>OY720443.1:71530997-71638302 GCA_963082915.1 Dolichopus griseipennis | reverse complement strand
GATCTAAGGTCAAAAAGATCAACAGATGATCAATTGACTTTTTTAACTGATATAAAGGGCAGTTACTTAGATAAATATGGGGGAACAAATATAATCGATCAGATATATCCAAAATCTTTGACCGCGTTTGGTATATTGCGCCACTAAAAAGCTAGAAGCATTTGTTGTGGGCAATATTTTCAATTCATGGATAGAATAGTTCCTTTCAAACCGTCCGATACAAGTCTTGTTAGATGGCTTTATCCAAATTGAATTTGTAATCTCTTTCCCCAACCTCATTTCTAATATTTATTAATGATCTTCTATCAAATGGTCTCTAACAAAATCCATAGCATTGCCGATAACAGCAGTATTGGTTGCTTTTAAAATAATGTTCTATAAATAATGACCTTACAATAATTCAAGAGCGAGGAACAGACTAAATTTTATGCTTCAAAAATCAAATTTTCCCGTTACCAAGGATGTGAAGCAATTCTGCACCTCATATTTCTTTTTGGAATAGAGTTGAACTAAACTTCGAACCCTGAGACATGGAAGTAAATGAAAAACTTTCGTGGAACGATAACATATATTTGGTCGGCGAAATGCATTTAGGATTCTTAAACAGAAGTAGAAAGTACTTTCCCTCTGCAAATCTACTCCAAATATATAAAACCTATATTTGGCCGAGGCTAAAGTATAATTTTCACATAGCGGTTGGCGCACCTAGCACCGCTCTTCAATATCTAGATAAGATTGAGCTATTTTTATTATCAACAACAATAACGTCATAATAGACTTCACGTTTTTTAGTCAGCTCTCAAACGTAGGAACTGCTTGTCCGATCTATAAATATCTACAAGGTAATACTTCAGGAGAAATCAATATTATTCCTACTGGGCACCAGTGAACTCTTTATTTCCATATTTAATTTTTCAAAAATATTAAATAATTCTTTTCAAACCTTAAATTTCTTGAAATTACTTCTGAAATGCTAACTTCCATTGTCAGTAAGCTGCCACTAATCTAATATCAAAACATTTAATGAACATAAAACCACAATTCAAAAACTTATCTTTCTTAAGGCATTGTTAAAGATATCTTAATATTATTTTTACACCTAGATTTTTAATTGTATTAAATGAAACACTTGTCAATTTCCAACATTTAAAAAAAATATTGATTAAGGTGTAATTAATAAACCAACTAATTATTATTGAAAATAGATTAAATTTTCCAAAAAGATTTTAATTGGTAATTAAATTAATTATGTGGAGAATTTAAATTTCTAAGATGAATGAAGAGAATTTTGACACAAACCACAGATTTAATTCGTTGTGATTTATTTTAATTTGTGTAAATTATTTTCAATAATAAAAGATTAATAAAAAGGGATTAAAAATAAGGTGATTAATATCGGTATTGTAACATTTAATATAATTAAATATATATGTAATATAAATTAGTGTGGTTTTGGAAAGATATATTTAATTAATTAAATGAATTAATGTAATTTCCATAAGTATAGAAATCTTAGTTTTGTAGATGCATTGAGATATAAATTTAAAATCAATTTTTTTAAAGGCTTAATTAAATAGTAAAATATTATGAACTATGGAGGAAAGTATTTCATTTTGTTATATTTTACCTTTTTAAACTTTACACCTGAAAAGGGTATATTAACTTAGCTGCGGTGTTTATAACCAAGAGATATAGAAAAGTAATTCTCAGTGTCAGTTACTGAGTCCGTCCGTTCATCCGACTTCAAAAAATAATGATGCTATCTTAATAAAATTCATGCTGCTTAGTTTATTAATGACGAAAGTAAATGAGGAATTGCAAATGTGTGAAATATACTATAAATTCAGATCCTGGTAGCTTCCAATCCTTCCTGTTTCCCTTAAGTTCTGATGAATTTGTCCTAAAATCATATTCTCAAAATTAATAATGATAAAAACTTGTTAGTTGGCACATGTGTTGTCTCTTCTGCTTATATTTTGTCTTTAGAATTAGGAAGAATTGAAGTGGTGGTTCAAGTACCTCCTACGCACCTACCGTCATCTAACAAGCATATCTTCAAAATTATAAGCTTATCTTTAAAATTGATAGAGGAAAACTTTAAATTTGTTGAAAGAGTGTTCTGTCTTGTTTGCTTTATGTTTTTCTAAAATTTGAGAGGAATTAAAGTAGTGGTTCGGATAGCTGCCACACGCCTCGCTAAACCTAACCAGTTAAATATATATGTAATTTAAATTAGTGTGGAATTAAAGTAGTGGTTCGGATAGCTGCCACACGCCTCGCTAAACCTAACCAGCATATCTTCGGCATTAATAATGTTCGAAAATTTAAAATTTCTGTTTGCTTAATGTTCCTGAAATCTGGAGACTGTGAAGAATAAACTAAATTTTTAAAGTAAACCGTATGACTAAATCAATTGCATCGACTTATTGTTTTTTCCTTACCTGTTTAATATTATATTATTTCTTATTATTAGGACACATGGACGGCAATAATAAATCCTCTTTATTAAACTTGACTCCTAGTGAATAGTTTAGCCGCTGGAAGTTAGCATTACTTTTTCAATAGACTTTTTACTTTTGTAAATAATTTGTCATTCCACCCAAGTTTTTGTCATCTTATTTCAGAAACAAAAAACAAAATCATAATTTTACTGACTCTTTGTATTTGTCTGAATTACTGCTATCTATAGATGGTTTTTATGACCCAATGTATATTTTTCTAAATTTTTTTTTAGTTTTACTTAACTATCACGGGTTTAAAAGTAATCCAATATATATATATATATATATTTCAATTAAATATAGTGATTATAATACTAATTAACTTTTGAAATTAAATATATTCTATTTAAAGTTAAATTTAAATTTTTGAAAAGTTTTAAAGAGATTAGACAAATATTTGAAAAATATCTCAAATAGTCGTAATACAATGACAATTAAACCTATCCTAAACAAATATTTGAATTTGTTTTAATTTTTTTGTGTTTAAATCCAATTAATTTTATTTTTTTTCCAAAAAATTAAATATTTTTACTGATATAATTTCTTTACATCCATTTTACATTCATATAATTTTTATTGTGTACATATATATATATATATATATATATATGTCGTATTTAAACTATTTATTTTAAATTACTTTTTTTATGGATTTTGTAACTAAATTTAGATTAAAACCCTATAATTTTAACCGATACCATATAACAAAATAGTCGTAATTTGGGTACTAGTATGCGGTTTTTCCATGAAATAAAATAATTTTATTATAAAAACTAAAAAAAAAAGGCTTCCAAAGTACATTCACAAAATAAAATTTACCACTATTATTACCCTTTAGAAACATTTAATAAAGTGGTGGATCTCTATATGCAAATTGGGGTTTTTTTTTTTTACTCCAAATTTCAAATTGAAATTTTAGAAAATTTCATTTATCTAAATTATTCTTTTAATACGTCCCTGTCCCTGTCTTCATCCCTGTTTTTTTAGGCAAAGGGGTAGGCAACATTTATTTTATTAAATTGGTTGTATGTGTGTATGTGTGTGCAGTCATAAAAATTTTTCGGTCAATTTAAATATTTGTTGGTTCTTTTATTTAAGAATGAATTTGGAATAGGAAACAAAACACCAAAATTAGTGTAATAATTTTTTAGTTTTGTGGTGGGTACTTTCTACTTTCGTCCTTTTTTTTTTTCTTGTAAAACCTAATAAGAACGAAAGAGACAAAAAATTAAAGTAACGAATATAGTAAAATGTACTGTTTGGTTTTTGTTTTTTTTTATTAGATTAAAACAGGCGTACTTATGTTTAAAAATTGTTCCGAAAAATTTGTTTTAGGAGTGGAGTAGTTTTTTTTTTTAATTTGGTATATTTGGAAAATTTATTATTCTAATTTTAATTTCAATATATTTTAAAATTAGAATTTAGTTACAATTTTAATGGGTACATGTATGTTTTATATAATATATATATATATTTTTTTATTTTAGATTTAAGAGTTAACTATGTTTTATAATAATAGTCTTTAAGTGTATACTGACTGTTATTAGCATTTATCCCATTACATAAAAAATTGGATTTAGGTGATTGTAATAAATTTTTTGGGGTTTTTTTAGCGATTTAAAAATATATTAAATTTTATTTGAAAATGGAAAACAACAATAAAAACAACAAATAAAAATTTATTATACTTTCAATTAAAAAGTTGCACAACAATTATTTAAAAATAAAGGAAAAAAAAAAAAAAATAATAAAATAAAAATTAATTAAATAATAGATTTTGAAGATATATTTGTTGTTTGGGATTTGGAACAAATAAAAAATAAATTATATTAATAATAATTGAATTAAGTATATCGGAGGAGGTTTTGACATCAATAAATGTCCCTTTCGATTTACGATTCAAATTGGTTGATAAATGGATTTTGAAGATTGGTAAAATAGAATGGAAATAAAAATGGATTTGCCTAGTATGATTAAAAGCAGACTTAAGATTATGTTCATGATTAGTGATGGGAAAAATTTATAGCGAATCATTAATATTTTTATTTGTAATTTTTGTAATGAATATGGTTTTCAGATATATGTAGATATTTACTAGATACAGGAACGATAAGATACAACTGGAAATCTTAATGTATTTCTTGATTTCAATTCCATATAAGAATATCTACAAAAGAATATATACAAAAGTTATAATGTTATTTTCGAAACTTCTGGATACCAATACCCCGCTAAGGCTCAAAGCTGTTGCACAGTGGTCCTTTTATCCTATGGGACTTTCTTCTATTTCAAGAAATTTATTATTTCCTCAAAACATTGACTATATTGTTCCTGCTTTCGCCATGAACGAGGCGGTAGAATTGCTAAAAAGGTATGCGATCTCCACAAGGAGAATCTACATTTTTATGGATAGTCAAGCTGCAATCAAGGATTTAACATCCGATTCCGTCCTTGAATAACCAAAGTGAAGTATTCGATATCCACCTTGTCAGGGTAGTAGTACATAGTGGAATTCCAAGCAATACTTTTTAGAGCTGATGAGCTGGCTACGAGTGGCACAAATCTCCAAATTCTTCTAGAGAGAAGAATATTGGGGTTGTCCTTCTAACAACTATAAAGTTGTGGTCTCAGCAAGGAGCCTATGCTCTTACGAAACATAAATGGTTGTTAGCTAGCTAAATTGGATATAAAAAGATCCACAAGACTTTTATCCCTAAAACGCCGGAATATTGGCAATGTAATGGGAGTACTAATAGGGGGCTGTCCTATCAGCAGACATGCCAGAAGGCTAGGACTTCCTCAAAAAATTTTCGAAGAAGCTGCGAGGAGGATGAAGAGGAGGAGGAAACGGATATGTGAATGTCAAGTCCTCGCTTATAAAAGAAGAGCAACCATGAAAACTTACTTCTTATGTAATCTTCTTGATCCGTCGGTCGTTAATAACGATATATTACGCTTTTTAGAAAAGCTCCTACTGGTTTAATTTACGAGAATGAGATTCAGGGGTACCACAATGGGCCTTACCTGACCTAAGTGTACTCGAAACAGTCCGTCTCCCTGCGTACCTACCTACTGTAAGACGCAATTTTGTATTTGTATTCGTTGGGTTTTAAAGCAGCAAGGCTTAAGATATAAAGGTTATTAATTATCAGAATTCACCGGAAAAAATTATCAAATTCACCGGAACAACGAATGCTGGCGCAATTAATTTTTTTTTTTTTTGCCGGCACCTCTATTTGCTAACTGCTCACTGTGATAGGCTAAACAGCCTGACTATATATGTGCATGTCGGAACAGGGGAGATATATTCATATATTAGAACTGATCAAATGAATTCCACATACAATTTAAACATGAGATAGTATTACGCCTTATAACATGTATAAATGTCTTAGAACCCAAGTAAAGTAAACCTAAGTAAACTAAAAATTACTTAAAAGAAAACAGTTATGCTATTTCAGTTAGTATTTTGGAAAGAGTTGAAGTATTTGGGATTTATTGGTAGTTTAAAGAGTCAGTTCGACTTTTTTAGAGATTCATATAGAATCTTCTATTGACTTAGATATCTTCCTGTTAAAAAAAATAGTGACAAACCATTGCGCAAAGGTTTCAAAATAAACAAGGCAATATAAGCAAGAGCCATAACAGAGATTCGATTGGCAACGATATACTTTATTTTATATTTTTTTACTCAATGACCCTTGATCAAACATCGCAAATCCACAATAGCTGTTTTTTTTAACATATCTTACTAAATAATTTGATGCCAAAAACTTTTATTTAAAAATTTTATTCATTATACTTAAACCATGTTGAAGTACCATTTTTAATTAACTTTTCACAAATTGTTCCCCAAACAGCAATATCCTATATATTTCTTCCATATAAATTTTAACAAAAAAACAAGTTTTTACATCTGTAGAATAATATTTTAAAGCTATACAGTTAAAAAAAAAATAAGATAAAATTTTAAAAACGAAGTAAATCTATTTTCCAATCAATTTCTAAATATGTTTTATTCAAAACCCCCGATTCAATTTAACCTCAAAATAAATTATTTACAATAGTAAAATTGCAATAATGTGAATTTCCTATTATTGCATAATTTTGTTTTTTTATTTTGCCTCCTTTAAATACATATTAGCTATTAAGGATTAAGAACCCAAAGAGCTTTTATTCCATACCTACTTAATACAATAGAAAACACAATTTCCAATTTATTAGATGGTATTAAATTTCATATACTAAAAATTATGATGCAGTTTTTATTTTTTTTGTTTTTCCTTTTTTTTTTTAGATTGCTTTCTTCAAAGGCAACACAACAGCAACAACAACAACAACAACAACAGCAATCAACTTAAAAATTTTATTGTCCCTTTTATTTTAAATTACCCTTTTGAAATTTCTCATTCCCATTCATATTCCAGCACTTTTAATATTCAATTTCTAACTTGTAATATTTAAATGAAGTCCACATTGGAGATTTTCCATATTTTCTATTAAAATTGTACAAAAAAAAAAAAAAACAATTCAAAAAATTAATTTAGATTGCATTAAATTTTTTGGCCTATTTTATAAAATATATGCATTTATGCAGTCATATATGAATGCGTCATATGAAAAAGTATAACATATAGATGTGATTGGGAATTGCATATAATTTTATTTGAAAAAAATGCATTTTTCAATTGCAATAAAATTTTTAAATGGGTGGTATACCCTCAGAAAAATGTGTATATGTATAACTGCACTATATACAGTTTCTACATAGGCAAAAGTGCATTTAAAAAAGAGGGTTAGAAAAAACTTTTAAATTGCAAATAAAACAAAACAGAAATAAAAACAAAAATAAAAAAAAAAATTCCAACACGAAATTTTAAAATTAAACTAGAAAAATGCATACCAACACCATTCATTTATTAATTCACCCCCCGCTCTTCCTTTCTTTTATATATTCTTCTTTTGGTTCCATTTCTTAGTTAAACGGACAAGTGTAGTTCAAAAATATATAAACCCACCTTTTGAAAGCAATATTAAACGAGAAAGAGTGTAGTAGAGTAGACTGTGGCAACTCTGGGATACCCATATGACCGTAATATAAACATTATATCATCCGGTTAATTACTTTTGGAAAAATTTCAAACATACTGCTTTATTAGGTGTAGTGTAATCCTCATATAAAAGAAGGAGCTGTATGGCAGCTACTCGAACCCACTGAAGTACACCTACCATATTTTGCAGAAACTTTGGCCATTACACTAAACTATTTTTGGCAAAATTTCGAACACCCAGCTTCATTAGCAGTAGAGTAATGCTCATATAAAATAAGAAGATGTAACGGCAGTTATTCGAGCTCGTGGACCAAAATGGCTGGATTTCAATAGGCTATTGCATAAAAACGAATTTTTGAAAATTTCAAAATACCCCCTCCTTCTCTGCGTCACAAACGTAATGGCTAATTTAGTATGCCCTTTTGACTCATACGGTTATAAAAAAAATACAACTTAATTTAAGTCCCCCCTACACTCCTTTCTTTCGAAACTAAAAATTCCAATTCTTCAAACGTAAATGTGTAGAAACCCATATGTAGATAGGGTTACCTTATATATGTATAAATTCAACTGCAAAAGTAATATTTCTATTGCCTATTCTGTATACCTTCAATATGAGGACCGAGTACCAAGTATCAAATTAAACACAAAAAATTCCACAATGGCAACTTTACTATAAAATTTACAGTAAATTTGAAAGAAGACAGTAAAATTGAAAAAAAAAAAAACGTAGAATATGTAATGATTATAATAATAACAACAATAGTAGCAACGAATCAACATAAATAAGAAGAGCAAAAAAAAAAAACATTGTACAACCCTAGTTAAAAATGAAACGTAAAAATGTCCTGTTTCCTGTCGCAGCATATCCATATACTACAACTAACTACCTGAGCATATAAAATTTAAAAACTCATGTTTTTTATATGTTATTCCTATTTCAAAATATATTTCCAAATATATATATATATATATATATATACAAAAAAAACAACAACAACAACATAAGAATATACAAAATGAGTCCAAACATACGATATTGGATGTGTTGTATATATTTGCCAATTCTTAAAAGGCCTTAAAGGTTTTTAGTACTTCTTTATTAGATATATTTCGCTTCTATAAAATTTACATACATACATATATATACACATTATCACACACACATCAGATAAAGGTAATAATATGTTTGAGGAAAAAAAATGCGGTTGACTAGAAATTGGTAATATAATGGAATATTTTGTTTTTTTTTTTTTTTTTGAGAAATTCCCTCCATTTCCTATCATCTTTTTCTTACCCTTTTTATAGAATTGGTTTCGATTCACAACCACTTCATTTCATTTATCTTTATATTAAAAGTTAAAATAAAAAATTTTTTTTCTGCAGGATACCAAAATAACCCCTTAAGGATCAAACATGGCTAATCATCCAATTCAGAAAAATTTTGTTTCATAAAATTTACAATACATGCGTTTTATATGTATGTATAAATTTCATATATTTTACAAAAGATACCGTAATAATATATACCTACATAGTAATATATGTATGTTTGTTACATAATTTTATCGTTTTTTTTTCTTTGGTTTTTTGTGAATTGCTAACGGTAAACTTGGTTAATGGTAAAGGTAAGTAGGAAAGAAAAAAAAAGGCCTATGGATCATGGTTGTTATTTTGCAAGTGTCCCTTGTTTTTTTTTTTAATCTGAATTCCAAAAATTTCCATGTGAACATAATTTTAAGTTTATTTTTTTGTTGTTTGTTTGTTACCATCTTTTTCTATTCCTTTGAATGCATTATTGTTGTTGTTATGTACAGCTTATATCAAGTGGATGTATATTATATATATATAACATTGTTTTTAAATCCTTTGTTCCGCCATTTATTTAATGTTTTATTTTGTACTCGTGTACAAGAAATAACAAAAAACCAGGGAAAAAAATTTATTTATACTGAATAAATTATTATATATATAAATATAAAATTAATGGTGGTGGTGGTAGTGGTTTTTTTTTACTGTTATGCCTCCGGTTTTACATCAGGTAACTTCTACTTTTCTTTTTCGTTGAAACATTGTAAATTTTAATACATATATATATATATATATATATATGATTATCTTTAATAATTAACTAAAATGTTGTAAGTATATAGTAATAATATAAGTATTGCGTAATCAAAACGGTTCTATTGTGTAGTTATATAACGGTAATGATAGTGGTGTACTATTAAAAGTTAGGGTTTTTTTTTCCTCTGGATTTATTTTAAAAATGATTAGAAGTTCAATAGATTTGGTTAATGTAATCACGTGTATCTATAATAGTACAATGTTAATAGAAGTGGCTTGTTATCGGATTAGTTCACTACAACATGGTTTTTTTTATTAATTTTTTAATCAAATTAAAATTATGTAATTATATATACAATATTTGCGTCAGTTTATTGAACTTATATTTTTGTTGAATATACTTCTATCCGGTTGGATGACATCAAGCACCGTCACTTTACAAATCAAGCACTGTAAAATTATAATTAACTAATGTATGTTTATGATTCAATCATGTATGGTTCAAGAATTCATATTAATTCATTTTGCTTGAGAAATACAAGTTAATCTCATATTTGTTTAAATCTGCAAAATACACATTGGTTTAAATTTCCTAATCCGTCTTTATTAATTCTGATGCCTATCCACTCGTCGGCGCGTTTATTTTATGTTAAGATGGCTACAATTTTGGCAAATTAGTTCAATCCCATTCTTAGTGAATTTTTTTTTTTTAATTTAAAGTAATATTTTTTTTCTATTCAAGTACGTACTGCTTTAAATTTTATATAAATTTATAAAATTAAATTTGATAAATTTGTTTGTTAATAAAAGATTTGAAATTTTTTTATAGGTTTATTTCGTTTTAATAATGATTTATTGCTCCATCTATTAACTTTTTGTAAACATATTTTTAAAAAATGTTGCTAAGCCATGTATATTATTTCACGACCATTGCTTAGATTCAAATCGAACTACTTGTTTGTTGCCAACATTCTACAATGTACCTAGTAAACATGCTTAATCATGTAGATGTACCTATTTATGTTGACATAAAATTTTATTAAATAAATGTTGACTTTTGAATTGAATTTTGCGTTATCAAATGCAAATTATTAATTTTATATTTAGTTTTTTTTTATACATAAAAAATCATTAATAAAAGAAAATTTTGTTTGATTTCTATGGTACATTTCATTTGGCTTTATTTCAGGGATGAGGGAAATTTTTAAATTTCTTTGAATACATTGCTTGGTTCATTTCCTTTTCGAAGCAACGCAACAAAGCGTACAGTGGGCCTTCGTCGTAATTTCAGATTTTCGCTGAAAATAATGAAAACTTACTACACAAATGTTCCTCTATAGCATAGTCTTAATATTTAATATCAAAATGTTTTACTATTTATATAAAATTTCCAGAAAATGTTTTATTGTTTTTTGTTTTTTTTTTTTTATTAAAAATAAATTAAATATTTTTTGGCCTACTTATAATAATTTAAGATATTTTATTTTCTAAAATAAAACACATCCAACAAAACATTAATATTTTATTTTTTTATAATTGAACACATCTAACAAAACACATTTAATTGAATGCGTTTGTTACACCTCATTTCCTGGACAAATATATTAATAAAATTTTTACTAATTACTTTGTCTATTACCATTTATTTTCCGAATAATCAAAAAGATAAATAATTATAAGAACAAAATTAAACATAATAATTCTATGTATATATGCTCTTTTGACTTTGGAAGGCATGTGGCAGCTCCTTAAACCTCCTTTCAAATTCATCTAAAACATTTAAGGAAAATAAATGAAACAAAAGAGTGCACGTACTTTTACCAAATTTGAAGTTTCAATCTTTATTATTTTCGACGTTATTCTTGTTAGTTCATTGGAAGCGTGTGAGGCGTGCCCATACCACAAATTCAATTTATCTTAAATTTTTTGGAATATAAATGGAATCCATGTTATAATTTCGTCCATTATATTAAGTATAAATCTCATATGAATAACTTCAATTGTATTTAATAAGACAGCTATGTAAACTATGATAAATCCTTTACAACATAAAAGAATAAACTGACTTCTTTCAGCGTTTTGTTTTTGGTTATGTCACTTTTAAATCAATTTATTCTATTGAAACGTCAACGAGATACGATGCGTGTATACGAAAATTATTATATGTCAAAAATGAGTCAAAATATCAAATTCAAAACTTAAAAGTGAAATATTTAATATTAAATTTGTTTTAATTAAATTTTAATTGATTTTTTTTTTAATTTGAGAAAATTAATCAAACAAACATAACTTCAATAACAATTTTCAAATAAACAAATTACAACACGATAAGGAAAATCTCATAAATTTTACTTCAAAGATATAATATACGTTTATAAATTTTATTATTAAGTCATTCATTAAATTTTTCATTTTGAAAAGAATTAATTTTCAAAGATAATTTTTTTTAATTTTAATTGTTCATATATTTGTCAAAATTTTCCATTTTCTTTTTAAAAAAAAAAACACACACACACAAAATTATCATTTTATTTGTAAATCTTCCAATAAACCCACCACAAATTTGTCTGGAAAAAAATTTGAAAATTTTAAAGTGAAATTAATTAAATTGCAAATGAATTTTTACTCTATTTTTTTTGCATAGCAATTAATTGCACAAATGTACATCACTTTATATATATATACAAGCATATTATTTAAGTCCAATTTCCTTGAAAATTTCCATAGATTGTCTTATATTTTATACTTCTTTGAAAAATAAATAAATTATAAATATACAAACACTTATATATATATTGCAATAAAAACGTAATATAATTCAAAATAATTCCATTAATGTCAGAAGAAATAAAATAATTTTCTTTTGCATCTTTAATTTTTTTTTCATGTGCCATCCCGATTTTTTTTTTCTAGATCTAACATCATCCCGTCATCCTGTCCTGATGGTATTTCTCTTAAATATGTAAAGTATGTATGAATGTGTTTTATAATTTCAAACATAAAGGATCAATTTGTTTTATTCTCATATAAATGCGAACTAAATTCATATACATATTGTATATATATAATGTGAATATATATATATATGTCCATATAAATAAGAATGTATAATGCATAGATTAAGACATTTAGGTCTATGTATGTAATTTTTTTATATTAAATAATCAATTTAAATGTGTCTTCTTGAAATTATTTCTTCTTTTGCGGCCCTCCCCCCTTTCAAACTATGATAATTTCTTGTTTGATTCAATTCAGTATAAATGCACTCTTTAAAAATAACAAATATATTTATAATACTATATAATATATATATATCAGGTATTAATTGCATTCTTAACTATGCGTATGATAAGTGTCAGTTAGACTGTGTTAATATGAAAATGCATTTGTCGTAATGTGTCATTAAAATTTGTCTCTTTTAAAGTGTTTTATTTGTTTTTTTTTTTTTTTAAATTTATATAAAAACTTTTAAGAATTTACATAGAGTTTGTTCGATTTACATTGATTACCAGATGTACATAATTTTCAAAAATAGATTTAATATTACAAAAATTTTAATTAACTTTTGCTCATTCTTTGTAACATTTTTTTCAACGCTCTATAACAGTCGGAAACAATTCGTAAGTTTACTGTTATTCGTCTTTTGTGTCATTTTGCGGTGTCATTTGCGGTCTTTTTTATTAAAGGTAACGAGTTGTTCCATTTTCATGCTTAGAGATGAACATGTACAAAACAAGTGTTCGATATTTTCGAATTTGGTTTTACTTTACAGCTCCTGCAGGACACGTTTTAATGAATTTCAATTTGGGTGCATGGGTTTCTACTGTAACATTAACGCAATTTAGGAATAAATTCAGTTGATGGTCAGAGTGAATCCTTCCTTTACTAGTTTATTTGCTCTTTCGTTGCCGTCAAAATTCCTATGCCCAGCCACCCAAACGAAAAATATGTTTATGTTCCGACTTATTGAGGCAAACTCTTCCAAACACTGCCTTACAAGCATTGATGTTGTAAACTTCGCATTAGTAGATTCTGTAAAATATTGAAATTTTTAAAAATTTTAAGAATTTTGCAAACACCTGCAAGAACTTGTTCCTTTATCTTGGAATCGTCGGTGTAGATACTTACATCATAGTAACAAAATTTGAAGTTTTTATCGTTTTTTGTTTTGAATATATACTTGTTAAATTTTGGAAGTCAAATGGCAGCTAAATGGCTCTTCATATTCATCCCAAATTTAGGGAATAAGAACATAAAGACAACGTAACAAAAAATCCTTTTATCAAATTTAAAGATTCTATCTTTAATGATTTTTGATATATCTTGATTTACTCTTAGTCTCATTGGGAAGATGTCAGAACACGAATAATCATCTTATTTATAATATGCTACTGTTAAACTTTGATTAAGATTTTTTTTAATTAAATTTTTATTAAAAGGTCGAATCAACATTTTAAATGGAGCTAGTTGGTGATACTATATTTTATTTATTTATTTATGCACAGTCGCCTTCGCATACAAAGAGTGATCAGTTGTGGAAGTTAAATCTATTTTATATTATTGTATAGAGTATAGACTATTAAGATATCAATTATTATAATTATATTTTTTATTAGATATGGATAGATAAGATCTGACCAGGATATGAACCCGAGACTTTTCGATTGATAAGCCGCCACTCTAACCACTGAGCGATCAGTCAGATGTGATACTATATATTCATCGCCATATCTAATTCGCCTCCTTTTTATAGTTACAAATACATAAGTTAATATATCATTTTATTCATTTATAGGTTTGTCTATATTATAATAAGTTGGCAACCCTTTATTTTTAAAAATATTTGCATAAATATATCATATGTTACAATTTTATTAATAAAATAATGTTTTATTAAGTATCCATCATTTGAAATGAAATAAAAATCTCCTTTCTAAAATTCTAATTTTAATTCTATATATATACTCGTACATATTAATTTTCACATCTATTCATATATATATATATATTTTTATATTAACAATATATCAGCTTGGATTATAAGATTGTTCAGTTAATTATATTATATTTAATATTACACACATTATATATGTATATATATATATAAAATATATGCATTTTAGTATTTTGCTTTTTACTGCATCTAAAATCACTTGAATTATCATTAATCGTTTGTTTGTTGTTGTTATTTGTTACATTTAGTCTTACTATTATAGAAATAGGACTATTAATGATTTCTGTTTCTGCTTCTTCGGCTTCACAAAAAAACAAGAACAAAACAAAAAATATATCTTAAGATGTCATTTGCATATACAACATTTATATAAGATATTTTACAAATCGCATAAACTATAATCAGAAAATATAAACTGAAAATATAGATGCAAATCAAAAAATACAAAACAAAATCAAAACAATTAGGGATAGTATCTTTTAAATATAGATACAGATATTAAAGTATTTTATATAAGATGGATATGTATTTTAAGTGTAATTTTCTTTTGATCCCAAAGAAATTGCGGGAATGTCGTATGTGTCGTACATTTATACAATATGTTCATTTTTAAGATGTTTCTTTTTTAAAGATGATATGAGCGATTTATAAGTACAAGATACTAGTTATATATAGTTGCATAATTCAATATACAGATATATATATTCTATAAAATGCTTATATGCAATATTTAGAGATAAATAAAGATTTAAGTCTTCTTTTTTTTTAACTATTTGTATGCTTAAAAGCAATGGGCATTACACTACCAACAAAAAGATTCAAAATAGAATTGATGAATTTTAATTTTGTTTTTTAGTATTTTTGCATTTTTTTTCAACTGATGCGTTTATAAAAAATGCAATAAGATTTAGAAATGAGGGTGAGATAAATTGAAGTGAAGGGAGCAATTACTGGGCAATAAAAAATATTATATACGTATGTTAAAAATTCATTTCTCATTTTCAAAAATCATTTTGTAAACAGACTATTTTTTTATTTTTAGGTGTTAAATGTTCGGAATTTAGGATTGAATGCTTTGATAGTCAAAGATCCAAACAAAAATTCTAAGAACTTCAAAAGTTGTAATAAAATTAAAGGGACACTTCCATTGTCAAGGAAAAATTTTTTAGTGTCAATCCATCAATCCACCTTCATTATACCACACAGCGGTGTTAAACACAATGAGAAAGTAACTAAATATTATTCAAATTACCTCTGAATGTCTAGTACTGGCTTGAGTCTGAAAAGTAACTATTGGAAGACATGTACTAAACCATGAAATCGTGTTCGCAATCTGTAATAATGGTGATTTCTCAATTCCAGAACACAGCGAAATAAATCTAAAATAAAATTAAATAGATAAACATAGTTTTTAACTACAGTTAAATAAGCCTTCTTAGTCACGGAAGGTAAAGAAAATTAGTGTTAACACGTTGCATGGGGTCAATGTCCTTATCGAGAAGATCAGCCACGTAAGCCCCTCAACCGATCTATCTAAATAAAAAATATATTTAAGAAGAATTTTTCCAAAGTCAAGAATCAAGTCAAGATCAATTCGAGGAAGCAACAGTTTCGGGAGAAGGACATATCCAAGACTTTTAGAGAATGGTCAATATGATAGTAAACATTCGTTACAGGCTGAATCTATTTGGATGAAAGATATGTAAATGACATTCTGCTGTCAGAGTTATAATTTGAAAAGTTCATAAATTTAGTTTTAGATTTTATTAGATGCACTACTTAGTTTAACAAAAACTCGAATCTTATAAATCTTTCAAACGGCTGGGTGGCACAATGGTTAGAGTGCCGACTTTTCATGCGAAAGGCCCGGATTCGAATCCCAGTGACAGTGAAAAAACTTTTCTGGTTTTCGACTCGCCTCAACGCCCAATCGCCATTGGGTTTAAATTAATGGCTTAATCAATAATTAATAATTATATATCTTTAATAAAAAATACAATAATATAACAATATAAACAAATACAAAATGTAAACAAATAATTTAATTGAATAATATAAGTCACACATATAGAAATGGGATAAAAACTTTTTATAAGTCTTTCTTATAAATAATTCCTAGCCGCATAGGTCGTATACCTATATGTAAAAATTCCAAACCTTACATAAATAAAACTCATAAGTCCTTACCTACAACTTATTATACATACTTCTTTTTTCAATTAAGTATATTTAATATAAGTATATTATGTATTATGTATTAGGTAGTTATGTATTTTATAATATAACGAAATATTCTCTTTCAACCGCAAATGATAAATGAACTGACATGGCTAATTGCAATGGAATTAGTGTTTAATTTAACATGCTACTCGTAAAATATTTTTAGTTTTCATTTTAGTTTTTTTTTTTTTTTTGAATAGAACTTTAAGTTATGTTAGACATTTTCTTTTAATATTTAGTTTTTTTACTTTTTTTATCACATTACTTATAACTTATAAGCATATAATAACAAATATATATGCATAAATAAAATACCTATTATATATTTATGTACGTAAATTTTTTTTAATATTAATATTCATATGTAATTGAAAGAAAAAAAAAAAAAAAAAAAAAAAAATTAAAATTATTTATATATAGAGATGTGACATCGGGATAATACAAAGATCGGTAGACATATTAAAAATAACAGATAGGTTATAATAGAAGATAAAAAATTGTATCTTAACTGAATTTTTATTTATTTATTATATATTTTTGGTTTTAGATTGCCCATTGATTTTGATTTTCTATCTCACTCTTTCTTTGCATATTTTTTTTTTTTTTTTGAATAGTTGCGTAGAAAAAAAACAAAATTTTGAAAAGAAAAATTACTTAACTTCTAGCGACATCAATGTGAAATGCTACCGCCACTTATGTGTGAATAAATAGCTTACAACTTGTAACTTACAATTTGCAACAGATATTAAAAGAAAAAAAAAAAGTAAAATAAAAAAAAAAAAAACAACTAAGTAAATAAAACATGTATTATGAGAAAAAATTTCACTTCAAACGTACTTTTAGATATTTAGTTACAATAATAATAACAATAACAAAAAAAAAACATAAGTTAAATAAATAGTTAGTAATAGTAGTAAATGAAATAAATTTTATTTTTCTTGTTTTTGTTTTTTTATTCTTTTTTTAATAGGCGTAATACGAACTTACTTTTCGAATTGTAAGAATTTATTGACTTTTTTTTGACTAAATGATTGTTAGTAAATAGTAAATTATGTGAAAATTAAATATTTTAAATAGAATAGATGACATTTTTATTACTCTTGTTTCAATTTGTTTTTTTTTTTTTATGTTTTGGTTTTTCTTTCAAGTGTCAAAAAATAAATAAGAAAAGTGTTGCCAAGTTAATTTATTTTGTTGGTACATTTACTCTTACAGTTAATTTATTAATATACGGTTCCTTATTTTGATTAGACATTTTTCTTTTGAATAGTGAATATTTTAATATAAAGGTGATTTTGTATAATTTTTTTTTTTATATTATTAATTTCATAAAGAATTTGGGGATATGTAGAGAAAACTTTTGAAAAGATTTGAATTTAAGAAATTTATAAATGTAGTTATTGTGATAAGATAAGGTGGAGAAGAATGATAACAAAGTTAATTATATCACTTTTTTTTTTTAAATTGAATATAGAAAATCGAAAACTTATACCGTCAAGGAAAATGAGTATTGAAAAGTATGGCTTCAAGTCCACTGTCCAGTTTAAAGAAAGCTGTCGTGATAGAATTTAAGGTTGTGTAAAAAGGAGCATCAGTAAACCAAGGTTATGTTGAATGTAAAATTTTGGTT
The DNA here is from genome assembly GCA_963082915.1 of Dolichopus griseipennis. Classification (NCBI taxonomy): domain Eukaryota; kingdom Metazoa; phylum Arthropoda; class Insecta; order Diptera; family Dolichopodidae; genus Dolichopus; species Dolichopus griseipennis. The sequence continues at coordinate 71,619,879 of OY720443.1, read as the reverse complement.
GAATATTTAAAATTTGGAGTTTGAACATCCAAATAAAATTCAATGATTTTGTTCTAATTATTTTTTCAAATGCTGTAACACCACCACATAATTTCATGAAACTTAATTGATTTTCAGGAAACCTCATTAAAATTGGACGACGACCTTTTTCGAATTACAGCCCGTAAAATTAATACGCCAGACCAAAATAGGCTTTAGAAAAGAAAGATGCTCCATTGATCTGTCAAAAATCCTAAGAATAGTGCAACAACCTATTGAATGCAGTTCGCCACAATACATTACATTTGATTTTTCTATTTTGATTTGAATAAAAACTAATTTTGGAGAGCACCTGGAATAAATGGTATTGTTGGAAAAAAAAATAAACTTCATTAAAAAGCTATACCAAAATTCCAGAACACAAATCGTTACATAAGAATAACTTGAGTGAACCAATAACTCTGAAAAATGGAGTTAGGCAAGGATATCCACTATCTTTAATGCTATTTGATATAATCTTGAATGAAGTCATGCGAAAGACGAGTAAAAAGCTGGCAGCTCATAAATAAACTGGAAGACCTGGGCACAATAAGAGGAGATTCCATTGGTAAACTGGCATTAAATGGGAACCCTCAGAAAAAAAAAAAGTTAAAGATGGGAAGCCTGAGCTTAATAAGTATCTTGTTACTTGAAATGCACTAGAAATTTATTAAAATTTTGTTTTTAACAATTTAAACTATCATGCTTTAATATTTTTATTAAAATATACCAACCTAGTAAAATAATTTTTATGTACAGTAACTAAAAATCTTTTTTGAAAAGTTTTTACTTTAACACTTTATTAATATAATATAGATACGAGGACGCAACATAATTCACTAATACTAAAATACTAATTTAATACTATAAGATTTTTTTTTTTTTTTTTTTTTTTTTTTGTCCTTTATAACTCCTCTTGGGAGCATAGGGCTTCCACTTGGCATCTCCATCTCACTCGGTTTGTTGCTGTTGTTCTTACATCGTTCCAAGTGAGATTGCATCTTCCTAGTTCCAGGAGTACTGACCGCCTCCAGGTGTTTTTGGGACGACCTCTTGTTCTTTTTCCCTGAGGGTTCCACTCTAACGCCATTCTGGTTATGCTATCGGCTGTTTTCCTGATGGTATGTCCGATCCATTTCCATTTGCGTTTCCTTATCTGTTTCACAATTGGTTCTTCTCTTGTTATCTCTAACAGATTCACGTTGCTGATGGTGTTAGGCCAGAATATTCCGCATATGATACGAAGACATTTGTTGACGAATACCTGCAATTTCTGTATGATGTTGTTTGAAATTAGCCAGGTTTCGCTACCATATGTTAGTATTGATTTTACGCATGCGTTGAATATTCTTAGCTTCGTGTTTCTGGAGATCTGAGAGCTTCTCCATATGGTTCTTAATTGTCCGAATGCCGATCTTGCTTTTCGAAGTCTGTTATTAACATCTGCTTCTGCACCGCCATCTGTTGTAATTGTACTGCCTAGGTAGCAGAAGGCATCTACATATTCGATGGTGTTTCCTTCAATGCTAATGTTTCCTCTATTGCAGGTGTTAATTCGCATGGCCTTAGTTTTCTGGATATTTATCTCCAATCCAACGCATCGTGCTAATTTTGTGAGATGTTCTAATTTAGCTTGGATGTCGCTGAGCTTGTGCGATAGTAGACAAATATCATCTGCGTAGTCTAAGTCCTCGAGTTGCCGTGTGAGACTCCAAGTTATTCCACGTCTCTGCACGCATACTTCTCGCATAATTTCATCCAGGACAATTGTGAACAGTTGAGGTGAGAGTGGACATCCTTGTTTTACTCCTGTGTTTGTAGTGAAAGAGTCACTATAAGATAATTCACTACTATTAAGATCACTAATTTGAGACAATGTGTTAAAGGCGATCGGGATTGAAACAAAACAAATTGTATTATAGATACACTGTGTTTTACATTTGGGATTTGACAATGTATTATTTCTGCTTTGTATTGGGTTGAAGGTTTTTTTATAAATTTCCGATATCACCCATTGTTGTCAGACCACCGGTCTGTAATTCTGTGTATTAATGTTAGTTAAATTATTATATTTAGACGCACAAAAGTCAATGATTCAATCGTATCAGGATCAAGGGAATCGAAATACATTAAAAACTCCAGAGTGTATCACAGTTAAATAAACAGAATTTAAATTTATTTTTCAATACCTCCCTGCATATCAAATTTACAGGTCAGGATCAATAAATTAAAAAAAAAAAGAATTGGAGTACACTGGAATTTAAAATTATGTTTGTAGAGTGAAAGAAAGCGAGAAAAAATCAAAAAGACGAAAAGGAATATTTATTTTAACGAATAATTAAATTTGAAAGCACCAAATATATGAGTTTAAAAATAAATGTAGGCGTATTTGTCTTCCCTTCCGAAATATTCTGCAATTCTGTTTTTTTTTTGCATTCAAATTATTTGAAAAAATGCATTCATTTGAAAATTTATTACTGCAAATTGTATATAACTCTTTAAATAACAAGAGGTGGAGAAAATTTTTCAAAATGTACTGGAATTTTAGAATGTAAATTTTCTTTTTTAATCTTAAATTTAAATTAATTAATTGAAATTTTGAGGGAGACTAATAAAATTTATATTTTTATTATAATATTCAGTTCTCATTCAATCTTTATTCTGCTTTAAATCTCGTCATACCACAATCTAAACTGAAATAATTTTTGTATTGAATATTATGATATACCCATACCAATCTTTTGTTTTTAATGAGGTGTAGTGAAATAACGTCTAGCACAATATCGCCCGAAGGTCGTTAATGGACTTTTAAAGTGTAATAACGCCCTAGATTATTTAAAGTGCAAGAACACCCTGTAAAAAATGAGAAATAAGGCCCTAATTTTCTTCTTGAAATTGAAATAAGCCGTGGGCGTATGTAAATAAGGCGAAGAATTGTGACCGTATACCAATCGTATGCCTCCTGCGGGCGAATCCCACCAGTGGTCGCTTCTTTTTTAAAATAAAAGCAATCTTTTGCACTGTTACGGCCAACTACCGACATGATAGAATTAGGAGAGAAGGTGGTGAATAAGGAGGGATTTTAGACTTGAATTCAAAATCGGGGTATTCCGTTTTTCCAGAATATTTATATACGTGGGATCTGAATTAAGAGAAATTTTAGAGTTGGATACTTATATATGTATATATATAATTAGAAGATGTTTTAGAGTTGGATTCCTAAGAAGGGTTTAATGATATTTTCAGAATATTTATAAATATGTTTATGCTGAATACTGAGTTAGATGGAATTCTAGAGTTTCTTTCAATAGCAGGGTTTTTCGCCTTTTATAGAATATTCATATATTTGTATATGCTAGATTCTGAATTGGAAGATATTTTATAGTCAATGTAGGTGCAATAAGATCCGAGTAATAGTGCAATAACGCCCAAGAGATCTTATTGCACTTTGAAATTGCATTGACGACCTTCGGGAGTTATTACGTCGGGCGTTATTTCACCTGACGTTTTAGTGAATATTGGAGATTTTTAATTTTACTTCAACACGGTATATAGTATAAAATGTGTACGGAAGCTCGACCAGTCCTTGCCTCAAATTTATAAAAAATTAAAGAGAAGTGGAACGAAAATGTAGAATTCAGAATAGTTTCAAATACTTTTTATTTAATCGTTCGTTTTAAAATTTATTGAAAGTAAAATACATGTAGTTTTATTCTCTGTTATTAAAGACTTTTTTCCTTATATTCATTGCAACAAAACAGTACTTAGTTATGTGTCAGGGCTTTTGAACCTTGGTAGAGTACTAAGCTGTGCGTCAGGATTTTTAGAATAATGGAAGTTCCTCTGCATATACTCAAACAATGAAATAATATGAAACTGTTCAAATCTGTTAAAGAAAATTATAGAATCAGAATAACTTGAAAGCTAGCTTCGGTAAAATATGTATAGTAGTTATTTAACCCAACAAACCACAGCACTTTCCAAATAAGGATCAAGATTTCAAATTATATCTGGAAATTTCTCGTTTAAATTTTTTTTTAAACATCTCCATTTGAAGCGTTTGTAATTAGCTCTCTTCAAAATGTTGCTTATTGAAGACATCTTGTTTCCAGATAGTCCTTTTCCAATTATTCTAGAGGAAGGACATAATATATTAATCTTTAAATAATCAGAATGAAAAATCTTAAATCTTTAAATAATCACAAATAATTTTCTAAATAATTACTGTTATAAGTCCTTGTAATATAATCACTTATATTATATAAACTATTTTATTTAATATCTATATAAATTTAAATTTAATTCCCTTATAAAAATGAATGATTAATTTATAAAAAAATATAATTTATATCATTAAAATTTCTATATAAATGCATACAATACATATATGAATGCATATCCGTTTCTAATTAAATTTTGGTTTTTATGTAAAATTAATTTAAATGCTTATAAAAATTAATTATAACTTATGTTGTGCAATATGATATATATAATATATACATATACATTATATATATTTTGCATCCTGATTATCCTATATACAACAACAAAAACTCAAGAAATATTATATATAAACTATATAATATAATAAAGTACTTTTATATTATTATGATAGTAATAAATTTTTATATTAGTACTTGTGTGAGCATTTATCCTTGAGTACATCCGCTATTAAATTTTAATTTTTAATGAGTATATTGCATTATTTGTTGTTTTTCTTTTGTTTTTTTCTGTTTTTTTATAAGATTAAAAAAAAAGCATAAAATTTTTTTAAACTCTTAAAAATAATAAAAAAAAAAACTTTTGCAAAATTTTTTTTTTTTTTTTTTAAATCATTTTAGTATCCCCCAGTGTAAATATTAATGTATCTGCAGGTTAAAAAATCATAAAAGTTACAACATACAATACATATATAAAAAAACTAAATTAAAAAAAAAAAAAAAAAAAAACTCATTAGTATGTAGTGAGTTTTTACAAGCAATTAAGAAAAAATAATTCTTGTGCTTTTCATTTGTTCATATTTTTTTAGTTATTTCTGTATAGTTTTTTGTGTTTTGAATTAAAAGGAACTTAACAAATCTTTAATATGATAATTTGTGAAAAGCTATTACAGGGATTTTAAAAAATTTTTGCATAAAAGAATTCTATTAATGCAATTTAGTTTTGAATTTGTATTTGAGTTGTTTTAGTTGTGAGTTTCTTCATTTTATACTAAAGGTCCTTTGGAAATAGTGAATATGGAAAAGTAATGCAAGAAGGAATTAGGAGGATTCCCTGCTCTAAAAGTTATTTTACGTCCTACAAGAAGAAGTTTTTAAATTTTCCATTGTTTGATGGAATTGTAGCCAGAGGATGCTCTTTTATTTCGACGAAAGTTAGCATAATATTTCTAAAAATATGTTACTGTTTATCAATTTTTTACAGTGATTGCTCGAAAAAATTTATTTGTTTAATAATTTCAGTTGTATTAGTCATCAGTTTCTTATTTTTGGGTATTCTGGCGAAAGTGAATAGAAAAATTAACGCAAGGAGGAATTAAGAGGACTCCGTAGTCTAACAGTTACTCTACGTCCTACCAGAACAAATTTTTAAATTTTCCTTTCTGTGGTAGAATTGTAGCCTGAGGATGCTTTTATCTTCCGAAGAAAGGTAGCATAATATTTCTCGAAATATATGATTGTTTGTCAAATTTTTACAGTGATTGTTCGAAAAAATTTATTTGTTTAATAGTAGTGCTAGAAGTGAAAAAAAAAAAACAAAAAAGAAGAGGTATACACTTTCTACTATAAGAGTTAATACAAGTTCAAATTTTCGTTTATCTGGACGAACTGTAGTTTGTAGATGATTTTTTCTTCCGATGAAAGGTACCACAATATTTCTCAGAATATGTTTCGTAGTGATGGATTTGTCGAGAGGCACCATCCTACAAGACTTGCAATAAAAGTACAAAAACTTTTAAACTTTCGTTTGTCTGGAGGAACTGCAGTCTGGGAATGCGCTTTTATTCCGAAGCAAGATTCCAAAATATTTGTCCGGATTTGTGATTGTTTGCCAATATTTTCCAGTGATTTCTCCAGAAATTATTTGTTAAAATATTGACTCTTTTTGTAGAGTAAATTTTGTGTTATGCAAATAATTTAAATAGAAAAACCTGACCGACGCAAAACGCTTTTAGGCGCTCAATAATATTTATATATTCAGTAGAGCTGGAACTGTTAAATATGGAACTTCATTTAAAAAATCCCACCTCCGAAATGTCGAACAAATTAATTTATAATTTCAGTTGTTTATTCGCATAATCTGTCTAAAAGGAAGATGATTTCAGAAAATAAGATTCTCTCCCAAGGGGTTTAGGATTGTTTACTCGCAGGGGTTTTGAGTTTAAAGTGACCTTTCTAAAACAATTTAAACCTAAAAAAAATATGCTTCCAGTTACCATTCAACTCCCATAGTTGTCAACAGCTTCAAAAACTCAAAGAAAAATCTTAATTTTAGTTTTTTATTTTTAAAGTTCTGTCCTTAACTTCCTAATCATTAAATAATTTACAAGTGAAATCATTTGTTTAACTAAACGTTTTAATAGTTTTATATATTATATGATATGGTTAAAGGCTACACATAGCTGTATATAGTCAGCAAGCATATGCAGTTAAAATGAAAATCTTATAAAACGTTTCATTCTATTTTTGTTTGGTTGCCCACGAACAACATTAAAAACATTATCAGTACTAGAATAATAACAGTTTTATGATAGTTATATTATATACATACTCGTATCGCTAAAGTTCTCGAATGATGTTTTAATCATAAAATTTATGAACTGTTGTTAGAGAATAAGAATATTTTGGTACTGATTTTTTTTATTTTTCTTTTTTTTTTCGGTACTTATTTTCTTAATGAATTAAAAAAAAAAAAAAAAGTCGCCTGGAGATGACTTAAATCCGATTCATAGGAGATGAATTTTATGAATGAAACGATGAAGTTTGGTTTTTTTGTTTTTGTATTTTTAATTTATTTTTCATTTAGTACTAAATTTTCCATTTGGTACAGGAAGGCAACAGTAAGATTATAATATTATATTAAAAAAATATGATTTACTTTAATGTTAACTGGAAAGGAAATACCTATAGATTTTTTATGTGTTTCTCTTGTATGAAAATATTATGATTCTATTGTTTCTTTTATTGATTTTAAATGATCAATAATAAAGGAAAACGGATTAATGTAGAATCTGGTTCTTTTTTATTGGATGCATATGGAAGTTTGCCACAGTTGCATTCCGAATTAAATGAAGCATTATGGTACAAGCATAGCCACAATAATGTAATTTTAATTCAACTTAAGTTCTATTATTTTTTAAAATTTTAAAAAAGTGCTAATCTTTTTAGTTCCAATGTTTCTTCTCTCTTAGGTGATGACCTAATACGAAATTATAGAATACAGTATAAAGGCAGCTTCCCTTTTGGTTATCACGTTATTCCTTGCATATAAAAAAAATTTAACTGTTGTTCTTTAATTTCTATGAGAATATTTCTTGAGTTTTTATAACACATAGGTTCCGGGTTGTCATTTTATTCACATTAAATGGCTAGAAATTGGATATGGACTTGTTGAGTCTAAGTTAGGCAAAACCATAAAACCTATAGTGATTTAATTAATGAGAAGGGTTACTACATCCTGCAGCAATAAACGACAGGTACTACTTTGGTCTTTGTTGAGGTACTAGTTCGATGTAGTTTCCAAAAAACAAAGCCATTTTTGGTTTTCTTATTAAAGTTCTTAGTTTCCGCATAACATCCTCTTGCAGTCTCTTGCAACAACGATTATTTGTTAGCTTACTGTAGCTGTTATTTGAAAGCTGATTCTTTTCAATTATAAAATTTTCTCTGAAAATTTACATTAATTTATAATTTAGCTATTAACAAACAACATTAGTTTTAATGTAACAGCTTTAATATATTTTTTAAGATTGTGTACCTAAAAGTATGCAATTAATTTAAGCTTGTGTTAATCGAAGATTTAAATAAATTCTCAATCAAGGGCAAGGTCGAAACATTCAATTTTAAAAGGAAATGTTGCGGAAAAGTTACTTTTGCACGCAAACGTCCCCTGGCACTAAATAATTTTATTTTCATTCGTAAATATTTTTACTTATTAATTAATAATGTAATTAGACTTGTAACTGCAACTTTAGTCGTTACTTTTAGTAATATAAAAAAAAAATTATTATTTTAATGTAACAAAATAAATTTAAAAAGAAAAAATCTTGACTAATTAATTGTATAATTCATTTTCTAATAATTGATATTTTGTATTAAAAATGACCGTTTATTTAAAATCCATTTAATTCTGTTGCAATAATTATTATACAACAATTTTTGACAGTTTTATTATCATTTAATGCAAAATTATCAAAACTGTTGTATATACCTAGCTATAGCTAATACTTTTGTCTATATATACGAGTACATTATACATGAATATTATTTAATATGCGAAAATTACTTGACACAATCATCCATTTTAATTCATTATGTATGCAATGGTGGAATTAAATTGACAGTTTTAACTACCACTTTATAATTATTTTCATTTCATTAAAATTTCAGAAAATTATATTTTATATGATTATTACACATGTAATGGATGTGGTGTGATGGAACTGAATGTTAAATTAATGTTCTCTACTTAAATTTTGTAGGGAGGTTTTTGAAACCTTATGGGCAGAAAAATTTAAGAAATGAAAAAGAATTTAAAGATGATTGGAAATTAAAAGATAGGGGAATGGTTCGATTTAAAGAGTGTTTACTTCCAATAATGACTAAAGTTTGAAGACTAAAATGAGGAGACGTTCAAGGGATTAACTGTTATAAGTAGTATATCTATAATATAAGAACCTTGAACTTAAATAACCATTTTATTGAAATTTTGCCATACTTTCGAAGAATTTTATTTAATAAACAATTCTCGAAAATAATAACATTTATATTTATGTCTAAATGATTTCCGCTATAAATTAAAGTTACATTACATCCATAAGGTCATTAGCATATTATTAAGTAAATTACTAATATATATTAAGTCAGCGACATTTTCAAGATAAAACATGGTTTAACAAGCCTATATTAAAACCAATAATATTATGTAATCAATTATTAAGAATTCATGTTATTTATTAAGAATCATATTAATTGAAGCTGATTTATGCAAAATTAGTTGATAAAATCTTAGTATAAATACAAGCTAGTAATCATTGTAAAGTTAAGTTCCAGTCTGGCTATCGAAACCCTGGATTAAGTGGATTTTCAAAATAAAATAACTGTAAAAATAAATTAAGGCTTATTAAATACAAAATTCAGTTATAAAATTATTAACATCGCTAAATGCTAATAAATATCTTTAATTTTATGCACATTCTATCTAAAGCATGACTAAAGTCGAAAATATGTAAATGTTAAAAGGCTTTTAGCAATTGTTCATTAACAACTTTTCTCATAGAATTCAATATAGATTTGATGGGATTCCTATACGTAGTGAAAGGTGGTGAATGAGATGACAGGTTTTTGAATGAGGTGAAAAGTTTTTAAATAAAATATTCGTAATGAAACATGGGTTTATGATTACTTAGACAATGTCACAGATAACTTTTGAACAAAACATCAACTAGAAACAGTTCGTGTTTCCTAGAACTCTATTACAAAGATTCGAATTCTTCTAAGTATAAAGTGTATACTGAAGCTCGAAACTTTCAAGAAAACGTGATTACTTAGACAATATCACAGAGAACTTTAGAACTAAACTTCAACTGCAAATAGTTAGTGTTTCGTTCAACTCTCATTACATAGGTTCGAAATCTTCTGAGTATCGCAAAATGTTATCAATTAATTTTCGAGATTTAAACTTCTCATGAGTCAATATTCTGTTTATATTTAATTAACAAATAGTCAAGATGAAGGTTAACTTTACAGACTCTTTTTTTTTTAGTGTTTTTAATAGGTTCATAAAATTAAATATTTTACTCCATGATTCATAAAATATATATATTTATTTTTAGTAATAATTTTTGACATCATTTGTAATTTTTTAATGATTTTTTATTTTAATTAATTAATTAATGAACTAATTTTATGACCATTAAAACTATCATCATTTGAAACAAAAAAAAAAATCAACATCAGTCAGCCAGTTAAATTAAACCAGCACCAGTCCCATACAGACTTTATTACATATAGTACCCATGTATGTAGCATAAGTCACCCACGATGATTTTAAAATGAAAATCGTAAAAATTTTTTGTAAAGAGTTTTATTTTTAATTTTGGCATAAAATCATAAATTTAATTTTTGAAAAATATTTTAAAGACAATTTTTTTTTACTTGTATTTTATTTTTTTTTTTTGATTATTTTTAGAGTCAATTTTTAGAGTCTTAATAAATCTTATCTGTTTTTTAATTTGAAATATAAAAGACAGGCACACAAATTATAAAATGGAATATAATTTATGAGTTCATCAAATTATTTAACTTAACCAGGTTGATTTTGTTTGATATTATATGTGTGGACAACTTCAGTTCTTATTAATTATCTTTCAAATTGGATTCAAATTAATTTGGCAATTTGCATATGAGAAGAATATAAAAAAAAAAAAAAATTTGTGACAGATTAATGAAAAGGAAATTTAAAAATCTTGGATATCTACCTAATTAAAAATAACGCAGTGACTACCATTGCCAGTAAAATTTTTTAATAAGTTTTTTTTTGGATAGTGATAGTAAAAGCATCAAAAACTGATTTACATTGCAGATTTGAAAAATTTAAGTCATATAATTTTAGTGAGCTACTTAGTTCAGACCAACATATAACCTTCTGTCAAAGAAATAATTCTTCGGTTCAATTTAGCTGACAAGACTTTAGATTTAATTGATTTCTTCATAACTAAACGTATTTCAACGAATTTTGTACATGCAAGTAATGTTTAGCTATGATTTGAACCCAGAACTATGTGCTATCAAACTGAACTTAAGAGAGAAGCTCACCTAAATAATATGTCGACCAACTGTGTCAAACAACTCCACTGATTGTAAAAGCTTTATACATATTATGTAAAATCAAGAAGGTTTTTTTAAAAAAGTTGCGTGGAGCAGCAACAAAATGAAGAAACATTACCGTCTTATGCCCCAAAAATATCCTTATAGAATAACTGATTTAGTGAAATTAAAACGAAGATTTATACGTAAATGGCAACTAACTCGTCTCCCGAATGAAAAAAGGATTTTAAGCAAATTATTCCATTCGCTTAAAAGAACCATACAACAGCTTAAATCTGTTTCAAGAAAATTTTATAAAAAATTTATCTGGAACAAAGGAAATCAACTCATCGCTGTAGATATTTACAAAGAACGCGAAAAAATCACAATTGCACTAGCGTCACAACTTAGAAAACCAGATGGTAGCTATAGGCAAAGGATAATAAGTGTAAGGCCAACATATTTGCTGAACATTTCAAGCTTTTAGATAAATATAAATTACCGAAGAAATTAAATTACTCTAGTCAAATAAAGATCCAGGTTTATTGCGTCAGCTGTTTTAAAAGAACTTCTTGAAAGAGCTTATAATATATTAAATGCTAGTATAAAACTTGAATATGTGCCAAACGTTTCAAATATAATGGAAGTGATAATGGTACCAAAATCAGAGACGCTTCCAACCGAAAAAATCTTACAAACCGATATACTTGCTACCGATAATTTCAAAACTGTTTCAAAATTTTCACTGTTTCTGTTTAAAACTGTTTCATCTATATTGTTTCAGGGGAAACCGCTCTACAATAAAACAAATACACGGGATTTCAAATATTGAAGAAAAAGCTTTAGGAGAAAACAAATAAGCTCGTTAATCTTTCTAGACGTTGTTGAGGTTGACCTGAGCTATTGGTTTAAGAACACAGTTCTAATGATTGATAATGGCATGCAGTTCTAATGATTAAGTTGAGAAAATTACTACCACTAACAAATGTTAGAATACTGGAATCATACCTTTTGTATAGATTATTTCAAGTAAAACAAGAATATGAGTATTCATCCTTAAAAGAAATAAAAGCAGCGGTTTTAATCCTCAAGACAGTATTTTACGATTTGTGACTTATTTACTATACACTGTGCTACTACTAGGTTGTACGACTAAGTTGGGACACAGATTTGGGGCTGTGCCAAATAAAGGTATGTAAGCAAAATACAAGTTTTTTAAAATGTACCAAATGACGACCTACAAAGAGATTTTAATATTGCTACAATTATATATGAAATAAAAAATTATGCTAAACGATCTCTCCCACTATTGCTAGGAATTCGGCGCTTTTTTCCATCAATGAAATGTCTTTTGTAAAATTTTTAAAACATAGAGAAAAAAAAATCTTCAATAAGTACACAATAAATTTTAAAAATTTATTTTATTAAGGAAATTTCTTCTAAAATTCTGCTGTCTACATCCCACTTGGGGTGCAATTTTTTTTGCCAACTTTTATAGGCTTTTAGATTTATTGATCTTTTAGATTTATTGATCTTGAAGAGGGTTCTAAGCAAACGTCTGTCAGAAATGAACTATTTTTGATGAATTTTCCACTATTAAACCTCGAAATTTTTTTTTTTTCCTGTTACTCCTCGTGGGAGCATAGGGCATCAACTAGCCTCCTCCATTGTTCTATCATTTACGCTCGCCTTCATTTCTTCCCAAGTTAGTCCATGTTAAGTTAGTCCATTACACCTCGAATAAAAGGATTACATTTTCAGAACCTGGTTTACTTTTGAGTCTAAATCTATACGTAAGTCTCTACCTGAGAAAGGAACGTAGGATTATATGTACTGCATTATTCTTAATATACTTTAATTAACTTTAAACCTATAACAAAAACTTTACCAAAAGAAATACATTCTAAAACTAATATTTTTCATTTTACTTAAATATATCGTGATATAAAATGAGTTATGTCATGCAATAAAAATATATTCTTTATGATAGAACAATGATGAAGTTTAAATTTGGTTGATTTTTCTATTTACTCTATTTTCTATACACGTTTTTTAAAATTTTTTTGCCAATGGTGAATTTTTTTTTATTTTATTAAGTTTTGGGAGTGTATGTTTTAGCAGTATTTCTGGTTTGATTGGATATTCTTGAACTATTAAAAAAAAGTAAAATTATGGATAATTTCGGGAAGACGTTTTTATAATAAATAGTTTAAAGTTTTATAATTTTAGATATAATGGAAATTTGGTAAAATAAATTTTTTTAATGAAATAATAATTAGCAAATGTTGAATAATAACGAATTACAGATTCGATTTTGATAATTTAGAAATATATTTCCATGAGTTTCTAGAACTAAATGACATTAATTAACAAGAACAGGTAGTACTTATAATTATTTTTGGTTCTAGTTTAGTGAATAAAATATATTTAATTTGGCTTGAAGTTGTTTTGAACTTTTCATATAAATAAATTAATTCAGTTTAAATTCAGGAATATGAAAACAGGGGTATAAATTTAGGAACAGTGTTGAACGAAACAGTCTTTCATTATCTAATTATGGTTTCCCCGGACCAATTTATACACATGAAAATCAAAATAAATTTTACTCGGAATGAACGAATCCCCTGTAAAAAAAAGAAACGCTCGTATTTTGGGAACAAAAAAGGAGATTGACATTTAAAAACCTATTCCCTGACTCTGTAGTTACCGGTCGAACTTGAAAATCAAAATTATTATAAGTTTAAATGGTTATATTAAAATTCCACTAAAAAATTGCTGCTTTAATTTTCGAAAAAAAAAAACTAAAGAGTTAGTTCTAGCTTTCGAGAAATGGGAATACTTTTACACGTCGGAAAACTAATTTCCAAATTGCGTAAGAAGTTTTTTTTTCAAAATAATTTTATATTTCCTTTTTGTTTAGAAAAGTTTCAGATTGTGACATATTGGCTATACCAAACTATATAAAACAAATAAAAGGTTAGTGGACAAATACTAAATAAAAAAGAGACAAAAATATAATCACGGAAGGCCAATGGAATTCTTTTAGACTTTTTAAAGTGTGTAGCTTTTTATAGAATCGCTATGAAAAATGTTTATAGGTAAAAATATGTAAACCTTTATTATAGGTGGATAAACTTATTACAAAATACTGCCTTATTCAGTACTACACTTTTTCAATAACAATATGCAATATCATAAATTATAACAGAATAAAATTAAAATCACATTCAAAACATTTATACACATGCTAAATTTATTAAAACAAATTTAACTATTATTTAAATTTAATATAATAATTTTAAATATTTATAAATAACGATAGTTTAATCGTAATTTAAAATAACTCTTGTTATTTATCATATCACCTGTAAAATGATAACAAAATCAAACACCTAGTTTAATGACTGTTGATTACATTTACCTAGGTACTCGTATATTGCAAATAAATTTTATAATAGTTATTTTCTATCACGAGATAAAAAAAATTATTCTATTAAAAATAATAAATTCACCATACTCTAGTCTAAACTAAACTAATATAAAAAAAAATTAATTTAATTTTTATTCACCACACCTGAAAAATATAAAAAAAAAAAAAAAATAGTCATTCTGCCTATTTGCAAGTCATAAATAAAAAAAAAAAAAAAAAAACAAAATTAAATGAATTAAAAATGCCTCCCACAAATACATTCACACAAACATTTTATATTTCATATTATTATATCGTATATATACAAATAATCATATTGGGGCTTCACTTTTTCTTTTAAAACATTTTTTTTTTTTTTATTTTCATTCCATCTCTTTTTAACTCATTGTTAATAAAAAAAAAGCTAAAAAAAAACCAAAAAAAAAAAAATAAAGTTTTTTTTTTAATTTTTTTTTTTTAACATTAACAGCGTGTGTTCTGTTGTATGTGCTGTATAAATAAAGAGAAGAAGTAGGTTTGGTTGAAATGAAATGTATACAATCAATTTCATATGAAAGAAAAAGTCAGTAAATATTTTGTTTAATAAAACTGAAAAAAAACAACAACAAAAGGGCAACAACAAAACACAACACTAAAAGAGCGCACGTTCATTTATTACATGAACAATTTAAATAGAAAGATAATACAAAAGAAACTGTTAAAATGAAAATCATTTTATTATTTATTTATACACAATAACATTACATTACAGCCAAGTTATAATTTTTCAGTTGAAATTAATAGTTTCAGTTTATTTTAACAGTAAAATATTTATTGGAAATAACAGAATTTCACCACACCTTGTTTTATATTGTTATAATGTTAACTTTAAAAAAAATGTTACATGTTGTATATTTTCAGTTTAAGCTTTTGTTTTTTGAATTTTATCTACAAAACTGTTTTCATCAAATTTTAGAACTGAGGTGAATTTTTAAATGTGGTAAAACTAGTAAATATAGAATTGAAATTTATATTATAACTTTTGTTATTATTATTATTGTTGTTTTATTTTTATTTAAATCAAAAATTTATTATAAATAAAAATTTCAGTTATATATATAAAAGAAAACAGTTAAAATGCAATTTATAACGGTAGTCCTTAAGCAAATAAAAAATATTATGAAAAGGATATAAATATTGTAATATGTACGAGTATGTGTGTTTATTTGGATTTTTAAATTTTATTTATTTTAAGATTTTCAATTGAATTCATATTTAATTGTAATTACAGTCAGTTCTCGATAAAAG
This sequence comes from Dolichopus griseipennis, assembly GCA_963082915.1. Lineage (NCBI taxonomy): Eukaryota > Metazoa > Arthropoda > Insecta > Diptera > Dolichopodidae > Dolichopus > Dolichopus griseipennis. Next base: position 71,604,117 of record OY720443.1, on the reverse strand, counting down.
GAATATTTTTTAAATGATGAAAAGAAAATAAGTTTTTTAAATAAAGTTTTGTACTTGTATTGGTGTGTGTTTTTGCAATATTTAATACTGTAAAGACTTTTAAAAATAAGAAGAAGAAGAATAAAAACAGAGATGATAAAAATAATGAATAAAAGAAATAAATAAAAAATTTTTTGATTTGTTAGGATATTTTATAGGATACCTATATGCAGTATATGTATATATGTCATGTTGTTTTTTTTTCGTATAATAAACTGTGGTGAGTTTTTTGATAATGAAAGAAGGCATGTAAATCTATTTTGTTTTTTTTTTTTTTTATTTTATTTATTTAAAAAAAAAAGTCAACAAAAAATATAAGTTACTTTTTTTTTTTTTTTTGACTTTTTCTTTTGATAATGTCAGTTAAAAAAAAACGAAATTTTAAATTCTGTTCTGAAAAAGATAACAGTGATAAAAACGTACACATTTTTTTATTTTTTTATATTTTTATTTTCTGACTTTTGTGCTTTTGCAAAAAAAAAAAAAATTCTAGAAATACCGTTACACATTACGGTATTAATTTTTTTGTGTATTTCAAAGAGAACACAAGTTGTGTGTAAAAAAAAATTTTTTTATAATAATAAAAATATTTTTTTGCAAAATTTGTTTTTAGTTTTTTTCATTTTTTTTTTGTTTTTTGAATTTAAAATGATCATGTTGACAGTGTTGTTGTTTTTCTTAAAAAAAAAATAGTAAAATTTAAAAAAAAAAAAATTAAATTTAAAATTAATAAATAAATACAACAAAAAAAAAAAAAAACAATTAAATAATCATGTTGAAATAAAAATGTTTATAATTAAATATATCTATTTATTATATTTAATTATATTATAATTTATAATAAATTTAATTAAATTTATAATTAAATAATTTAAAAAATTATAAAAGAACAAATTAATTAATTAAAAAAATATGGTATTTAAATAATTTACTTAATAATTACTTTAATTAATAAAAAAAAAATTAAATTATATTTAATAATTATTTAAACTTTATTATAATAATATAATCAAAAGAACTAATACTAATTTTTTAAATTAAATAATTATTTTTAGTATATAGGTACATTATTTTATTGAATAATTATTTTAAAAAAAATTTTAATTTCAAATTATTATATTAAACTTTGTTTTGTAATTAAATACATATTTAGTAATTTTTCAATTATTTAAATTAAATTGAAAATTAATTAAAAATATAAATGTGGAAATTAATTAAAAATATATTAATAATAATAAATTATCTAAAGTTAAAACAAAGTACAGATTTTGTAATTTAATAAAATTTATAATGTAGTTTTACAATGTCATCATTTTATAATATGGAACTGTTGAATTGTATTTATTTAACTCTAAGTTTTATTTTTACTTGAAGGGACTAAAATTGGACAAAATTTATAAATATGGGTAAAACAATTTAATTTTATGATATTGTTTTTGTTTTGAGTTGATAAAATAAAAAAATTATTTTAGGTGACAATGTATAGAACAATTCCCCTGAAGAAGAGTTTGAAAGGAATTTTATTTATTGTATACCCCAAATTGATTAAAATTAATTAAACCTTTTTGATAATTAAAAAAAAAATTTCAATTAATTTTTTTAATTACATAAGTTTTACTGCTTATTTTATATTTTTTTTAGACGAAAAACGCTACAGCCTTCACAAATGTCCAGTAGAGGTGAGGGTCGAAAACCCTAAACAGCATGCTTAGTTCATGACAGTTTTACTATTCCAATTATTATTTTTAGCTCTTATTTATATTATAAATTTTAGTTAAAATAAAAAATACGATTAAATGTTAATACGAGCTTTAATTGAATTACGTAATATTAAAAATTAAGAAACTAACCTACAAACTTAAAATCTGGAGCGCACAAAATATTTATGGAGCGCACTTTTAAAATCTATAAAATATCTCTTGAATAAAACTGGAATCGAATTTAAATTTATTGATATTGTTTTTAAGTTTAAATACTTGAATATACAGTACAGCCTTCTGAAGTGTCCATTTTCATTGGCATTTAACCCTTATACAACTTAAGTGGCTAATTCCCATCTAAAAAACATACACCAATTTTTATTTTATTAATAAAATTATAAAATAAAACTAAAATTTAATAATTACAAGTAATTACAATTATATATATATTTTATAGTATATAATTGAAAAATAATATGTTTAACATTATTAATGATTATCTTTTTGCAAAACAAAAAGCGAACCTTGATACTTACATGTTTTAAAACAACATTGAAAACGAGACGATCAAATTATAATATATTAATTTTTATCTATTATATTAACTATCTAATATTTATTAAAACTATTATAATAATCAATTACTTAAATTAAATAATAAACAATTACTTCAATTGGATATTAAAAAAAAAAAAAATACCCCATTTTTCTAATTAAGTTATTCTTTGTAATTTATATTAGTTAATTATTTTAATAAATTAAAATTAATAAAAAAATTATCAATTTGTTCTAACTGATCTAACTATATTTATAATAAGTATATGTAAAATATTTAATGTAGCACTTGAACTTTGAACACTCCACAGAAGCTTCTTAAATATAAATTTCTTCAAAAAGACCAAAAACTTTTCACTAAGAATCTGAGCGATAGCTCAGTGGCACAGTGGCGTCTTTTCAATCGAAAAGTTTCGGGTTCAAATCCTGGTCGGATCATATCTAATAAAAAAATATAGTGTATATTAAAAATAATTTAATACTAAGTCCAAATGTCAAATCGGCAAAGGGTTAATATATCAGGCAATATTTACTATTGTCTGGTACTACGAATAAATAAATAAATAAATTTCCAGTAAGGGTTTAAAATATTAGATAAGGAATCGGGATCATAAGCTAGAATTGGCTCGTGAATCCTATTAATTCTTAATTTGAATTCAATTATTGATATGTGGAAATTCAATTATTGACTTTAAAAATAAATAAATAAAATATTTTTTACAGTTTTGCAGAAAGTTAAATGAATCATTCAATTTGTCATGAAAATCAAAAATGATCATGATTAATTTCAATTAAAAATCCAATTTTTTTTTGACAAATTAACTTCCTATCAATCAATTCATTGAATTCAGAGGAATTTATGTACAAGATAATGAATAAATTTTCGAATTTAATTTAATATGAGAATGATCTAATTATTTTTTTGATAATATCCGAGTTCCCCTTTTTGATTGTTTTGCATTAAACACCGTAGTTATTTAATCATAAAATTAATATCTAATAAAAGTTCTAATAAATCGAACAATCGCTGTTCCAAAATATTAAATTTTCACATTCACATTCAAACTTTCTTCTTAATTTTTGAAAATTTTCTGGCTTCAAACATTGTGCGAATAGTTAGAATCTAGGCACCTTAGATACAAGCACATTAGATAGGCACCTTAGATCTAGGCATATGAGATATTTTAGTAACTACGATTATAACTCAAATGAAGTAATTGATTAGTAACTTATTTTACTACAATTTATTTAGATGATCGAAATTGTGACGAACTTTTGTATAAGTACTATAGGCCTATCAATATATTATTGATCTTATTTATTTTCGAATATAATAACTTCTTGAAGCACTGCTTCTTATCAACATGTAAAAAATTTATAAATTCCAGCCGGAACAATATAATTTGTCTATTATATAACATATTTTTTAAGTAAAGATTATAATAGAAAATTAGTGAATTTTGCATCTGTGAGTTTTAAATATAAATTAAAATGATTGTTTATATTTTGATTACTTTTCTGTATTTTTAAATATATATCCGTTACATATTGATCGAGAAATATTAAACAACGAATCCGAAGCTAGACGCCATTTTTCACAACGATAGAGTATATATATATATTTTCGATCAGCGTCATCTCCTCAATCATTTAAGCGATGTCCGCCCGGTCTTTCTATCCGGATAATGCTACCTTGATGAAATTTAAATTGTACCTGTAAAATTAATGTACTAATGACAAGAGAAAGAAGGGAACTGAAAAGGGCGAAATTTATCCATGGGTTCCGATTCTAGAAGTTTTCGATCGATGAAATTGAGTCGAAGGAAACATATCTCCAAAATCAATAGGGATTGAACCAGGATTAAACATTCAAATTTGTTAAAATCATGTCCTTCAATTTGCCTTGTATCCATGAAATTTGGAATCAATTTGGAGTGGTGGTTTAGGTAAAATCCCCTACCAAGACTTAATGTAATATCTTCGAAATTAATGAAGATAGTAACTTGAAATTAGGTAAAAGATTCTTCTGGCTGGTTTATATGAAGTCTGATTTGGAACGAAATGGAATCGTTGTTCAGGTACCTCCGACACAACTGCCAACAACTAACAATATGAGCAGCACCTACGAAATTAATTAGGATAGAATATTAAAATTTGATACAATTAGGATGATAGGGTACCTATTTGTAAACAAAAGGTTTTATAGGACAAAAAAATATCAAATTAAAAATTCGTTTTTTTATTAATTCAATAAAAAAATAAAAAAAAAAATCAAATTTCTTTTATCTAAAATAGTTTTTTTTAATGATCAAAATTCGGTATTTTTGTTAATTTTTAATTATTTTATATCTATATATAATTACATTTTTATACCAATAACAAAAAAAAATTATTAGGTACCTACTAAAAGCTTTTCAATTAAAAAAATTTTTTTTTTTTTTTTTAATTTCAATTTCCATTTTGATTTAATTTTTTTTTTTTTGACAAAATGCCGCTGCTTGAATAAAAAAAAACTTAAAATTAAATCAAAAACAAAAAAACGGAAATAATAAAAACAAAAAAACAAAGTTGATAGAATTAAAAAAAAAAAACAATAATCAAAATTGTACTATAATTAACTGAAATTGAACAATCAGTGTTCTTCCGACTTTTGATAACGTAAGTTTAATTATAAAAGATATAAAAATTTGTTTTTTTTTTTTGTTTTTTAAATAAATAAACAAACTGTAAAATAACGGTGATTTTTTACAAGTTAACTGTAAAATTAATCAAAAAAAAATTAAAAGTAAAAAAATTATACATACATATAATAGAACTTTACCTACTTTCTTATTGAACTTTTGGGAATTTTTTTACAATTTATTCATTAATAAATAACAAATCACAAGAATCATCACAAAATGATGAAAATCATCATTTTAACATTGATGTTTAATAAGAAAAAAAAAATACCAGAGAATCCAAAAAAATAGTGATGAAATAACAAAAATACTAAAAACAAAAGTACTAAAAAAGTACTTTCTTTTTAATGCTTTAATAATTTATTTACAATTTGATTCGGTGGTTCTTATTGTATAATTCTTTTCTTCTTATATACTTGGATTTTTGAATTTAAGATTAATAGGTCTGAATGCATAGCAGTATCTATATATCCAGTGTTGTGCAATATTTTCAAGTTACTGAATGGAATTAATATTAAATATTATGTATTATAAGAGGGGGGGTATACACTAAATTGAACATTAATTTATTAAGTGTTTGCACGTATACATGCGTGTACACTTACAAAACTTTCTACAAAATTTTAAAATGTATGTAAGGTATGTGTAAAAAATGTGCGTTTATATTAAAGAATATTTTATTGTAGTATTTTATAATAATTTAAACGTTATTTGTTGGTCCGTCTGTAAATTATTTATTTGCATATTATTTTTTTTAATTAAAAAATACATGAAATTTGATTAGGTTCGGAATTTATGCATAGTACTGCATTAGATAAAATATATTAGAGTTAATAAGTATTTGATTACAAAACTTTTTTTTCCTTCTTCTTTTTCTTGTTTTTTTTCCTTAAAAGTTCATAGTTTAAATATGTAATCTTAATATATTTGTACAAAGTATTTCAAATACAATATGTTTATAGAGTTGTAACCATTTCTGTATTCTATTTCCCTATTCATCACTTGCTTACTTGTTTGTCATCTGCTAAATATTAATTATGATTAAACGAGGAGGAGTGTGGTAGAGTAGACTGTACCAACTCTAGGATACCCGTATGATCCGTATACTCGAAAATTTCAAAATTCTTGCTCCATTATTTTTTGAGTTTTCGTGGGGACGAACGGGCGGACATACATAGCAAAATCGATATACTTTTTGATATTGATCCCATTCCCCTTTCTTCTCTACGTCACTAACGTAATAAAACTAACTAACTGATTGTTATAAAAAGACACACAAAATATTGGATTATAAAAATAGGATTGTATAGAATTTGTCCATAGTACAAAATATTCAAATTTCAAAAGAAATGTATCAACACGCCAAATAAATTTAATTTGATTTTTGTCAAGTTTTCTAGCAAAGTTTAAATTTTCTTCCCTGATTTAGTTATCATTTATCAATTCAATATGCACAAATAATTACGAAATTTGCATAAAACATTTTTATTTCAGACTTTATATATCACATATGAAATTTAAAAAATTTTAAAAGTACCATTAAGATTATACAAAAATTTACAAGTACTAAATATTTGGAAATTTATAAATTTAATTATATTTTATTATTATTAATTGTACATTTTTATTTAATTTATATAACCCTAAAGTGTAAGATATGATTTTGGCTTTCAAATAGTTTACAACTTCCTTTTCAAATTTATTTATAATTATTACTAGGACAGGATTATTACTAGGAGTAAATACCTTTTCAATTATTTAAAATTACAGTGTTTCAAAGGAAACGCTTTAAGGGCGTCCTAGAGCTAGCTATAATTCGTGATCACTACTAAAATTTCTTAATTCCAATGTAAAACCAAATTTTTTATAATTTTTTATCATTTATGTTTTGAAAACTTAAAACTCGTTTTTGAAGGCTTTAGAAGCGTTCTAGAGCAATTCTAGCTATAATTCGTGATCACTACTAAAATTTCGTAATATCCATGTAAAACCAAATTTTTTATTATTTTTTATAATTTTTTTGTAATTTTTATCTTTGAAAACTTTAAACTCTTTTTAAGAAGGCTTTCTGGAAACATTCTGGAAGTAGTAGTGTTAAACTAAATTATGGTTGACAAACATAATAACCTATATATAAAAATGTTGGCAACTTGAATTGCGCCAAAATTATTTTTTAATTTATCTAATTTAAATTTTTAAACAATTTTACATGAATTTTGTTTCACTTTTTAATATATTTTAATTGGTTTTTTATAAGTTTATATAAACATTTCAAATATATAAAATTTTCTTTTCTATCAATTATAATTTTCTATAAAATTGTGTTTTTATGACGTACACAGAGTTTGATTAAATTAACTATTGATTTGATATATAATTGGATATTTTTGTTTTGCTAAATTTTCTGTTTAATCAAAAAAAATCAATTTATAAAATTTACAAAATTTATAATAAGCATATATAATTAACTTTCTAATTTTTGCTTTATTGCTTTAATATGAATTTAGTTTTGCGAAATAGTTTATAATCGGCAAAATTTTGAAAATATTGATAAATAGAAATTATTTAAGTATTTGAAATCAGTCATATAAAACTGTATGGAATAGGGTTTAATTGCGAATCTGCTTCATAATTCAACTGATCATTTAATGCTTAACTATAGACGTTTTGTAGTCATGTAGTAATAAAGTTTATTTCACTACAAAGAAGGTTCCATTTCAAATTTTAAATAAATTCGGCGATGGTCGGGTGTAAAAAGGTATATAAGATAATAGTAGTGAATCTAGACATACTAAAATGACAAATTTTGTATGTGATTTATAAGAATGAACTAAAATTTATTTCTTATAATAAGTAACTTAATAACGCTTATATTAAAAAAATAGAATCGATTTTCTAGGAAATAGAATTGACTTCGTAATCACTTTAGAATCAACATAGAGATCAATATTCTTATAATCTACTGACCTGCGAATAATCTAATTCGGAACATAGACTTGAGGAAGTCTTATGATCTAATGTGCAAATTCTCATATTTTTGCTCGATGTATTGAGTCTTAAGAAATAATTTAAGTAAGACTTTTTTTTAAGACGCAGCTTTTAATCCTTTCAGAGAATACTGACATTTAAGTCACCTAGCAACCATACGTCAATATGGTTGCTAGGGATCTAAAATTAAACCCATACCTCCCTAATCTTGAAATTTTTAGTTAATCATTCATACAAATACTAAGAATCACTTCCTTATTTATATACAATAGAAATACTATATATAGTAAATACATATATATATGTATATAAAAACATGACATAACATAATGAAAAATTGCATAATAAATTTTTTCTGAATAAGTATATAAAATTTTTTAATTAATTTTCGCAAATAATTTAGTGTAAAACAGAAAATTCAAAATAATAAAATTAAATAAAATAAAGACAAAAGTAATAATAAAGAATATAAAAATAAATTATAATAAAAAAAAACAACAAAAAAATTAAATAAAAAGAAATTAAAAAAAAAAAAATAACAATTAAAGTGAACAATAAAAAAAAAAAAATAAAATAAAACTAAAACAAACGCGTGTCTTGTATTTTTTTATGACTTCTTTTTGTATTTTTATTTTGATTTTTAAAACTGTATTATGGTTTGTGTCTTAGCATTTTTATAACATAAATGATCAAATATAATAAAATATAAAAATAAACTACATATTATTACATACTATATATGTATATATTTCTAATGTAATATATGGTAAAATTCTAATGTTAAATGTCATATAAATGTAATTAAACAAAAGTGTCAAGTGATGTTATATGTTAAATAGAGTAAAAAAAATGGTTGTTTTGAGTGACAAAAGTGAGTAAATTTTGAAAAAAACTGAAAAAAAAAACAAAAGTGCAAGTGTTATTATCCGTGTTTTATTGTTAGTTTTTATTCAAATTTACTTATGTTTAAATTTTTATTTTTACACAAAATTATATATTTGTGTTTAGTACAATTGTTCTCATCTTTGTCATTTCTAATGTCTAACATTTTTTTCTGACTAGACACAAAAAAATAAAGTAAGAAAAATTCTTGAATTTTGAAAATATTGATCAAAAAAATAAAAAAAAAACCAACAAAAATAATTCACTGAAAAAAAAAAAGTACTGGTGTTATATTATTAATTGTACATGAATTAAACAATTGTACTTGAATTTTTTTTTTTTTTTTTAAACTATTCTTTGTATCTGTGAAGTATAACATTAAAAATAAAAATAGAAAATTGATAAAAAATAAGAAGAAAAAAAAAAAAATACACAATATATTGAAAAAATTCATTTAATATTTGAAAAATTATTAATTTAATATTAAAATGGACATACCAGGTGTTAGTGAAGATTGGGATCACCAAGTGACATCATTTTTACCAGAAATGAATAGTTGCGGTGAAGAAGATTATTTTAATCCACAAGAGGTAAGTGAATGTTTATGTTAATGATTATATTAAATTGTATTTTTATTAAATTTTAATAAATTTATTGTGTTTAAATAGAATATTGAGAATTAATGAATGAAAATTTAGCAAAATAAATATTAATTATTTATTTTATAAATAGCATGGTAAGCTGGTCTATATGAAGCAAAAAACAAATCAGAGCCTTGTTTAAGTTGTTCTTGTAAAAATTTAGTTCAAAGAGCTGGTGATTAAAGGTATTATTCAAATTATTATGAAAAAAAAGATCTATTTTAATCAATTGCTTATTATATTAGCAAGTTGCGCATCTCTTATTACCAAATTTTATAGTAAATATTAATTTTAAATTATTTTTCTGTTTAATAATCTCGGTTTAGTAAATCTTTGTTTTTAAATCTCGTTGTTAGAAAATTTCGTTTTAGAAAATCTCGTTTTTTATTGAAAAATATGGTTTTTATAAGTTGGATACAAAACCAGAACTATCAGCTTTTTCCAGAATATAACCAAAGGGACTTTCTAAAAGTAAGATTTTCTAAAACAAGATTTTCTAAAAACGAGATTTTCTAAACGAGATTTTCTAAAACGATATTTTGTGAAAATGAGATTTACTAAACCGAAATTTCAACCCGGGGAAGTGTTCACAATTTTAAGCGATTTTTCCAATTTTTTAAGACCTTTCTAAATTTATTACCCTCCTGTTTTTCTCCGAGGGATTTGATGTTTTCGGAGTCTTTAGATATTCTGTTATAATGATTGACACGCGGTAATTGTAGTACATTAACATACGCCAGCCACTGTATAATTTTTAGACGTTAAAAAATTCATAAAAGAGAATTATAATTTTTTATTTAAATAATCACCTATAAGAACAATTTTTGGATTCTTATTTGTGGGAACTAATCAACGAAAAGTGAAACGAAGCCAGTGCAAAAAAACAGTCAGGAGAATTATAATTGAATTCTACATAAACTACTGCATCCATACTCATTTGCATTTTTATCAACGATCTTCTATCTTCAACCTTCAATTCAATTCACAGTTTCGCCTAAAACAGCACTCTGGTGGAATCTTATAATTTTTCGAGGAAATGAAATGCCCCTCGAAATTAACACAACTAGCGTATCTATGGCCAATATGGTTAATGACGATCAAAAATCACTAGTTGGGGTTTGAAAAACATAGTGAAGTTCAATTCCTCCAAAAACAATAAAGAAAAGCAATTATAATCCTAGTCTAAAGTTTTTGGTTAGATGGTGCACTTATCTGAAAACTTAAAATTTGAAGAAAAGAATGAAGCTGAATCAAAAAATGATTAGGAATGATTTATATTTTTGGTGTAGTTTAAAGTGCTGCCAACTGTTTCCACTTTCTCTTTAGGTAGTTTTTTTTTTTTAAAGATATCTATCCAAAATCTATAAAGCGTATATACGAGCAAATATAGAATATAACTCCCAAAATTAGGCTGTCGCTTGTTCTGCTTTTTTGAACTTTCTGAATCGACTTTAAAAACGTGCCATTCGCCTGATTAATGATTACAACGTGAATAATATTATAACTTAAACGAGTCCCAACATATTCTTCACTTATTTACTTTTTAACTCCCCACTATCCTAATTTTTTCCTTTCTATCCTGTCCTATATATTCCCAACTATTTTAAGTGGAAAGGATCATATTCGTAGTTTGTAGTTTTAGAATTAAAAATTGAGAATATTGTAACACAAAGATAACCAGAAGGAAGGGCCCATGTATTCCCTCAATAAAACTGCAAACGTACTGTTCTAGAACAATTAGGCCTGCCTTCCGCCGACGTGAATTATACTGGAGCTCAATTTTGGAAATAAAAATGAAAAGACTTTACAAAAATTGAGACTTAAAGTTTAAGCACTATAGATAATGTAATCCTAACGATAGGACAAAAACCATCACAGATTTCTTTAATGAAATGTTCATGTCAAAAATTATTAATTTATTTTACAAACCTCTCATTTTTTATAGTTATATAATTAATGCAATTGAAAAAAAAAAGTATAGGTAATTAATTAAAACTAATAACAGTATTTTTTTGTCATAATACTTCTGTACTAATTGCAAAATACCTTGTTATATTACATTTTTTTTTAATATATTTATAAATAGTTACAAAAAAAAACCAAATAAAATTTAAAAACTTGTTAATTAATTAGAATAAAACACATTTCGATACACTTGCACAAAATTACAAAAAAAAAAAAACAAAAAACTTAAATTCAAAATGTCACAATTTTGAAAAAAAAAAAAAAACAGCTACAACTAAATATTTCATAGTCTAACTAATAAAAAAACAACCATGTAAATCTGTAAAATTGCTAATTTTCCAACGAATTTGTCATTTTCATTTAGCATTCATTTGGTTTTTTTTTTTGTTTTTTGTTTTTTAATGTTTTAAATGTTTTCTATAGTTTGTTTGTTTGTATGTTTATTTGTTTTTATTTATTATTTTTGTTTTGTTTTATAATTTCCTCCTAATTTGCATTCTCAACCACTACAATTTTTTTTTTTTTTCAATTTTTAGAATTTAACAAAACGCTTGTTAATTTCCACACCATCTGTGGAGGTATTCTTGTAATATTATTTTTTTTTTCTTTTAATTGTTTTGTTTTTTGTTTTTTTTTAACGTTCCATAATATTGTTTTCCATATTTGACTCTGTTATTTTCCAAATACCTACTCTTTACATCTTTGTAACAATTTTTCAGCTTATTCTTCAAGTTAAGGAAAATGGTTTTTAAAATTTTTACCGTTAGTAACATAAGAGTAGTATTTTGGGGTTATGCTATAAGACCATATGGAATGAAGTCATGTGGTTTATTTTATTAAGGCCAGAAAAAAACTTTCAAAAGATGCCTGGAATATAAATCCTACGATAGTGTTTAGGTGCTCCATGGTGCTGGGTGCTCCAACAAATATTTGTGAATTTTGCACAATTCTGGACCTAATTTATTTTTTACTAGTACTATCTCATGTTTAAATTGTATGTGGAATTCAATAAGACCAATTCTAATAACACGAATATAATATGACTTTCTGTTCCACCATGCATGTACCATGTACCTATGGTATAGACAGGCTTTATCATCCTACCTGTGAAACAGTTAGCGCTTAAAACAAAAAAAATATATATATATGTATTTGTAGTACATTTAGAGTTTTAAAATATTTTGCTTTAGAATCCCAGTCATTTCGGGGCATCACATGTGGTCGAAAATATATGGTCATTCCACGAAAGTTTTCCGTTTACTTTCACGCCTAAGATTTTTAAATGTCAAATTGACCTATAAGATCTGTAAAATATGGAGTAATATAAGTGTGCCAATGAAATATTTTAATTTTAAAGCCATCCAGCATTAATTCTTTCGTGTCTTTATCAGGAGTTAACAACTCTTTGCTACTCTCATTTACTCCTAATTACACAATGCTCCTCTCAGCTACTCCTAACTACTCTAGGCTTTGAGAAAGAGTAGATTATTGGAGTAGATAATCTGCCACAAAATTTTTTAATCATCTACTCTTTCTCAAAGGCTAGAGTAGTTGGAAAAGCAAAGAGTAGTTTACTCCTGATAAAGGAACGCAAGCCAACCAATGACAAACAAAAGGACCAAACACATCCAGTTTTTTTATTTGTCCAAATTGAAAATTTAATAAACCAAGTATTCATCTATGAAAACGCACTGTAATGTTCATATAAAAAAAAAACAACAAAAATATAAGCAGAAAAAAAATAGAGGAAAAAAAAAAAGAAAATTGCATTTTCCGTGAATAATTTTTCCGCGAACGCATCAATTTGACATGATTAGTTAAAATCTAAAAAAAAAAAACAACAACAAAACAAAAAGAAAAAGTAAATGGATGATTACATTGCATTTAGCAAGTGTATTTAGCCATGTAGTAAGTAGTACATACCATTTACAGCTATGTTTTTTTTTTATTTTTTGTTTTTTTTTGTTTTTTATTTTTTTATGTACATGGGTTATATGGATTTTTACGAGCAAAACTATAGAAAGAAAAACACTCAATACTAATTTGTAGAATTTGTTTTTATTTAAAAAAAAAAAAAAGAAAAAAAAAAAATGAAATTAAGTGAAAAATTGCAATTATAATGAAAATCTTAATATTAATGTGAACATATATTTTATGCTGTAAGTTCAGAAAAGTTAAAAACAAAAGAAAATTTACAAAAAAAAAATTTGATCTGGTTTTTATTTAAAATTTTTGAATTGACAAAAAATAATAAGAAATCTTGTAAGGAAGTCTTCGGTTAGGTAAAATTTTGTGCAATTCTGAACTTAGAAATCAAAATAATTGCAAAAAGATTGAATGGAATTTAAAGAAAGAACCTTTAGTCTTCAGAAAATAAATTTGTTTTCGGATTTTCCCTCTATAAGAATGTTTTGTAAGCATCAAGGAAGACTGAGTCTAATTTTCATTATTTCAAGTCGTTAGAAACTTGGTGGTAGCATTCGTCCCAGTTTATGAAGATTAATTATTTATAAAGACTCCAGAGAGTAATCGCCTTTCAGTTTGGTCATGACATCCAGGAGGAACCACCGAGGAATCAAATAGTTATGCAAATAGGATGGTTCCTACTAGAAGCAGTTTATGCCACAACAGGAATCAAGAAGTTAAGATCTTCTCTTAAGGGTTTACATCGTGGAAAAAGAAGTCGTGCGACTGACGCTCATCCCCGCGCAGCTTAGTTTGTAAAACTGGATAATGTAATTTGTAGTCGTGATTATTGAATCAGTTACTGACAAATCTTCCTCGAGCTGGTAACTTACTTAAAATACTTAAAAAAAGAATTAACATGGATCTTCATAATATCTACACAAATTTTTCTCGCTACCAACGTAATCTATAAGTTCAATTCTTATTCCACAAATTTCCTTTTTTTCATCCTAATGCACAAAATCATTGTTTCTATTGTAGTTCTATTTGAAGTTTAGTTTTAGATAAGGGGCAATTTGGATTGGTCGAACACTTGCAAGTAGAGCCATGTACTTCTGTATGATTTTCGATATTTTCCAACTCCCTTTAATTAAAGAAATATCATAGAACACATTTCCTATTTTTTACCTTAAAGACATTGAACGTTTATGTGTACAACTTTTTATTTCCATCAGGTTCTATGGATTACTTTTGAAGTCAACCTTTTCTTTAATGGTATTTCTTGCACCTAAATGAAGTTTTCAAATCATTATTAACATCTCTTTTTAATGTAGAGCTCTTTTTTAATTTTAAGTTAAATTAATATAGTCACTTATACTAGTGTCAGTGAGTGAATTCCGAAAAATTATATTTTAAAATCCACCTAGTATCCACCTATATATACAATGCAATAATTAAAAAATATTATTTAATAGATAAAAAGAACAATAAAATTAATTATCATTTTTCGAAATTATAGTAAAAACTAGGAAGAGTGTAGTATAGTAGACCGTGTCAACTCTGGGATATCCGTATGTCCGTAATATAGATTTGGCAAAATTTTAAATACGCAACTTATTAGGCTTTCAGTTATGAAAAAAAAAATTTTTAGTTGAAAAGCAGCCCTTCGAACATCTCCCACTACACTGACTACATTTTGTTCAAACGCTCATAAAAAAAAAAAAAATTGTAACGAACCCACTGCAGTACCCCCTCTAAATTTTGGCCATAAAACTAAGCTACTTTTAGCAAAATTACAAATACCCAGCTGTACACATAGTGTTATTTTCATATAAGAAAATGAGTGGTATGACAGCTACTTGAACCCGTGGAGCAAAATGACTGGAACGATGAGCTATTGCAAAAAACAAATTTGTGAAAAATTCAAAAATCCTTGCTCCTATGTTTTTTTGAGCTATGGTGCGGACGGACGGACATACAAAGCTAAGTCGATTTATTTTTCGATTCCGATCCGATCCATACCTTTGAGTCTATACCTACCCCCGAACCATCCCTGCGTCACAAACGTAATAAAAAATTTAGTATACCGTTTTAACTTATAGTCATACGGGTATAAAGATAACGTAACATTGAGTTACTCATCTCTTTTCAGCAGTAGATCGTTTTCATTGCACTGGGAATAGCTAAGTGCATATAATAAAAATAAAATACTATGTTGGTCTCTTTATTTATACTAATAATATCATATGATTAGCAATTTTGTTTTTTGTCTGTTTACCCAACTTTTAGCAGAGAACAATTTTGCTAAGTTGTGAATAATTACTATCTTAAATACAAATGAGAAATTCGAAATTCAGGAAAGTAAGTAAGAAGAAAATAAGAACAAAATTTGTGTTTAACATTTTTTTACACGTTCCATTCCTATTTTTTTTTTTTTTTTTTTTTTTTTTTTTGGCTTGCCATGTTTTTATTTAGTTTTTGTTTTTGTTTTGTTTTTTTTTGTTATTTGTATCTTACACTGGATTAAGTGTATATTAATTTTGATAAGCTTGAAATGTATCAAGTTGTAAAACAGAAGCAGTTTATTTCTAGATTTGAATGAAATCAACTAATGGACCTCCAAAGACGATTTTGGTGTTATTTTATTTAGGTTTTTATTTCGAATTATATTAAGTGATGAATTTTAATTTCACAGTTTTTTTTTTTGTTATTTTTTTTCCTATTTCTCACTTTACATTTACAGGAAAGTGAAACAACAAATATAAAAACAACTAATTCAGTATTTTATTTTGAATTTAATTACGCGCGTATAGAAGACAACGAAAAATTTAAATTTTTAATTTGCATTTATTAAGAAAATGTAATGTGGTAATTTGGGGGGAACCTTTTAGAACCTGATTACCTCAGTGTTATCTTAACTGGAAGAATTGGTTTTGATGGAAAAATAAGAAAAGGACATTTTAAAATTAAACAAGATGGATAATCAAAAAAATAAATTACGATATAATTAGAGAGTTTAAATTATAACAATTAATTATTTGGTTTTGGTAATTGTGATTTGTGGTTATTTATGGTATAGTTCAAATCTACGATGTTTCTGGTTAATAAATATATGAGACTTAAAATCCATTTATCATTTAGGATTTTAAAATATTTAATTAATTAAATGTATTGTTAGATTATTCTGGATAACACGTGCTCCTTTATAATATATTAGATTGGATTAGAATAATCTCATTGAATTATGTAACCGTTACTTACACGTATTCGTCGGAAAGAGACAAATATAATTTTCCAATGATAGGAACTTTTCAAAATGCATTGTGATTTATGGATGTAGCTTTTAATTTTTTTGAAACTTTCTTATGCTGATGCGTTAATTTAACGATGTGGGTCAGTCCGATTGCTTGTGTCGCATGATAACTCGAATACTATTATATTAATTAAATTTATACAGTAATTGTGAATGAACAGCGGGGTTTGGCAATGTAGGACAATGGGTTTGGATTCCCCAAACTTCTGAAGGAACCTGATGGCACTTAGGTATGCTCAAAGCCTTTTTCATGTTGACCCTTGAGATAAATTAAGAATGAAGGGGTTCAGATATCAGCCACACGCCTTATGAGACTAACGAAGCAAATCTTTGAAATTAATGAAGACGAAAACTTAAAAATTTGACATGAGTGCTCAATCATGCCACCTAAATTATAGATGGAAATTTATGGTTGTGTTGGTAACTCGGGTATCTATCACATGCCTCCAAATGCTAAACAAGTTAGTTCCCAAAATTGAAATGATGATGACTTCAAAATTTTGTGCAGGTGTAATAACTGTTGTTTCATTACTTGTGTTCTCTCAACCCTAAGGATCATAGGATTCCACAAAACTTCTTGATTGTCTTTTCTTAGAAACTTCTGTTAATTCAAGAATTACCCAAAATAAGTTTATTAACATCTGCCCATATTTTGCCTCTTTCTTCAATTTCATTTCATTATCCACTATTTATACTGCATTTATTTGATAAAAGATCTCAGTTCCGTATTTGATCCCATTAAACTTTTTACAATCTCTCTCCAAAACTTTAGAAATTACAGAGAAAGCAAAGAGAGTACAACTTTTTTTGAAATTTATTTAACTAATAAATTATTATAGAAAAATATTGAATTTTATAACTTTTAATAAATCGAACTTAACTGTTTTCCCATTTTTTTAACGACGAACATGGGAAACTTCGAAACCCAACCATTGGAGGTATGCGTGGTTCCGATTGTGTGCTTTAACACACAACGAATCAAGTTTTGGCAATATTGGTTTCCGGGATTAGGGGTTTGGGAAAATTTAATTAATACAAAGTGTTCATCTATTCATTTTAACCTTAAGGTAATTAGAAATATTCACAATTTAATTTTTAAGTTTAAATAATATTAAATTTTATATTTCATATAAATAACCTTCTTTAAGATTTTAAAGTTACAAATAAATATCTTCATTGTTAAACAAATAAGCTTCTTTTAATTTAAGAATTACCCAAAATAAATTTAATAATTTTATTTTAAATCTAAATTAAAAAATATTCGGCACAGAATAAATTTGGTGTAAATTTTAATTATTACAAAACTTTGTTGTTGTTCTTTTTTGTTGTTATAAATTTCCATACATTTAATTTATTGAAACTTATATAATCCCTATACACACCATATATGTACTGGGACATTATAATTATACTAACGTTTTTCCTACATTTCAACAGGATAAAAAAAAGAAAAACCAAAAATTATATTAAAAATTTTCAATGTACAATCGTAAAAAAAGGATAATACATTGTGTTTAATGTTGTTAACCCTTTCAGCCTACAAAATATCTACGTATGTACACATATGTATTAAATATTTATAAAATTATATATATATATGTGAAAGTATCTACGGATAAAAACATTATTAATGAGCTCATAAAATTATAAAAAAAGAAAGTTAAAAAAAAATTTCTTTAATCAAAAATTTATTCTTTTGACAGGGTGTTTCCAAATTAACTATATTACTATGTATTACTGTATACACTCTTGTGTGGAGTGAGGGTTCAGTTATTTTTTTGAATTTCGCTAAGCTGAAACTTTTCCTAACTGTATTTTTAAAACAATAAAAAAAAAAATTTCAAATTCTATACCTAATTTCTATTCTCTAAAACTTTAGCTTTCCAATCTGACTAATAATTTGATGCCAAATACCATAATAAATCTAATAATAAATCTAATAATATCTACTTCTACCAAAGAAATATTTGATGTAACCATGTCTTTTTTTAACTCAAAACCCAAAATTGACAACCTGCCGACCTTTCAAGCGAAAGGCCCGGGTTCGAATCCCAGTGAAAGTATTTTTTTTTTTATATAACAATATAAACAAATGCAAAGTATAAACAAATAATTTAATTCAATAATATAACTCACAGATATAGAATACCATCATATAACTCAAATACAAAATATTACAATATAAACAAAAATAGAATTGTAAATATTGAAAATCTAAGAAGTTTCTACATGTTATAATGCCTAGTACTGTCTCATGTTTAAATTGTATGTGGAATTCATTAAGATCAATTCTAATAACATGGACATAATATGATCCTCTGTTCCTACATGTACCTATGATATAGACAGGCTTATTAGCGTTTAACAGTTGAATAGTTAGCGCTTTAAAATAAATTTTATTGGTACAAATAAGGACTAGTAAAGGGCATTGTAATATAAAATCTTTGATTCCTGAAATTATTATAAAAATTTTTAAAGTTAAGAAGCAAAAGGAAAAATGGGAAAGATCAGCGTCGAACTTCTGTAAAATTTTCATGTTTAGACAAAAAACACACTTTTAACTAACCCCAAAGAATTTATTTTAATTTTATTTTCATAGTAAAAATAATGCAAATATTTATATTTTTATATAATAACAGTAAACTCCAATTTTTTTGAATCCAAATAGTTTTTAAACCGTTTGGATTACTGAGTCTAAGATGGGTACGTTACTATAGCTATTAGATGTTATACAGTTATCCCTTATCCAGCAAATGAAGTAAATATAATCGGATGTTTTTTTTGTTTAATTGCATACAGTTCAACTAGCTTAACAGCCTGTTTGTGCTATTGGTAAATGTGAGACCAAGGGGGGACATATTATATTCTCATTATTCGAATTCATCTTAATGAATTCCACATACAATTAAACATGTGATTGTACTAGGCCTTATAACATGTAGAAATGTCCTAAATTCTCAACTATTTGATAAAATATATTGTAAATATTGTAATAATATTATTTTTGAATTATAAGCTATTTTATTATTCAATTAAAAAGATGTTTAATTATTAAATGTTCGTTACGTCAAAAATTTGAAAGTCATGGCGAATGAAAGCTGAATCGAAAACCAGATAAAAGATTTTAAGCTTCTGTTATTTGAACGCCTCACGAATCGGTTCTCTAATCTTGGTGTGGTATTATTTTTATAGTTTTTAAGTTTTCAATGTGATTATTACTTAGTAATACAAAAGCTGAAAATACAAAAGCTGAAGATATTAAAACCATTTTTCACTCTTAAACATTAAAACTAGTATATCAGATGAAGTAGCAAAAGATTTAAACTTTTATTTCAGTCGAAAGTTGGTGGAATAGCTTTCCCATTTTGTGCCTCAATGACTGAGCAAATCCAATAACTTTCCATACTGTTAAGTCGTTGAAGAACAGAAAAATTAAAAATTTTGTAACGAAGCTTATAAACGAAAAGACAAGAGATGCTCGACGGATGCAAGATTCTGAAAAATATTTTTATAGACTTATTCTCGGTGCGAACTACAGATGTACGATGCAGACTTATTTTATATACTTTTATATTAACTTGCCTGTGTCTATTGGTTTATTTTACTGTCTGTCATTTAGTGATATATTGATATTAGAAATCTAATCATAAATTCATAAGAATTTTATGGTGTAGAGGTTAGCGTGGCTTCGGGTGTAAAAAGGTCTGAATTCGATCCTCGTTAAAAGATAAAAATTTTTATGATATAATTTATATTCAGTCCGCAGATTTTTGTAAGTATTCATATAAAAATAAAATTCCTATTTCTCAAAAAAGGTTTCAAATATCGGAAATTTACTGTATTTATCCCATTTTTATTAATTAATTGTGTAATATATTCCTAACATATATTCAGGTATGAAAAAATAATAACAAAGAGGAAATAAAAAAAAAATAAGAAAAAACATTTTCCGAAAATAAATAATAAACAGTAATAAAAGAATGCGTATGTGAAAGTAAATTATTGCAAAAACCAAAAATAATAAAAACCAAAAACAAATTAAAAATTTTTAAAGAGATAGAAAGTATTAAATTTATTGTTATCAAAGGAGAAAGTTAGTTAATTAACATAAATTAAAGCAAAAGATCTCTAAAACTCCATTAAAAATAAAAAGAACAAAAAAAAAACAAAATGACTTTTCTATTAATTTAAATTAAATTCGACATTTTTGTTTTGTTTTTGTATTCATAAATAAATGAAAATGAGAAAAATGATTTCATACATGTATGTAAGTATGTGTTTTATTTATATAGGATATAACTAATAATATTATAATATAAAATAAAATTATAACTTTTATAAACTAATAAAATATATTTTATTTTTAAAGGTGCGGTCCTTAATCCATAGACCATAATATGTATTTACATATACTTAGGTTTACTACACGAATACCTGCTTCTGCACAAATATAAATAAATAAAAAAGGATATCATTATGTAATTCTAATGCCTTCTGCATATAACCAATATTTTGTGTTTTCAGTTTTGTTTTGCCACCAAAGCTTCATTAATGTTTTATTTTTAAAAATTATAAATTATTAACGAATGTTTTTCCCGTTATTCAAGTCGTTAATTTAATAATTTCTTTATATAATAAATATCCATTTTTCCAAAATTAGATGGCTTTAATTTAATGAACTTAGTATAAATTGCAATTAACTAATAACAAGGCTCCTGGTGCAGATAATATTCCGTCTGAACTTCTGAGTGATGGAGGATAAAGAGTACACAAAACTCTTCATATTTTAATACTAAAGGTGTGGCAAGAAGAAAAAATACCTGCTGACTGACAACATTATATGAACTGTAAAAATTATGAGGGATGTCGCAACTTGCTACAAAGTTTCCACGAACATCTTGAAAGTTCGTCTAGAAACAATAGCCGAAATCATCATAGGCGAATGCCAGTCCGATTTCAGAAACAATGATCGACAACGAACCAGATATTTGTGCAGAAGCAGGTATTCGTGTAGTGCTGGAAAAAAAACTTTCGATGAACATCAAATCTTCGTGGATTTCAACACCGCCTATAACTCTATTCAAAGAGAAAAATTATATGTAGTTTTAGCCAACCTAGGCATACCGGCAAAGTTAGTAAAACTGATTAAAGCTACTATGCAAAACACAAGCGCGACGGTAAAAATTTAAGGGGACCTCACAGATCCTATTAACATCAAACAGGGACTAAAACAGGTGGATGGACTCGCGCCTATGCTTTTTAATCTTGTCCTGGAGCATATAGTCAGAAAAATCCCCTCTGACCCGAATGCCACGCTATTCAAAATGAAGATAAACATCAAAAGACAAAAATGTTAGTGGTATGTAGACGTAACCAGAGAGAGAAGCAAAATATTACTTTTGATGATGACAATGTGGAAGTAGTAAAAAGTTTTATCTATCTAGGGTTTGAAATAATAAGTGTAAAATATGAAACATCACAGATAACTCGAAAGAAAGGCAAAGCAAATAATGCTACTCTATGTTGATGATAATGAGATTTCCAGAAGTGAGCAGAAAATGTAAACTAGAGCTGTACAAATCTCTTATCAGATTGGTGTGATGCTACGGCAAACCTATTTACCCGTTTAGAGAGAATTAAACTGCGCAAAATTATCGGGCCAATTATCGATCATCGTCAATTAGATAGAAAATAAATAGAAAAAGACCAGTAAGGAAGCCGAAAAATCGATGGATTGATGCAGTCGAATTAGACGCTGTGTTAATGCTCCAAGAGCAAAATCGGAATTGCTGAAAACTGCTGCCCAAGATCGAGTGAAATGGAAGAGAATGATTAAGGAGGCCAAGGTTCAAAAACGGACTGTAGCGCCGTAGAAGAAGAAGAAGTATAAATTGAAAACATTCGTATATAGCGATTTAAATATATAATAGAAATACGTTGCTAGAAATAAATTAATAGTTTATACCAAAAAACGAACACCAGAATTTTTATTTTAAGTTTTATACTAAAACGTAATAATATCGTTGTTCTTACAAGGCAAGAATGGGTGTCTACCATCCTAACACCACGATCCTTGAATTTTAGTAACGCTACCCTCATATATTAACAAAGCTTCGTGTATTTATTGATTGAACATTTGAATAAAATATACTCTTGAAGCTTCTTTGATAAATTTTTTCACAAGCGTTAAATCTTTAATTATGTTCGTCTTGGGCTCCCATTTTTAGAAATTTTAGTTTTTGGTGTTGGTATAGGACATGAAGAATAGTTTCATTTTCTGTCCACATCCTCTACATTCTCTTGTGGCTACTTTGGCCGTTATAGGCATTGATTACTTTATCAAAAGAATGCCAGGTAGATATAGAAAATATGTATATTTTTGATCAGCGTCACCACCAGAGTCCATTTAGAGTCCGTACGCCGGATTACATCAAAAAATGATGTTGCTTAATCTTGATAAAATCTATCCCGTAGGTTTTTAATGCTTGCTATAGAACTAGGGGTAAATGAGCATATCTTAGAGAACAATAAATATAGAACCTTTTGGTACAAGAGTGTTTATTTCTGTTTCTCTTTTGTCGCTAAAGTTTGGAATGATTTGGAGTGATTGGGATACCCCTCACAAACTCACCAACCAAGATCTAATAAGCATATCTGCCAAATTAATAAAGAAGGAAGCTTGAAATTTGGTAGAAGCGCCTGTCCTGTTTGCTTAATGTTTCTGAAATCTGAAATGATTTTCTGGGTTCATGTAACTGTTAACTCAATTTTTTAGTTGTAGGGTATTTCTAGGCTGATTGCATCGACTTAATATTGTTTCATTAATTGTTTTTTAAACTCCATCAAATTACTCAAAAATGTCTTTAATTTTTGAATTATAATTTACTGATATGTTTGGTGGGCAACGTTCATAATTTTTTTAAATTTTGCAAAAAAAAACAAAGTTTTTTTTTAAAGATTTATTTAAAAATTATAAACTATTCGTTTTACGTGTTTTTTTTTTCTTTTAGTACTTAATTCTGTCACAATTGATGACCATGATTGTTTAACTTTTGTTTTCTTCTTTCTGGTCTTCCTTTTATACTGAGTTGTTTTGTAATTGTAATTCTATTTATTTGTTGCAAACACCATCAAAAATTTTAAAAGTGCAACTTAACAGAACAACATTATCGTATAAAGAAAAAGTAGAAAAGTATTAAAAAGTAAAAAAAGTAAAACAACGACAAGTCGAAGCTGTTCGGTTTCAAAAACAAGAAAAACAGAAAAAAGGTAAACAGACTACAGAGATCAATCTCGTCTCGAATCATGATCATCATCATCATTTTTACACCATCGAATTCTTAACATAACCATTCAAAAGAAACAAAAACTGTTTTTCTTCTCAACTTGTTAAAATTATTTTGTTATTATTGTTGTTGTTGTTTTTGTGTTCTAAAACATTCTGGATTTTTATATTTAATAAGCCAACAAATACTAGCTTTTATGTGCAGTTATTTTTTTTTTTATTATAAGGGCTAAGAATTCAAAAATTAAAGACTGGCAAAAATTGTGTTCAATTTCGAATTGAAACCAAAATAATAAAACAAGGTAATAATAAGAAAGTGAATTTCAAATTTTCAATGTTTCTTCTGTTTTTCTTTGTATTATTGTTGTTTTTATTTTGTGCTGATGTTATTATTGTGCAATTCTGGCGCCACAACACCTTGTAAATTTTTGCCAATGAATTTTTATTTTATTTTTGAATTGCAAAAAATAATAAAGAAAAAACAACGCTGCAAAAATAAAATAAAGAAAATTCAAGTAATGAAAACATTCATTGAGAAAAAAACAAAATGGCGAAATAGAAACCTTGAAAAAAATAAAATAGTGCTGAAACGCAAGATACTTGAAATGATTTTTATCTAAAAGAAATAAAAATATATTTTTAAAAATTGAATTATTATTCATTTGAGTACTTTTTCAAAAAAAATATTCTGAATCTGAGAATGTAATTTTTTAACAGGATCTAAATTTTATTAATTTTCAAGAGTGCGTATTTATAATAGCCTATCTACAATGACGCTCTCGTTTCGCTCTCATTACGTCCACAAAGGAGTGTCCATAATGAAATGTATATGACAGCGTTTTTTGACATTGTTTTGTTTACAAATTTTATGAATTAAAAAATATTCAATAGTTTAAAGTTTATTGTATAGCTATTTTGAATAATGGTTTGATATTATTTCACCCAAGATAGAAAAAGAATTAATAATTTTACTAATTTTTTATTCTGACAATATATTTTTTTTTATTTTTCAACAACAAATATTTTTTAAAGTTCAATTATTTGATATTTGAATACGTTTACAATTAAAAATAAACAACATCTTTAACGACTGCGTAATGGGTGCGACATGGCTGCGTCTATTGTAGACACTTATATAATTCAATATATTTAACTTCGTTGAGAGCGTTCAATGAGAGCGTTCATTGTAGATAGGCTTTAATTTATAAAAATATCATATTTAATGCACAAGTAAAGTTACTCATTTTTTATAATTAAGTTACTAAATGTAGTCTCTGATGTCGATGTGCGTAAACCAATAAGAACCAAAAGAGAAAAAGTTACGATAAAACCAGCTAAATGGAAGAATTATACTCTTTAATTAAAACCATAAAACCAAATTAAGCTCCGAGTTTCGATTTAATAACAGTAGATGTTATAATACAATTACTAATGAAAATTGTTACTATATTGACTTAGATCACAAACGCTTAACTTAAACAAAGGCATATTCCAAGCTTATCCTAAGAATATTGCAGAAGTAATTTGGACACATAAATCTCACTAGTTATTTAGTAGAGCTGAATATTTAAATTAAATAAAAGTAAATATACACTTGTAGATTTTACAAACAAAAGAATACAGTCACCTGCGACAGTCACGATAATAAAGTTTCTGTACCACATGAAAATAATTCGAAGTATTTGGGTATGACACCTGACAAAAAATTAAGATGGAAAGAATTCGTTCAGAAGAAGGAAGAAAAAAAATTGAACATTATTGACAAAATTAATAAGTGTATTTAGATGCTGTATCCTTTCATTCAATAGAACATCTTCCCTGACTACAGAAAATAAGTTAATTCTCATTAAGAAAATTTTTCTGCCTATTATTCTGTATGCAGCATCAGCGCCGCAAATCACACTAAAAAATTACAAATTGCACAAATAAACTCCTCAAATTTGTATTCAATCTGCCTAGGTGGTTTCGAAACAGTAGGCTGCATAACAAAGCCAAGATTAATACTATTATAGAAAAAATTTCATATTTAACCGAAAAGTTCAACTCTGAATTAATCAATTCAAATAACCCCTTGATAAGGAATTTATATTAATTAATATTAATAGGCTAGTTTAGTTATTATTAGGTTAGTTTTAAGTTAATTTAAAAAAAAAAACAAGCTTTAAAAAAAGTTTTTGCCATTTTCCTTTAAAACAATTGAACCAACTTTGAAAAAGGTTATATATAAAAATGCTTTACATCGGAAGAAAAAACGCAAAGTTTGCAGTGCTCCAAGGTATATCATAAACAAGGTCACTCAACAATATTTGCTAGTTTAGCTGCATCTCTAAAGTATTAAGTCTTTTGTATCTCAGTATTCTGAGAATGGAAACGAATTTAACTTTTTTACAAGAGAATCGAGAGTTTTGAGTTTTGTAAGTTTAACTCCGTTTTCCATGAAGTTCACTTTTAAATTGGTTACGGTAGACATATGATTCCCTAAGAAGTTGTAGAATTTACACCAGGTACTGAAGTTGGCAAAACTGGGAATTAGATTAAGGATGGAAGAGAGCAGATCGCTAATGCTAATAAAAAAAAGAAGGAGATGATAAAGCTGAGATATTGAAAATCTGAACAAGTTTTTTATCTGGTTGCAATAAATTTTATATTATTAATATAAAAAAAATATATTTTTGAACTTTAAAATATCACCATCAGATTCATAGCAACGAATTTTCTTCATTTAACCACAACGAAAAAACTTCAGAAAATTAAGAAACAAAAAAAACAACAGATTAAAACAATAAGAAAGCTACCAATGTATCAAACAGACGGTGATACAGTACTGCTTGTACATACAAACGAAGGTCGAATATATTATAAAAAAAAAACCCCTTAATAAAATTTGACATTTTTATTACCGCACCCACCACCATCCATGACAACAACACTAAGAACAACAGCAACAACAACAAATAAATGAAGTCAAGTTAAAGTTTTTATACCAGTTCAATAAAATACAACGCTGCTAAACAAAATAACAACAGGAGCTGTGATATAATAAAAAACCACATACTATAATAAAAATTTTTAAGATTTATGTGAAAATGTGTTGAAGTTTTTTTTTGACTGGACAATAAATAAAAATAAAAAAAAAAAACTACAAAAACAAAAAAAAAGGACATTTAAATGAAAAATTTAGAAAAAAAAAAATTAGCTCTGACCGCTACAGCTAATTTGTTCCTGGAAAAATTTCCCCGTATTAGATTTTATTTTATATAAAAATTATATCGTTTTTTTTTTTCATTTCGATTGTTAAAGTTTTTGACATTCAAAGGGTGTTTTCGACGACACAATATTATATAGTTTATATATTTTCTTTTACAGTTTTCTTTTTATTGTTTTTATTTAGAACGGTACTTAAAACTGTTTGTGGTCATTAATAAAAAAAAACGACACAAGCTAAAATACAATAACAAAACATAGAGTCTTACCTTTTTTTTCCTAAATTATTGCATGTGGGAGTTGAAAAACGAAATCTTTTTTCTCCAAAAAAAATCTAATAATTAACTTCTAACTTAATAGTTATTTGGGCTAATGGAAGGGGGCTTTTGTTTTGACATGAGAATTTTAACAAATCTCTATCAGATTTTTTTTTGTTAAAGATTTTCCCAATAGAATTTTCACTAATTTTCATTTTCATGTTAATTTAGTAAAGTTTGTCGAAGATTATTTAAGCTTTAAGGAATTAAATAAAATTCTTTTAGCTTTTTGGTAATTTATACTACAGACCATTTAATACAAAAAACAAAGTCTTTTGCCAAATTTTGTATAATGAGTCTAAAATGCCTGATAGGAAATTTAAAATGCCTTGTCTGGAGAGTTTTTAATAAGCTGCAATTATAGAGTTCAAGATCATCGATAGCACTTCCACAGCATCCCACTGGTGGTAGAAATGAGAATTACGGGAATTTTCATTACATGAAATTAACATCCACCAAGTGGAATTACTTAGAATTATACTTCCCACGCAAATGGCTATTTAGCTAATCTGCGCAAATGGGTTTTAACATAATATCAAATGAGAATTTAAATTTCATTTTGGAATTCTGAAGAAAGAGAATAGACTAATTTTAAAACCAATCTTCTTCTTATTTTTACATCCAGTTAGTCTGTTCAAAATATAAGGGACTACTTCACTCAAATTCCCGTTAAACTGCAATATTTTAATAACAACTTTGAAATTTCCATAATTATATTTTTACCTTTATATGAATATGCGAGATTTTGAAGTAAGACGAATTTGTGGACATCAATTGATATAACTGATGTGAATTCTCGCAAAATTCATTTCCATCTAGGATTAACTACATGAAACTAAATAGTGCGTTAATTAATTCGTACGGTAAATTAAATGCAATGGAAGCAACATGAAGACACTAAAAGATCATGTAAAGTAGCATACATAAACAAGTGGTAACAATATCAAAAAAGTCTATTTTCTAAAAAGTCTACGAAACACCATTCTTTTGTTAGGGAACTTGATTCACGTCCTAAAAATAATAACACAAAATTTGCTGTCATGTAAAATTCTGTCGATTGTTAGGCGAGGATTGGTATTGAACGAAATGGGACATTGGGTAGAGATTCTGGAATTGTGTTTCTTCCCGTTCGTCTTGTGCCCCTAAAGTTTGTAATAAATTCGAGTGATTATTTGAGTATCTGGTAAAGACTTCCGAAGACTAAAAAGCATATATGCGAAATTAATAAAGAAATTAGCTTGATATTAGGTACATTGGCTTTCAATCCTACTTAACTTATGTTCTTGAATTTTGAAATGGATTAATGGGAATTTTCGATTCCTATCACACGATCCCTTAGAACGAATATGCATATTTTCTAAATTGATAGAAAATATCTATCCTGCTTCTGAAATTTAAGAGGAATCGCAGCAGTGGTTTCCAAAGCTGCCAAATGCCTCTTACGACCTAACCAGCATATCTTCGGAATTAATTAAATTAGAAAATTAAGATTAAAACCTGAGATTTTTTGAAGTGGCGGTTTGTGTAGTTGTCAATTGAGTTTTTCGGGTGGAAAGTATTACTAAGTCGATCGCATCGGCTTGCTGTTGTTTTATTACATGTTTTTACTAACAGCTTATGATACCAAAATTTGTAAAGCCTTGATAAAAGCTTTATGTTCTTATACAAGAACTAAAAAATCGCAAATATATATAGGCCATATATACATATCATATTTATATGATTGTTTAAATACATAACTATGTCATATAATATTTACTTAAGAAGTACAAGTTAATGTTAAACAATTCTCAATTAAAAAGAAAACATCATGTAAGAACAATTTTATAGAAGGAAATGTTAAACATAATTAAAAATTATGTTATGGACATTATTTCACGCAAAATAAAGTACTTGCCATATTTTACATGTGTTTTGCATTTAATATATTTGGGTACAAACACCTATAAATATATATGTACTCGTATATAAGACTGTGATCTAAAATTACTTTTCAATTTTAAGTTATTTTTTTGCTGTTTTGAGTTTTGAGGACAAAAATTTAACACGCGTCCCTTTTTTTTTTTTTTTTTTTCTTTTTTTAAGCAATTAAACAAACATGGTCGGTTAAGTTGTACAAAATGTGATATTTTCTTGTTTTTTTTTAAGAAATCATTCGATATTTTAGAACATTACCTAATATTAATTCCTATATTGCAAAAAAAAAAAAAGAAATTTGCAAAAAAGTTATCACTAATGCACAATTTAAATAAATATATTAAGGTCTTCTATTATCATTCGAACATATGTTATTCATGTTAACCAATCAAACTTTGAGAAACATGAGAAGAACATTTGTTTTTCATTTTTTATCAAAATACACAATTGCACAAATTTACTTACAAAATCATTTCATGTTTTTGTCACTAGAAACTATTATAATTTGCTATCAAACATTTTGTCATACAACACAAATATTACCGCATTGTTTTTTTTTTTTTTAATGGGTAACACTTTACTTAAAACATATTCTTTCTATATATATATATATTCACATGTTCATCATTTATAATACAACCACCAAAAAAAAAATTATCAAAATAATTGATGTTATAACACTAGTAATAACATTAACTTTATCATGTACTTACCATTTTAATATACACATTATCACTCATAAAATACATACACAATTATACATTATACATATACATATATTTCCAATAAAAGAGAAAATTAAAAATTATTAAAAATATTTTAAAACATCTTTACCACCACTTCTTAGTTTTGGTTGTTTTTTTTTTGTGTTGGAGTTCTAGGAACCAAAATTTAATGTGAAAGATAAATTTTGTTTCAAGGAACACAGATCATCTTAATGCGAATATTTTTTTTTGTGAATGCAAAGAAGTTATGATGACAAAAATGTAGTTATGATTTAATTTTAAGGGTTACCATTTTAATTGTTTTAGATTTGCAGGACAGTGTGGGCTGAAAAGCTAATACTCAGTAATGATTAGCTGGAATTTAGCATTCGCGCAACCTATTAATGCTTTTATTACACTGTACCATTTTCCAATGCTTAACATTTCCAACTCCTTCAACACAACCTATTGTTTATCACATACATAGAGATGGAGGTAAAAAAATAAGTGCCAAAACCCAACCAACTTTCAGTTGTGACCTTTGATACAAATGGATAGTTTGGTTTTGAGGGAGTTGGGGAAGAAAACTTCAGGAATTAAGATAAGAAATCCCGTCTGATAAATGGAAAAACTTGGTAGTTAAGGAGAGAGATTTTAATATTCTTCCTAAATTTAAATAAGTCGTACAAATACGAACTACAAACATTAAGGGAGCACGTGTAGCTGAACATGGTTCAAGAATCTCAAAGTGCGCATAACAAACAAATTTCAATAAGTAGTGTTATGCCATCTTTAGAATTGAAGAGATGAGCATCCGTCACACTACTTTTTTCAATTGTTGTACGACTTTGAGTGGAGTCGTTAATTGTTTTATCTCTTTAGAATAGGTGTTCGTCCTTACAAAGTTTTTATAAATGAGGGTAACTGACCAGATTGTGCGTCTATGAGTAAGTGGAGTGAGCATGGAGGTAACACTGAGATCATTTATAAGATTATTTATTGTTTTCACTTTATCAAGATATCTCGGCTCCGAGTGGGGACTTCCAGTCCATATATGTTCAGTGCAACTTTTCGTTTAATTTATAATTTACTTCAAACATTCGTATTTGCAGTTTATAACTGTTTTTAAAAATTTCTACTTGTAAAAATCTAATTTAAGAATCATATAATCCACTAAAACACAACTAAAATGGTCACACTACAAAAATTTCAAATGACATTTCAATACCAAAGAAAAATCATTTATGGCAATAAAGGAACTGAAAGGAATGAAACCAATCGATGGGAAATTGCTAAAAAATTTTTTTTTTGCATTTTTAAGAGTAAAAATATGGTAAATTATGAACTTTACATAATTTTTCTTACGAATTTTACATTCGTACAAAAAAAAAACCCAAAATTATCGATTTCTTAAATAATGTGCATTTTTGACATTAACAGTTAACTCTTTACATGTTCTCTTTCCGTACGAAGTTAATTTTACAACTAATTTCAATATAACGGATTATGGTTCATTACATTTTGGTAACACATAACATGATACGGACGTTAATGTTATCATAAATTTTGGAAAATTCTATGAAAATTTTAAAATTAATTTTTTAAAATAAAAATTAAATTTTATATTTGAAATTTCTTTTGAAATATGTCAAATTTTCGGTAAATTCATTTATTTTTTAGTAGAAATTAAAAATGTTTTTTTGCATCTTGTTATTTAGCGATTTGGAGTTTTTTTATACGAATGAATTATAATAGCATTACACCTGCACACTATACTTCTTAAAATATTTAAAATATATATCTATGTACATATGAAATATATTTATAAACATTTAAAGATTTATTGATGGAATTCATTCATTCATAGCTTCATGTCATAAATTCAAACGTCATAATTTCGAAAAAAAACGACAAAAGTTCGACATATTAAAAATTACAAAATTATAACGCATCATAAAATTCTTAGAAATTTTTTTAATACTAGTTACAGAATTTAGAGGACTTAATAAAGCTTGAAAGTTTAAAAAACTTTTTGAAAGTGAAGATGCTTTTACAACAAAACAGGAAATATTTTGACAAAAGTAAGGAAATCAAAGAGACGTGTGATTTATTGGAGCAAGGGAAGATAAAAATAAAGTTGTCCTTAAATAGAATAGTATATAAAAAATATTTTTATGAACACGTCTAACAATTTTGTGAACAATGATGATGATTACGATTTAATAGGCAATGAATCCGATTGGCTATCACCATAATCAATAGATGAAACCCCAACGCTTACTCCATTTAGCCATCGGCGCACAGTCTGGTCTCTTACCCTGTAAAAATTCTAAAATACTTTCATATTCCTACAGGGATGGGATGCACCAAACTGTACATTTGTATCAAAGGTTCCTTCCTAAAGTTTGATTCAAAAACAAAAATAAAACATTTAATTAAAAAAAAAGCAGGGTTCACCCACTTGCAAACTTTTAAAAATGGTTTAACTTGCCCCATTTTATATTCTTATTCCTTGACTCTCCTTATAAAATTTATCTCATAACCCAATCATTCAATCTACACTGCTTTAGAAACTGTTATCTTTCTTTTTGTATTAACACCTACAGATATTTTATTTAATGAAGAGTTAGTTAGTAATAGTTCCATTATTTTATAATATATTATCTAACTCTTTAATGCCTCTCAAATGATAATATTGCATTATATATATTAGTTACAATCAGAGTCTAATTTTTAATGTAATTAAAACAATGAGTCTACCATAAAGTAGGAATCACCAAGTATGCATTGAAAGCTCTATTTTAATTTTAAAAAACTTCCAATTTGAAGATAATTGTAGATTAATTATAGTCAATAATTTGTAGAAGTTTAACAATAAAAATCAATATTCAACTCATTAATAGTTCTGTAAATGTACTAAAGTAATTCATATGAAAGTAATGCTTTTTTAAAACTAATTGAGCTTCCAAGGCATATACAGGCATCTATATTTAATCAAGAAAAGTTTTATTAATTAGTAATTACCCTCAAAAATAACTTATTAGTAATTAAATTATTCAAAAAAAAAACTTATTTCTAAGAAATGAACAAGGAATTTTATGAAATAATTCATATTAATAATTAAATTAAATATTATAATTATTAAAACTTTTTTTTATTAGTTAAATTATTTCTAAAATAATTTCCCGAAGTTAAAAAATGTTTTTAAATATGAAATAATTAAAATTATTTTCAACCGAATTCCTTAACTATATTTCAGAACTCTTCAAATATTTTTTGAAAAAATAAAAATTTACGAAATAATTTCTATGGAAATTCCCACAAGAAACAAAGAAAAGTGAATAATTGGTAAATTCTTTTAAAAAGTTTATATATGTATGTAGATATGTTAATATATATTAAGATATAAAAACATAAATGTGAAAAACAAGAAGCAAAAAAATGGAAGATAACAGATAATATTTAATCTAGAACATTGAAGATCCCTAAGGCATCCCTATACTAATATTTTAACATACACAATAATTTATAATGAAATTATTAACTCAATGGAATTTTTGTTTTTTCCTTTAAACCTTTAAACATAATTATAAATGTACATGCACATATATATTTATATCATAAGTATAAAATTTGAAATATATATATATATATATAAAATTTTATTATACATTTTATATAAGATCTCAATATTGAAATCCTTAGTATGATTTTCTAGCCGTTAATAGAATAGGCTAATTATCTTAGAAATTAGAAGTTCCTGAATTTTCTTTAAATACTCATATCAAAATCGAAGACAATATGCTATTATGACTATTAACATTTTGACGACGTGGCTTTTCTAAAAGATGGCGCAGTCAAATTCAGGACAGTTTCATAAGAGTTCCCCAAAATTTTTTAACAATAATATAAAACTTGCAATTCCACTCAAATCTAAGAAGTTTCTTCATGTTATAAGGTCCAGGACTATCTCATGTTTAAATTCTATTTGGAATTCTTTAAGATCAATTCTAATAATAAGAACATGGGGACGTTCGAACATAATATATCTATGGTATAAACAGTCTTGTCAGTCTTT
The DNA here is from genome assembly GCA_963082915.1 of Dolichopus griseipennis. NCBI lineage: Eukaryota > Metazoa > Arthropoda > Insecta > Diptera > Dolichopodidae > Dolichopus > Dolichopus griseipennis. The sequence continues at coordinate 71,569,943 of OY720443.1, read as the reverse complement.
GTTGAATTAGTTAGTATTTAAAAAAAAATTATGAAATCATGTTTAGAGGACTCAGGAATTTTTTTTACAGTAGACAGAAATATATATCGTTATACTTAACATAATTGATGAATCTATGTTTCAGTTTAATTTGTACTTTTTATTGGGGTATTTTCGAAGACATGTAGATTTTTGTAGAGCATATCCTTAGAAGCATGTAGAGGACCTCAGATAGCCTTCAGTGTCTTCTGGAGATTTTTTTTTTTGAACTTATTATCTATAGCATATTTTATTTCACGCTACAGAATAGGAACAGATATATAAATAAGATCCTAAATAGGAACAGATATATATTAACTTTGGTATGGTTAAGGTAACCACAAAATGAAAGTAAATTTTAGTAGCACTACAGGTAGCTGTCAAATGCCTCCCGAAATCTTTACACACACAAGTATTACCTTCGAAATTAATAAGACTTCCGCTTGATTTTTTTTAATATATATTATATAAGGCCTCTTTTACTTTCCCGAAATTCTAGGTGAGTAGATGAGTAGAAGAGGAAGGTGATAGCATAGGTAGGTTAAAAACAAGCACTTTAGATCACGATAAAAGTTTCAAACTTAGTGTTTAATGTCATATCTGTTTTACATTCTGTAAAATGAGTTACATAAAAGTTATGGTTCAGCGACCTAGTATACGTCTCTGAATAAAACATTTTTCTTTAAGGAATTTTATTTGAGTTTTTTGAATAAAGGATAGGTATTAATAAGTCTGTTGTGTTGATTTACTACTGTTACATTATTAGTGTTTTTATTTAAATCCCCACTTTGCTAATTAGTTACACTGCAACATATTAAATGAAAAACTATATTTTCATTTTTGAGTTGATAGGACAGATAGTCAAATCTTAATTGACGTCATATTTTTTTTTCCATAAAATATTCCTGAAAGGTGATTTAAAACAGGATATTATATTGATAAAAAAGGATTCTTATAAAATGATATTCTCATTTTAAACTCATTCCTTTGAATTATTAATATTTTAAATATAACAAGGATAATAAGGATCCTGTTCAAATAAATTATTTTATACCACCGCAAATTTTTCATTAAAAAAAAAACTGTTCAGTAATTTCATAAACAGGGTGTACTGAAAATAAGATTTGTAACTTCAGGTGTAATTTTGATCAACAAGCATAAGTTTTGAGTTGGATTTGTGTCGTTATGCTGAAAATGAACTGTAGCAGGCTGACATATATCAGTGCGACCCTGGGACCAATATTAACATCAAAAATTATATAAAAATAGAAATAAGACGTAGAATAACCATGGCAAGCCGTTGCTACTTCGGTTTGTCGAAACAGATTGATTCAATACCCCTATCGCGAAATACTAAAGTGCAACAGTACAAAACGCTCATATTCCCATAAAATTAAAAAATCATATTAAAAATTTTACGTAGAATATATGGTCCTGTAAATTATGGCGTGGTCTGGCGGAGAAGATATAATGCCGAATTGTATGAACTGTATAATAACGTTGATGTAGTCACGAAAGTCGATATTAGCTGGCTTCATAGGCTCGGTCACGTTGAGTGATTGTCAACCGATGCTCCAGTCCAGAGGATATTTAAGACAAGACCTCAAGGAATGCGATGTCAAGGGAAACCGAACCTTCGTTGGGGAAATGAGACATCGGCAGACCTAAAAAAACTGCACACCGCTAATTGGAGGAAGTCTGCGCAAAACTGAGAGGAGTAGAAGAGTATATTACATCAGGCCCAGAACCTGATTTGTAGTGCCCAACAAGCAAGTAAGTAAGTAAAAATGGCAATATCTTTTGAACTAGAACTAATAACTTCTAGTATTAGAGAAAATTTTTGTCGAAGGATTTTAAAATGCGGCAAAGCCCTAACCTTCGAATGATATATATCTAATGTGAAAGAAACGAGTGAAAAAAACTTCTCTTTTGATAACTTGAAGTTTTGAAGCGTATTGCTGGGACACCCTATATACAAGTTATACATTTATTTAATAATAGTACATATCCTTCCTTCTGTTGTACTGTTGAATATTTATAAGAAGAATATAGATAAAGGATTACATGGCATTGTAAGACAGCATCAATAGTATCAGCAACAACAACAGTTATATAAATATTTTCATAACTTTTAAAGGAGCTTCTTATTTTTTTTTTTTGAAAATTAAGAATTGGATCAGAAGAATCAAAACGTACAGTTTGTCTTTATTAAAATAATTTTGTTTTGCATTTTATTTTTCTTTTAAAGTTTAATAATTTCAAATGAAGCCCTCCTTCAGTTCAGTAGTAATGTTTGAAGTTCTTGGGAACAAAAAGGATTATTGTATTTAATATGCAGAGAATAGTAGAAAATAAATTTTATGAATATTTTAGAAAAACTTTACTCCTTCTATATGTTTTATAGCAAAAAATACGATTCTATCTTAATTTGATGAATAAACATAAAAGTAATTTGTATTCGGAGTTTATCTACAGGATATTTAAGGATAATATAACTGTAATAATTAAAGAAATTCTAAAGAATAAAACAAAATTTTCTTTTTGTTAAATAGACAGTTGGGAATAAAAAAAAAGTCAAGTTTCAAAGTTTTGTAGCCTATATCATATGTATATATATAGAAAATATATACTTTATTAAAGAAATAATTGGTTGAATATTATAATTTGAATAAGAATAACTTTCTGTTTAAAAGAATACAGCAACAGATGTTTTGAACCGATTTTTCCCTACCTTTCTTTTTGAACATTTTTTTGACATACAGCTATAAAAGTTTGATTAAGTATTCGTCGGAAAAGTCAGTCAAAAATACAATAAAAATGATTTTCAAATAAGTTAATATTGAATATCAGAATATGTTTAAAATTGCTTTTAATTAATAAGCCATAGTGTGAAGTAACTTCGTGCAGCATTTAATTATTTTCGTGCAATTTTATTGTTATTATCTTGGGAGTATCAGTTCTACTGTCGCCATCAACGAAGATTTGCAAAATAGAATCGATAAAGTTACAACAGCCTTCGGTAGAATTTGACACATGTGGAACCGTTCGCAAATATAGATACGAACCAACTAACAATATTAAATACGTTTTTAAAATCTACATTAACATATGACTGCAAGCCAGGGTTGCTCACTAATACCATTAAAATTAATATGAATACAAGTCTTGATAAATAAATATTTCAGAAAAATATTTCGGATCTTCTGATAGAACATAATAAGAAATGCAGAATTGTAGACACTAACGAACGAAGAACCAACAGTTAAGCAAATCCTCAGAAGGAAATGGAGGAGGATTGGCCATATACCAAGGTAATAATGAGGAATGTATAACAAGAATGACGCTAACCTGGAATCTTCTAGGCGGATCTGAGGTAGACCGAGAACAACATAGATAAGAATAGTGCTGGATGAATTAAATAGACGCGAACTATCCTGGAATGAAATAGTAGAAAAAAAATTGGAAACATTAAGTTCAAGTCCTATGCGCTACCACGTGGAGTAATCAAGGAAAAACAAAACCGCTACAGTGCTTTTTACTCCATGATACAAATGACAGACGACTTCAATGCTTGTAAATAACAATAATTATAATATTAAAATAACAGTGAGTCTCACTCCAAATACTCTTTTCATTTTCTTCTGTTCATTACTTTCTTTCTTTTAATCCAATTTATTAAAAAGGCAGCAAGCAGTACAATTTCATCCGTTGTGGATTTTGTCAATAGATAGGTAGCAGTACTGAACTTTTTCTTTTTTAGAATAAAAGTAAATGTCCCTTTAACTTCCCTTATTTACAATGGTGCTCTTTTAAGAGTTAATTGAAATATTTTTTGGTTCTAATGTTGCAGAATACGTGAAGCCTTCCTCTTTTTTGTGATCCACTAAAAAAATCGCTCATACATATTTCTAATGTAAAAGTAATCAAAAAAACTGAACCTCTAAAGTTCAATGCCGCTTCTTTTTCTTCTACTGGATTTTCATTAATTTTTACATGCAAGTTTGTTATGGAAATGAAATATGGAATTAATTAACAGTGGCAATTAAATTTAGCAAATTTAACTAATTTTTTTTTCCATTTTTTTTTATTTTAAAATTTGTTCTTTTTTTTTAATTTTATATTTTAATTTAATACATCTGTTTACATAAAATGTTATTCTTCAATTAGAAAAAAAATTTCCTAAATTGTAAAGTGCAAAATTAAAACCAAAGATAATTTCACCCACTGTTACAGTTAAAATTGTGCAACACTTGTAATTGATTAAACGAAAACCCACAGTGGGATTCCATCCATTTTACTCTAAAAAGATTCTAATTGTTTGCTGGTCCCTTTTCTAGTTGACATTTAAAAAGTAACCCTTGAAAATTGTCAATTTAACTGAAGATTGTATTACAAATAACAATATAAAAATAATCAGAAATAAAAAAAAACAAATAAAGTTATAAAATTATTTAATTTAACTATGGCTTTTTATTTACGCAAAAATAAAAAATAATAAAAATACAAAAAAAATCTTTAAGTTGCACAATACAATTGAAAAACAAAAACAAAATCAAAATAAATTTTTATAAATGGTTTCAGAAATACTAGTTTACTATAGTTTAGTTAGTTAACTAATGTAAAGTAACCATTATCTCTAATATACATATATTGCATAACATCTGCTCAAAAAAAAAAAAAAAAAAAAAAAAAACAAAAAAAAAATAACAATTTATATTCAGTATCATTTTAGTAAGGACCCATTAAAAGGTTGAAAATTGAAGTTTTTGTATTGAATTGAATAAATTGTGTTATAACCAATTCAGTATCTTGTATTTGGTTAAAATTGTTTTTGTTTTTTTGTTTTTTTTTTATCTTCATACACAAATGTACACAAATCTTTTATATTTTTTTTTGGTTTTTTTTATGGTAAAAAATTACAGTAATGTTTAACAGTTTTTTTCTATACGCAATATTCATATGAATTGCAATTGCGTTGACTTTATCCAATATAATTTCAATAATGTGCAACTGGATAGCAAAAGTTGTTTTGTATATTGACTTTCTATCCTCTAATAAAATTAAATATCTTTGCATACTCTGTATTTTTAAACTTACTGCGCAGGCATTTATATTGCGTAAGAACGTTTAAATCTCTCTGCTGGCTAAAAAAGTGGCAGGTAAAAGTCTCATGCTAGTAAAATAGGTTTAGATTTTCTTGGTGACTTTTGAAAGTTTGTATTAGGTAAAACAAAATTGATAGGCGTGGACACATTAAGTTTAACCTCACAGGGTTTCTTAGAGTTCAATTAAAGGTTAATCTGTATAATAACTTTGAGGTAAGCTATAATAGAGGTATATATATATTTAGAAGCAAAGGCTACGATTATTTATTTGGATGTGAAACCTTTTCCAAAATATCTTGTCAAAAATTGTAAAACAACTAGCAGTAATTGAGTCATATTAACTGATCTATGTAGCTGTCAGTTTAAATTTGTATTGTAATTAAAAAGTTCGAATCCGAAACAAAAGTCAGTATTTACCAAAATAACTGTAATCAGACGAGGAGATCTTATAATACTTTTCAAAAGTGTGACTAACCAAAAGCGACTCTGTAATTGTTAAAAATCTACAGTAAATTTTTAAATGTCATTTCTAATTAAGAAATGTCAATAGCTCTTCCGTAGGAGTTGAAAAAATGCTCGTCCTATTTGTGCTTATAAGTTGTCTGAAAAATGCTTATTGGGTTTTAAATTTAAACCTGTACTAAAATTCTTAACTAAAATATTATTAAAAAAAAAATAAAATAACAAAAATAAAAAACTTCTTTAACAAAATTTATTTCTCAATTTCAACCGACTGACTAGGGGCTAATTTGACATTTTTATTATGCGGTTTTTGATAATATTTCACAATATACGCACACACACATGAATTAGGTTTTTGTTTTTTTTATATAAAACAATAAAATAATAAAAACAGAAAAAGTCAAAATTTATTATTAATAAAAAGGGCTCCGTTTCATATTATATAAACAATTATTAGAACTCTCTTAGGAGAAGGATAGTGTGACATTTAAAAATAAAATAAAAAAAACAATAACAGTTTATTTTGTGAGTGCGTAACGTAACATGAATTTCTATAACTGTAAAAAGGATTTATTACAATTATTATTATTATTTTTCATTATATAATAATAACTGTAAATAATAATGTCAATATGATTTAGGTTGAAACTAAAAAAATAAAATCACTAGAAAATTATTAGGGAATAAAATACAAAAAAAAAAAAAAATCAAGGGGAACTAATAATCAAGAGGAAGGGAATGTAAAAAAAAAACAATTCAAGAATAGTTTTTAACGGTGATTGATTAAAATGTCAAAACATTCATTTTCGGGTCATTGAATCGCAATTTAAATGAATAATAAATGAAAATTATAATAAAAATAGATAATAAAAATAGATATATTCAGTTTTCTTTTTTTATTAATGTGATTTGAAAATTTTCCTCTAATATTAATAACAATAGAGGTAATTAAACCATATATTTGTTGGTTTGTTTGATAACAATTTTTATTCTTTAGGAATCTATATTAGGAGACTAAAACGTCAAAGTCATACTAAGTTAAATTTTGGTTCATCAATAAAATCGTATTTAAAAATATTTTATCAGAGTACATTGGTTCGTGTATTGACTTGTCAGATAAGATTGTTCATTCAATTTCGCCAAAAATCTGACAGATCGAAACCAACTGACTTTGCTACAAAAATTAAAACTTGTTAATTCATAAACACTTGGAACTATGTGGTCTTAGCATTTGTTATTTAAAATGTATGATACAGTTCGCACGCAGTTGTAATATATACAGAGATTTTCACTGGATCTACAATATTGTGGTTAACTAACAAAATTGTTCAACTGTAAGGCTAGCAGGGGTAATAATATATTCGTGTTATTTGAATTTATCCTAATGAATTCCACATACCATTTAAACATGAGATAATACTAGGCTTTATAACATGTAGAAACGTATTAGATTTTCAAAAAATACAATTCTATTTTTGTTTATATTATAATATTTTGTATTTGAGTTATATGGTATTCTATATCTGTGAGTTATATTATTTAATTAAATTATTTGTTTATATTGTTATATTAAGCAATTTTTTATTAAAAATATGTAATTATTAATTTATTGATTAATCCATTAATTTGAACACAATGGCAAATACCTAGTAGCTGAGTAATTGTGTCGAAAACCAGAAAAGTTTTTTCACTTACACTGGGATTCAACCCGGGGCCTTTCGCAGCTTATGTAAAAGTTTAAAAAAATTCTAAGCACTCACAGATGAAGTTCTGAAAATTTAATTTAAGTATTAGAACAAATCAAAACTGAAGTTATTTAGGCAATTTAAACACTATAATACTTACGGATAAGTCTAGTAATGTTGCAAAGATGTAACACTCTTTACGTATTTACCTAAAGTTTGTTTCCAGAAGCTATATAATTTTTTTTTTTAAATTATGTCTACACTTAACACTGTGGCATAGAAACCGTGGCCAATTATATTAATAACCAAGGTTTATAGTCCATTTAAGACCATCCTAATTTAATAACTAAAAATTTCTAAAATTATTTTAATCCGTCGTAAAATTGATTTTTTATATATTGGAGTTTGGTTATAGATTCTCTTCTTTTCTATAGAAAAATATCCGATTAATCTTTCTGGTGTCCCTAACTAAACTTCTTTAGTAATTTACTCAAGCATAGTGCTTAATTTACTCAGCACTATGCTTGAGTAAATTACTAAAGAAGTTTAGTTAGGGACACCAGAAAGATTAATCGGATATTTTTCTATAGAAAAGAAGAGAATCTATAACCAAACTCCAATATATAAAAAATCAATTTTACGACGGATTAAAATAATTTTAGAAATTTTTAGTTATTAAATTAGGATGGTCTTAAATGGACTATAAACCTTGGTTATCAATATAATTGGCCACGGTTTCTATGCCACAGTGTTAAGTGTAGATATAATTTGAAAAAAAAAAAATTATATAGCTTCTGGAAACAAACTTTAGGTAAATGAAGTTAAAAGAATCCGCCAACGGCAATCCGTCCAAGTTTCATTAACATTTGATGTTTAATCAACAGTTTAAAAAGCGTTTACTAAGTTTTTTAATTTTTGAACAATATTTTGAACAATACTCTTTTTATACCCGTGCATACATATATGACATCGGGTATATTAGATTTGCTCCTCCGTTTGTAACGCATCGATCTAGACGAGCTAGATATAGTGTTAAGGGTACGTATCGGCTCAGAATCGAAAAATTAGTCGATCTAGCTATGTGTGTCTGTCCGTCCGTCCGCGCGTCCGTGTGTCAGCACAATAACTCAAAAACTAAAAGGGCTGGAGTCTTGAAATTCACACAAAGTCATTTTTAGACAATTTCTAGGTTCCCTATTGTTTTTGGTTAAAATCGGACCAAGGCTTCGGGGAGGTGCCATACAACTTTTTTGCACCAATATGAATTTCTTCAAAACTATTTATACTACGGGGATGAAAATTACACACGGTTAGCTTTATAATGACTCCGGCACTTATATGAAGTTTCAAAATGTTAGGGCCCCATTTTCGGGGGGCTGCCATACAACTTCTTTGCACTAATATGAACTTCTTCAAAACTAATTATACTACGCGGATGAAAATTACACACGGTTAGTTATATAATGAATCGAGCACTTATATGAAGTTTCAAAATGTTAGGGCCCCATTTTCGGGGGGCTGCCATACAACTTCTTTGCACCAATATGAATTTCTTCAAAACTAATTATACTACGAGGCTGAAAATTACACACGGTTAGTTATATAATGAATCGAGCACTTATATGAAGTTTCAAAATGTTAGGGCCCCATTTTCGGGGGGCTGCCATACAACTTATTTGCACCAATATGAATTTCTTCAAAACTAATTATACTACGACGATAAAAATTACACACGGTTATTTATATAATGAATCGAGTACTTATATGAAGTTTCAAAATGTTACGGCCCCATTTTGGGGGTCTGCCATACAAAGTTTTCGATTCAATAACTGCGAATCTAGTGAACCTACAAGGTTAAAATTAAAATTGGGCAGGTAAAGTAATAGGGCAAGTTAGTTGGCAAAGTTGGACATCACTCGGACCTTCGGAATTTTAGGGTGGGCCATTTTTTTTTTTTTTTGTTTTTTTTTTGTTATTTTTGTTTTTTTTTTGTTTTTTTTTTTTTTTTAAGCTAAAGTTATGGGACAATGAATGAAAATTTTGTTTTTTTTTTTACGTCAAAATTATGGAGTAATGAGTTAAATGTATAAGGGAAGTATATTACGGTTTATTTTATACACCATAGTGGGTACGCACGGGTATCTAAAAGTTGACAAGGGCAACTATAATCTTCCTCGTTTTATTTTAGAAAGAGGAACTCATAAGACTTGTCTTGAAGTAAGGCCGGGATTATACAATTAAGTGATAATATCATTTTTGTGTCGTCAATCTTTGAATAAAGGGAAACCAAACATAACGTTTTAATTAACGGAAACTAAAAATTAGTTATTTAAATTTATTAAAAAATAAAAAAATATTTCCTTTCAAAAAAAGTTTAAAAAGAGAGTGTCATATTAAATAAAATGTTTATTAAAAACAAATTCCGTCCCACCTCAACCTACAATGATTAACTGTTTCTATTAATTTATCCATGAATTTTAAATTCAATCAAATTTGAAAAAAATTACAATTTAAAAAATAAAAAATACGAATAGTGAACAAAACGTCGATTAATGGTGAGATAATTCCATGGTCATTCACTTTAATAATTTTTTTTTATTAATTTTTATTTTAGTAAATTATTATGGTGTGATTGGTGTGGCGTCTCATATAAAAATTAGTTTTAGTTTTTTTTTTATTTTTCATTCTCATTTTTTTAAAATAAAAATTATTAAAAAAATTTTCGGGTTTATTTTTTTTTTAATTATTATAAATAAAAAAAAATAGTTTTATAATTTTTTATTATTTGTTGTTTTTTTTTTTTAATATTTCCTAAATTGATTTCGTGATTATACCATTAAGCAAGGTAAAACGCCGCCGAACTGTACAGTTCATTCATTTTTTCCCACAATTTTTTTTTTTTCGAATTTTGATTGCCTTTTTCTTTGCCAGTCGAAAAATCACGCAAAAGCTATTTTTTTTTCTTTGGTAAAACGATAAATGGTGATGGTGTTGATGGTGTTTTTTTCTACAGTGAATATATTATGACACATGTGAATGTTTTTTTTTTTAATTTTGTTATTAATATAAAAATTTATATTTTGATAAATTTTAATGAAATTAATTTAATATTTATTTTGATTTAATTTAGATAAAAAAAAATATTATTTAAAAGTTTCCAATCGTTTTAAATTAGAAAATAAAAAAAGAAGAAAAATACAAAATAGCTGGTGTAATCATGGGTATATTGTATGTTTATTTTAAGTGATCATTTTTCTTTTTCATATTTGGACTTGTATTAAATTCTTATATAACGGTTTTGAATATGATATTAGTTTAAATCGTTCTGCTATAGTCCGGGCCACGTAAATTCTCTTATACTTGATTACATTGTTGGTTTCTTTCCCAATGTCTCTTGGTTTCTTCTTCTCCTGAATACATTTCTTTCTTTCAGTAATTTTGAAGTAATTTCTTTCCAAAATTATCTTTTATAAATGTTTTGGGACTTATTTCACTGACACCTTAAATTTAGTCATAAGATAAAGCAACAGTAAAAAATTCACTGTAACTGAATTAAACAATTTAGTTCAAATCCAAAAATGGAGTGAAATCAGCAGAATTGAATTGAACACCAAAAAAACTCAATGCATTCTTACTTCGCGAAAAATGACGAATTCTCCTCCGAACCTTTCTTTTTTTTTCTGAAAGACTGTTGAGTGTTCTAAAATGAGAAGTTTTGAAACAACAGTTTTCGACACCTTTGAAATCGAACTAAAGTAAAAATTAACTTTGTCAAACCATATTTTTGGTATTGCTGAAGATGCTGCTAAGTGTTTGGGTTTCTTGTATCGCTCCAGAACTTAATTGCTATGGCTCATCTTCTTAACATCTATTAAACATGGAATATCTTTTCAACTATTGCCTCCGCTAAAGGTTTTGCAAAGAGAACGAGGGATAGTAACAGATGCACATCTCTACACAGTTGAACTATCCAGGTGGAGCAACACAACTTATGAAAATTCGTTTGTGATACGCTTTTTGTACATATAGAACCAAACTCCATGAAATGTGTTCCCAAAAGTTGGTAATGAATATGAATATGTGTACGATTCAAAAAATTTGAGAATATTAAATTTTTTTTTCTAAATATCCAATCCAAATTTAGTCATTTCAGAATCCCAAAACCGTTTTCCTAAAATACGCTTATATCTCTTTCCACGAAACCAAGCTGTATAATTGTATCACAGGTCTCATGTTAAAGTTTGCTTCAAAAAGTTGAAAGCTAAAGTTTAAAAAGGAAGTTAATTTTACAATTTAAGCCAGTTTTACACTAAGCTTGCTTTTTACAAAAAACTTGTTACATCACAAGTTTCCTATTCAATTGAAAAATTCACTGAAATAATTATCACCTTACATATGAACAATATGAACATCATCTTTTTTATTTCTCACCAAAATTATTGTCCACTTTCAGTGATTCCCACATAAATCATTCTTTACTAACACAACGTTTAACCTACAAAATGGTTTCTTCTATTTCCATTAAACATAATCACATCATTATATTATCAATCCTTTCTGTTTACCTTATTATCAATTCATCTTATTAACTTTCCTGAAATTCATTATAATTCACTTAATATTCATTCTGAGTGTAAAATTTAAGTGGTTTAATCCTCTTACATTAAATATAAAAAAAATTTAAAGTAATACACTATTATAATACACTATTCTTTTGATTACAAATCATCAATCAATAATCATTAATGTCCTTGCACTGAATTTTAACTGAATGCGCAAATTTGATTGGTATTGAAACAAAGTGATAAATATAAATTTCAATTAGATTATATTTTAATACACATTTATTTTACAGCCCTTTCTTTTCCTCTTCATGATCAAATTTGCCAAATTGGGGTGTAACAATTATTCCTAAAATCCGAATACAGATTTGTTTACAATTTCTATGCAGCCACTGAACTTAGTTATCAAAATTTACTGAAAATTCAAAATAAAAAGAACTTTGAGTGGAAGTTTCTGAAATCACTGATTCCTTTCTTTTTTTTTATTTTCGAAAAAATCTGAATAAAGTGATTTTTTTCAGGTTTCTTTGATTTTATTCCTTTTGCCATATGGAACTAAATCTTATATGTTCATATGAAGAATGAACATTGTGACGTGTCTATTAAAGTAGTGACTAAAAATAGTGAAAAATAAAAAAAAAAATAACAAAAAATATTTTCACTTAGGTCACATCTCAAGGGAGAACCCAAAAGAATTTTTCAAATAATTTGGATGTAGTGCAACTTTTAATATTATAGTAAAAATAGCGTGAAAAATAACATGTGTTTGTATTGAAGGATAATTTTTATATTTTTATGTATATGTTAAATAAAATCCCTTTTAAAATATATATATATATATATATATATACTTTTAAAAGGCACTTTATTATCCTGCGTTATATAATGCTTAAAAATATTTTAAAATAAAAAATTTCAGAACTTCCAACAATCAGGAAAAAAGAATCAGAGGTATTAAATTTTGAAAAAAAAAATTTGCGTACCGATTTAATTTAATTTTATTTGTTTATTATTTATTACAGTAAATTATGTAAATTATGGTGATAGGCACGATTCACCTTATAATGAGTCAATGTCAAGTATTCAGAAGTTTAAATATTAATTTCAAGGACCCGGATCTTTCTATTTAATTCGGGCCGTGAGTTTACAAAAGTAATAAAAATAAAATTCAGTTTATTTAATATAATTAGATTCGTTATTTAAGACATTGAAAGAGTTACTTTGATAATAACGTGGGCAATGGAAATTTGGAACTTAGATAATGGAAACGAATTTAGGTTTTAAAAAGTGTCTAATAAAAGACGTCTTGTTTAAATTTTCAATTACAATTGTAAAAGTTTTAGTGTTTGATGGAACGCTTATAAACTTGGGTTGAATAATCCTGAATTAAAACCAAAACAAAATCAAAAAAAAGCAGAGAATTTATATTCATATCATTGAAGGCCAAAAGTATTTTAAGGGGTGACAATTTGCGTATTTTTCAAATTTTGTCATACTGTAAATTATTACACCAACTAAATATGTATGAAATCTTTATTAAAAATTTAAGTATTGTTTAATAGTTGAAAAGGTAAATGGGATATTTAGCCACATCTCTCTAAAGTATTCTATATGATAAGTGGCTGTAAATTTTAAATTTTTTTATTTTGTTATTTGGTAATTTTGCTCTCACTCTGGATTATAAAATTTAAAAGAAAAAAGGTACTGGCAGCAATAAAATACACAAAGCAATGCCACTAGAAGACAATACAGTATTAAAATTATGAATCTGAATGACATTTTGACATTATCCTGACAATATCCTGGAGGAATCAGTGAAAATAAATTTTTTTTTTTTAGTTTTGCTTTTTAAAGAAAATCATTAAATCTTTTAAACATGTGTGAAATGCAATTATCATCAGTGAATCTTTTTGAAAGGTGAGATATTACGAATCATATGGATGCAATGGAATAAATCAACATATGGCTTAATTTTGTATTAAAATAAATCTTTTAATTTTGTAAAGTCATGAAATTTTTTTGCAATGAAATGGAAGAAATTCTGTAAAGATATTTTAAGTAATAAAAGTAGTAGATAATTTTGGGATCAAACATGAAGAAATTCGACAACAAGAACCTTAAAGTAATGATAAAGATTTTTTACTAAAGAATTTAATAGCATTTCTTGGGGAAATGACTCGACTTGGTTAAAGTATATAATCAATGAACTAAAATGGTAAATAAGCAAAGATTTAAAGTGCATCTAAAGAACAAATTTTGCAAAGTACCTTTACTAACTTGTTAAGATACTGTAGGTCATATTCTACAAATCACTAGTTTCTTTTAATTCATTAATATTGGGAGCCAAAATAGAAATCTTTCAGAGCATTTATTCTTCAAATTCCCTTCGGAGTCATTGGTCAACTTTTAGTTGTAATGTAACAAAAGTTTGTCAATGTTATTGGTTTTACCCGTCGGTAGTGTTCTTTTGCGAATTTTTATATAATACACCTAAAATAGGTATAAGGGTAACATTGGTATGGTGCTTTTAACTCCCGAAAGAAAACAGGCTAAATATGAAAAAGTATATATATATTTTTAATCAGCTTTACGTCCTGAGTCGACTTAGCGATGTCGGTGTGCCCGTCCGTACGCCGGACATCGCTAAAAAAGAGTAAGACAAAAAAAGGATGGGGATTGCCGAAATGGACGAAATCGGAACAAGCGTTCTTATTCTGGAAGCTTTTGATCGAACTAAGACCGGGCAAGCGTTATTCCGAAACCAATGAAAATAGAACCATCAAATTTCTCTTAAAAAAGAGTGTTTCTTCCTATTTTCTCCCTGAAATTTGGGATCAATTAGAGTGGTTGTTCAGATACCTCTCACACCTCCGAAACCTTAAAAGCATTTCTTTCAAATATATAAAGATAGAAACTTCAAATTTGGTAAAAGAGCGTTCTCTTTTGTTTTTATTGTGTTCCTAAAATTGGGGATTATTGGAAGTGGTTGTTAGAGTACCTTAAACATACCTCCTAATATCTAAGAATTTGAAATTAATAGCGCTAGAAAACCTGAAATTTGGTACAAGGTAATTTGTATATAGCCTCTACAAAACTTGCAAGTCAAAGGATTTATATAAAACCATTTTTTTCAATGGCAACACTCACTTTCAGTTATACAAACCGCATTCCAATGTATTTTATGCATCTGAAATATAAAAGATAAAAATAAAATTAACTTAATGAAAATATAGCATTCAAAAGTCACAAAAAAATTGTGCTTTGTCATTTCACAAATTTATAAAATCAATTTTGACAATGCAAAAATTAAAAAATATTTCTGCAAAATTGTCAAATAATATAAGCAACTTGTAGGCCTTCCTCGTAATTAAATTGCAATAATAACAATTGAATTTGGATCAAGACTAGGTACAGGAACAATAGATACAAAACCTTTACGTATAGGTGGTCTTTTTACAAAAACAAAATAAACAAAAAATAAATGTTATTTAATCAGGACTCTGTGTGTGAGTTTCATTGTATTTAATCTTAGGATCTTTGTTTAACACCTTTCATCTTAATTTTTAATATCAAAATAATCTGTGGCATTGTTTTTTTAAGAGCACAATAAGTTTCCTTAAGATTTTCATTTGATTAGGCTAGAAAGCAGTCCCTGATCCTTTATTATATTATTTTTATTTTAAAAAACAATTAATTGTGTTATGTGGAAGTCATAGTAGGACTTCATTCAAAACATTGGTGTTTTGGTTTTAAATCTCTGGGGATAAAAGAAAATAATAAAATTCAATAAAAAAGAATGTTGCCTAATGTCCTAAAATATTTGAACTCTAAAAAATACTTTTCAATATGCTTTTGATTTCTATTACATTGCACTTTTCCTGTTCGATTCAGAGAATTCAATATGGAGAAGTTAACGTATCACCAAATCTTTGAAGTACTTTAAAAAGAAATGAAAATTTGATTTAGTTTTTAATTCTGTGTTTCAAAAGGGAAGTATTTATACGTCACTAGGTTTTTAAATCATAAAAATATTCTTATGACATGATTACCTGATGAGAAGGGAATAAAAATCCTCGCCGACTTATAACTCGAAAAAGAAGCCAAAAGTCTTCAAAGAATTATGACTTACGAGGAGTGGATTAAAAGATTAATAAAAATCAGACATAACTCCCTATTATATTACCAAATATGTGACTATGAAGTAAATAATAAGAAGTTTTGCCTCCGTGGTTTTTGTGTCTCCACTGCACCAGATCATTCATCTGTGATCTTAATATAAACTTCTTTCTAATTTCCAATTTTATAAATGAAAAAAAAATATTTTCCTTACTAAAAGAATGCTTAAAGGTTTGAGGACATAAGAATTTTAATTCCATAAGTTTTGTAATAAGTTTTAGCTTAAGTGAAATGATCCAACTCTTTGAAAGCCATTTATAAAAAGTACACAGAAAATTTTACCAATATTTCAGGCGTTTTACTGCTCATCTTCGAAAAACCCTCTTTGCTTCATGAATGTCGGACTAATGACCGAATTATAAAGTTAGATTTGTTATACATCTTAATATTATAAACTTAATTTTAAGTTTAATCCTTAAGAATTGATAAGGACTGAATAAGCAGTGGTTGACATTATGATAAAGATTGCTGGGAGAATTAAACCCATGTAACTGTTCAGGGTGTTTGGCTTTCAGTTTGCAATACAAAATTTTAAGTGAAAATGTGGTAGAAAGTGAGATGTGCTCCACTAAAGCAGGAAGATTGGCTTGATTGGCGTTGTCAATTTAAAAAAGTTTATAAGAAGAGAATTTACTTGAAGAACAGGATATATTTAAGGGAATTAAAATTATTGTTATACTTAAACAATAACTTAATATAAAATATATAACGGAGCAAAACTACTACTTTAAAATGAAATTGTTAAAAAAAAAATATGAAAAAAAGAAAACAAAAATTCAAGAAAAAATATTGAATTTAGGTCAAAAATTTATATAGAATGTCACTAATGACCAATAAATTTAATTTGAAAACTTTTCCTTTTTGAAAATTTTGTTCCAAAAAATATAGGGGTGACCAAAATATTAATAAATAACATTTCAGTATATATGTATTATAATATTATATATTACAATACTTTCATATTAATATACATATACATATATTCATATTACAATAATAAATAATAATGCAGATAAAAAAAAAATATTAAGAAAAAAGGAATTCAAATAATTTCTATTAATTACAAAAAAAAATTTTTAAGGACCTTTAAGGGATATTTTTACACATATCACTATAATATTTGGGTGTATTACATTAAGATATGTATAGTTATTTAAATTTCTATTATTAATTATTGATTTTTTATGAATTTAATAATATTTAGAAAATTTCGAATCGTGTATGAGTTGAAATAAGGACACATTAGGACGGCCATATTATTTAAAAATTAAAAAGTCATTAGTTCAAATGATTTATTTATAACACGAATTTTATTGGATAAATCTACAGAAACTTGAATTGATAAAAATACAAAATTTTGGTAAATATTAAAAACTATCCAACCGGTGGCGTAATGTTTAGGATGTCGGTCTTTCAATTGAAGATAATGGTTTCAAACTCAGGTCAGATTATATCTGATTAAAAAAAAATTAATTTATAATTTATAACATAATATGAAACATATACCTGCCCCAACTAAAAAGGTAAGGCTAAATCACTCACTTATCACATTGTATGTGGTAAGGGTTGTACATAAATAAATCTTCTTCTTTTATGGCGCTACAGTCCGTTGTCGAACCTTGGCCTATGTGTCACAACATCGTTATCGGTGTATACATTGTATAGCTCTGCATTGTGCTGCATTCCAAATTGGCTCTGATCGAGAATTGGCCTAATCATTTTACGCAGTATTTTCCTCTCAAAATGGGAAAGTAGGTTTGCCGTCGCTTGGGTGTTCGCCCACGTTTCACTGTCGTAGTATAACATCGGTCTGATAAGAGATTTGTATAGCTCTAGCTTACATTTTCTGCTCACTTCTCGAGATTTCATTATCTTCAACACAGAGTAGTATGAATTGTTTGCTTTGCCTATCTTTCGATTTATCTCTGATGTTTAATCGGTTATCCTTGTTATCTCGGACCTTAGATAGATAAAACTTTTTACTACTTCCACGTTGTCATCACCAAAAGTAATATTTTGCTTCTATCTCTGGTTACTTAAGGATACCACTAAAATTTTTGCCTTGCTGCTGAGTAGCGATATCCCTCTGCTATATTTTTACAGTTGAGCTTGTCTCCTTTTTTGTAAATTGGGCATATAATACTTAGTGGTCAGGCAACAGGTATTTTGTCTTGCTACACCTTTACTATTATATAATAAGTTTTCAAAATACTCTTTTGATTTTCTTTTGCATCTCTACATAAGTTTGACTGGGCTTTCCTTTTTTTCTTTTGGTATATTTTGTCGGCCTCTCTTCTAATTTGCACGAAATGCAGTTGCTTAGAACGTGTTGAGCTAATTGATTTTTCTTTGTGTACTTCATTTCTTGCGGCTACCACATATCTATAATCGCTGTCATACCGCTCGTTTCGGCGGTACAGTTTCTTCAGCAGCTCGATGCAGTGTTGCTTTAATGTATCCCACATTTCATTTAGCTCCATGGGTTGCAACTCTTCTAGATTTAAGTTTGCCCCGATCGACGCTTTGTATTCGTTTTTCACTGATACTTCGCTGTATTTTCTCGATGTTCGTTTCGCTTTGATTCTACTCTTATACCTCTATGCTCAATTTTTGGTTTAAAATTTTTCCGGATACCCATTTGATCTTGTGAATGTCCTTATGGGGGAGGAATGTGAATGATAAAACCATTATTTTGATGATCGCGAAATCGATTAATCTTTGTCTATTATTGCTGCTGGAACTATGTAGGCTGTGTACCCCAATTATGTCCTTGTATACTTCCTCTTTTTCAATCTTCTAAATAAATAAAAAAATAAATAAAATTAATATTCAAATTTATTTATAATTTTTTTTTTTTATTTTTAGTTATATTTTTGTTTTACATTATACTATTTGTTTACTGATATACAAATTTTTGTTATATCCTTTTAAGTTTGAAGCGCATGACTAATTGTGGCTTTTTGAATTAGGTCAGACATTAAATACGAAATTTTCTTATTCCACTGGGATTCGAATCCTTCTTTCAGAAGTTTATCTATAATTTTCAATATTAACTATTAAGTTCACGATACTAACGCGGTCATGTTGATAGATTTTATTTGAACCTGATGCTATAACTAAAAATACTAATGCACCCTCTATGAGCAGTCGTAAGTAAATACATTGGGAAGATCTTATAGCCATAGCAACGGATTAAACTTATAGGTGGACAATACTTTTTTTGGCATAGAAAAGATACACTTTTTTCAGGGTGTGTAGTGCATGTTTCATGTTGTATCTTAAACTTTTGGGCAGGAACTGAAAAAGCCAGCCTGTAAGCTTCAATTTTGTCCGTATTTCATTTTCCTTTTCTTACTATTCTGTATTCCCAACATTTTTAAAAAAGAGCTTTAGCGATGAATGCAAAATTAAGGTTCCCATAATTTGTTATCCCCTATGTTTCTGAAAAGGTTGTTTTATACTTAATATGTAAGATTACAATCCGTATAAGATACTCCGAATACTTGAATGAAGGACACTTTGACCATTCATGTAATGTGGTTATTATTAACTCCTCAAAATTGTTTATATAAATTCATCAAAAGTAAACTATGTTCACTATGTTATTTTTTTATTTTGATGGAATGACTAATACTTATTAAAGTTTTTAAATGATATCATCATTTGCTTTCTGCAAAAAAATGGACAATTTTTTTATTATTATATCTTCCCCTTCAAGTAATAAAAAAATAAAACTAAATCTGTGTTTAACAAAATACAAAATTAAAAAAAAAACAACAGAATAAACTATTTTTTACTTTTATATTTTAATATAATAAAAAAAGATTTAAATATTTTAGTGATTTTCTTTTTTTTAAAAAAAAAACTTATAACTTACAAAACAAATATTCATAAAAATGAAATGACGTTTTTTTTTTGAAACATATAATCATTATAACGATTAATCGCTTCTGTATATTTTGTATATAATATACTGTTTAAAAGTTTTTATATTTTCTTAAAAGGATTCTTATTTTTTAACGGTATTTTTTCCATTAGAAAAACACTTGTAATAAATTTTCCCGTTATAATATTGATGTCAATTTCACAACAATAGGATATCCTACTGTGATAGTTAAAGTGTTTTTCTTAACACTTTGTTAACCCTAAATTGTGACAGAAATAAATTACATCACTGCCTCTCAGGGCTATGAACAGTTGTGATAAAAATAAATGAATTCAGGGACACTTAACTGTGTGTATTAAATAAATGTTGCAATATACCAAAAAAATGTTGTTAAATTATTGAAGCTGTAGAAGACATAACCTCAAAAAGCTTACATTATATTTTGATGATAATCGGCTATTAAAAGTTTGATATAAAGAATGATTAGATCTAACAGGAGGATTGTCGGCAAATATAAAAAATAATCTCAGTGTGAGACTCTATCAACTGGATTTGACGTCTATGCCAAGAATGAGTAAAAGAGAAAAAAATAATTGCTGATGATGAATTAGGGTGCGTTTACATTGCAGCTGCGATAAGTGAAAAGAGCGTCGATAAAAGCATAGCGTAGCAAACTCTATACATGATTTAAATAGAGTTGTTTATATTGGAGCATCGTTTTGGTCTTTCAATAAATAATATAAATTCAGCTCCTATCAACTCTCTAATCACTTATTGAAGCTTCAACATAAATGCAACGTAAGGGTAAAACTAGTATCAAAAATGTCTGTTGAGATTCATCATTTGTGCGCCGTCCAACATAATCGGATAGAGGAATTTTAAATGTAGCGGATACTGATATCAATAGACGAAATGTCCTCACCACAGATCGAAGCATCTAAAATCAGACTGTGAATTATTTTTAAACGGATCATTTTTAACTAGTGTATATGAGTCTACAATGAGAGATTTTGAGGGAAAATTGATGCTTAAGATGCTATTAAAGTGAATGCTAAACATTTTCTTCATAGCCGTACTTTATTAAGAAAAAGATGTATATACGTTGATACCTCGGCGCCATACTGTTTCTAAAATTTAGGTGAACTCTTGCACATCCATACCTGTTATCAATCTAGGGAACTCTTTCATATCCATTCGTATTATCAATTCTGCTTGTCTATTTTATAAATATCTTCTAGGCTTAAGATCAAACCCTACCACCGCTAACCGTGCGTAGCAGCTCAACCACATCCATATACAATTGAGCTTTTCAGAACAAGAATTTAGGAACTCTTTTTTGAGTCGCACCTCCAAATTGTTGAACACATTACCCCCATATGTGTTTCCCAATACATTTGATGTGGAAAAATTCAAAAGAAGTCATCTTATACCTCTTGGGTTGCCCATTCAACCCTTAACAGTCATTTATATTTATGACTTGTCGTTACTTTTCACCCATAGTACTGCATAAGCAGCTAGGATGCTAATCCCATTATTTTGGCTGCGGGAGAATGTTGTTTTAGTGTAGTAAAAATCTCACACTACATGGGGAATTAGGATTTTAGGTGCCTTTTAAAGGTTTTTTCCTCCCTTAGGAAAAAAAAAACCATTCTTTCGTACCGTTGCAGCATATCAAAAGTTAAAAAAGTAGCACTCTAATTTGAGTAGTTTTTTTAACTGAACTTTCTTAAGTCTGTTGAACCTAAATTATTGACCTAATACCCAGATTACAGAATAGTTAGCTCGGTTTTACTAAAAATTAAAAGAAAAAATTTTTCTGCAAAAATATATGAATGTTAATATAGGGTTAAACAATATAATTTTCTTTTTCCCTCTTCGATTGTTAGCATTTTTTTTTTTTAATATTATTAGATTGCGTTTTTTACCGTTTTAATAGTTTTTCAAGTAATTTCAAGTAGCCACTGTTTTATTTATGATTTTTTTTCTTACTCTCAACTCAACTTTGTTACAACCCTAGTTCTAATTTATTAGAAAGAAAAATGCAAACTGGGATAAAAAATAAATAAATCAAATAATATGTGTGATGAAAAAAAAAATAGAATAAATGTATTTAGGGTGGTATATTTTAAGATGAAAGGGGGTCGATGGTCAGAAAATATATCACTTAAATAGATTTTTTTTTTTTAAATGGGTGCCGTTTTTTCACAACATTTTTTTTAAGCAGTTGGTATCCTGCTGTTTTTTGTTAAACCACATCATGACATTTTTATTGATTTTAATACAAACCATTTTCTTCCTGTTCACATTATGAAAATTCTTTTGTTTATTAGTGATTTTATATAATGTATGTTTTGATTAAATATTAAAGTGTTAAAAAAAAGCCGAAGAACTTAATGATTTAATGATGAAAATAAAATTAAAGTGGTTTATTTAATAAGAATATTTAGTATATTTTTAATCAAATATATAAAGTTGGCTGTTAGTGATTTAAATATTTAAGTATCAATGATTGAATTATATTTTGAAATCGAAAATAAAAACAATTTTTATTTTAATTTATTTATTTACTTTTTTATCAAAGAAAATTGATTTTTTAATTTCTCTTCTATCCCTATCTGAAGCATTGGTTCTAGTTCATGCATATTCCATGCAATATTAAAGCACTGTTTTTGATCTTCAGGTATTGGGTTAATGAATATTTTCACATTTGTAATAATGTGGTAATTGTATGGGTTAGGTTGGACTGTTTGGCTCTTTTTCGGACACAATGCTTGTTAACATATATTCTTAGTATTTTTATTTTTAGCATTTGTATTGCTTTCAACTGCAATAACGTAAGTCAGAGTTCTGTGAAAGACTGTAATATACTGACATTTTGATACTTTCTTAATACACGTATAAATGGAGGTCAAAAGGTTTAATAAATTTGCCATTACGTTTGCATAGCAGAGAAGGAGAGGTGGTAGATATAGACTCATAGGTATGGATCGGATCAGAATCTAAAAGTAAATCTATCTAACTATATATATCCGGTCGCCAATCCCTATAATTGTCCCTATAATTTTGGCAAAGTAGTTCAGTGGATTCGAGTAGTTGCCATTCAAATTATTCTTTTATATGAGGCAATTTCAATTCAGTATTTCATTAACCGTATAGTACTAAGTATATTTTTAAAACCAGACCCAAAGCAGACAAAATTTTGATTCTGAAATTTTTTTTGTATACTTCTTAAGACCCTTACCTTAACACTGAAAATATTACTCAACTTTCAATTAACTAATTAAAATTAAACCCTTTCTTCATGTTCCGCAATACAGATGCTGCCCACAATACTTTTAATAGCGGCAAGCGAAAGCAATCTCTATTCGTTTGTAAATTTATCTAATAAATGAACAAAAATCAATTTCAATATAATAATTAATTACTTATCATGAAATGACCAAAAGGTTAATTAGAAAAATAGTCATAATTAAAAAATTGTTATAATAAACAAATTGCTTGTTAAATTTATAGTTTCGTTTATTTTAAATGCGTTTGATGTAATAAACATTCCATTACAATTATAATATTTAATTGTTTAATGTTTTATTTTTATTATATATTCATTTAAATAGATTTCTATTTATTTTTACATGTACACATATTTTAATTTCAAATTCTAAATAATTTCTGAAAAAATTTCGAAATAACATTTGAATTTCGAAATTATATCTAAAATTTTTATTATTTAAAATAATAAAATCTATATTATAAAATGGTATAATAAAATGCCCACCAATTTATATACAACCAACTCTTTTAAATAACAAAATCCATAAAGACTTTTAATTTAATTGAGAAAAAAAAACAACATTTCAAGTTTCTAACTTAAGTCTTTTGTAAAAAAATAAGGAAGCAATTAAGTAAAAAAAAAGTAAGAAATTCCGCGTTTAATTATTTTTGTTTTTTGCTATTCTACATATTCTACATTAGAAAATTTATTAATTTTTTTTATTTATTTATTTAATTTTCTTTTTATTCATTAAGTTTTTATTGAAGCATTAAAAGTCATAAAAATTTAAATCATTCATTTAGAAAATAAAACAATTAATTTTTAAAAAGAATAAAAACAGAAAACCACAAAAATACTCATTGCATATTGCAATAACCATACAAAAATAAAATAATAATAATAATAATAATCGCCTTAAACCAAAAAGGTGAATATATAATACTATAAATACATACATATATCTTAAGATCTGCATACCAAAAAAAACTTTAAGTTTTTATTTATTTTGATATTTTATTGTTATGACCGTAAATGCTAATTATTTTATGACTTTAATTGTAGGCGCCAGCAACTGACTGACTTCTTACAAATATCCATTTATTTACTTTTAATTTTTTTTTGTTTGTTATTCTGTTGTTTTTTTTTTAACTACTTACTCTCTTTTTTTTTGGTTTATTTATTTATTTCTATCTCATTTGCACTTGTATTCAATAACCGTCATTATTGTTACGCCCATGAGAATATTTGTAATATTTTTTTTTTGTTTTATATCCGATATTTGTTTTTTTGATTTTCTTTTTGCATATATATACCTGTGGTGCAATACAATGTTACCTGTTCATAGTTAAGAATAAAACCAAAAAAAAAAATTATAAAAAGTACAAAAACAAGTGCAAATTTCTTCTTAAAGTGAAATTTGAAACTTTTAATGTAAGAAACCCAACTAAAATCACAAAAAAAAAAAAAATAAAAACAAGAACATAAAATTCAATATCAACTATAAGAAATCTTTCATGGGCATATCTCATGTCACCAGATTAAATACTATATATAAAAACTAACCAATTTTTATTACTGTGCAAACGGACTAAAATTTATGCCTGTATCAGGCACACAACCCAGAAAACAGAGAAAAAAAAAAACAAAAACAAGAAAATAAGTAACAGACTTTACAAGTTACAATCGTCTGATGCTACTTATGTTATTATTGTACTGCATCGCCAAAATTGCAAGACTGTGCAGTATACTTTTTTTCTTTATATAGACCTTATATTTTTTCCCTTATGATTATATATATATATATACTATATATTTTTCAATTGTTGTGGTCATTGAAATTGTACCTGGGACTTTAAATATTGAACACTGACTTGAATCGAAGGTTTATTTATTTTTATATTTAAAGTTGTTTTATTTTTTTAATTCTCCAATCTATATTGTATCCAAACCATAGTTATAAATTGTAAGCCCTACATATATAACAAAACAAAAAAAAAACACAAACTGAAGGACTATAAAACAAGAAAAAGAAGTTTTCTTCCACTGTTTTTCAAAAAAAAAAAAAAAAAAAAAAAAAATCTCTAGTTTGGCATCGCATTTAAGACGTAACAACAACAGAATGTTACGTTGTTGACTGGGATTTTTTTTTTTTGGTTTTTGCAGTGTTCTGTTGCTTATTCTTTTGTTTTTACGATCTTATCTAAATTTAGTTTTTTTTTTTTTGGTTCTGTATGATCCCCGGGTAAAGATGACCTTTATTAACACTGAATAATATTATAAGAGTCTTGTAAAGCGAGGAAAACTTAAATGAAATAAATATTCAAAAGTTAAAAGATTTTTTTAGCTATTTTTTTAAAAAAATTTATTTTGATTTTCTTATTTTGGTTGGTCCCTGAAAATATGGGTTTGATTTTATTAATTAAATTTTTTGTTGTTATTAAAAGCTTGAAACTGTGAAATCGTTAACACATTAGAAATATTTGCGAAACCGTTTAGATGGTTCAATTATTTTTAATGTATATCTTTCTCACTTTAGATGTGCATAGGGCTTCCATTTGGCACTTTAGTCTCACTCAGTTTCCTTCTACTTTTTTTACATTCTCCCATTTAAGGACATTGTTAAATGTTATATTTGTTGTTTCATTTTGTTTTAAATTTAATTAACATTTTTAACCTGTGCAAAGAATCAACAGAATCATTTCAATTCAATCAAGAATCAATTTCATTTGTCTTCTAAGTAAAAAATCAATTCCATTATAAACGGATTCTCAGATTTTTATTTTTATTAATTATTGCAGGAACACTTATATTGTTTAAGCGTAACTTCCATCTTGTTTTTTTTTTTAAAACATTTCCAGATGGTGTTAAAAATTTGAAATATTTAAAACCTAACCGTGCAAATTTTATAAGCTAATCTTTCTAACATTAATTTAGACGACTTCCGAACTTTTCCACCAACTTAATTTATCTATAGAACTTAAAAAATTCTTCTATGTTGTATTAAGAAAGATTTTGTATTTTACTTAGAATGTTAATCTAAATAAAGTTAAGGAACTAGCATAGCTTTCTTCCTTTTGATTTCTTCAAGGGTTATATTGTAAACAAATCAAATCTATAGCTATTCAGGTTAGGAGAATAATTTAAAATCCTGTAAATTTATTTTATACTTGAATTGATACCAAGTCCTCAATAATGTTAACCTTATTTTTAATGTATATCTTTCTAAATCTACATAAAGCATAGTGCTTCTATTTGGGATCTTTTTTTCACACATTTTCCTGCTACTGTTTTTACATTCTCCCATTTGAGATTGCATTTACAAAGTTCAGTTAGGACTGTGCGTCTTCAGATATTATTTTGACGACCTTATGTCTTCTAGTTCAAGGAAGTCGTACCTTATGTCTTCTACTTCATAAGGTCGCTGTGATTTTCCATAGATCTTCACTGCTTATTATACAGGCCAGACTATTCTCTATATGATACTCAAACATCTGTTAACGAATGCCTGCAGCAGTTCTTGGCTGCTTTTGTTCGATATTATCCATGATTCGCTCTTATACATAAGGACTCAAGAAAAAAATAATAAAATAAAATTCTTGAAAAGTTGTTTACCTCAAAAACTGATACTTTGTTTGGAAGTTTACTAACTATAATTTTAAATTTTTTTTAATTTCTTTCAATTTTCATTCTATTCCGGATGCAGACATCTGTTTTCAATCAATTGAAAAACCTCCAAACTTTACTTGAGTTCGTCACCTGAATTTCATCTGATTTTATCAGTTGACACTTGAACAAAGTACTTTAAAGTAAAAGAATCTTTAAAGATTTGTCACCTGTTATACATGTTACAATAAAATTTTTCTCACCCCTGTTACAAAGAATATAAAAATTGCAATTTCTAATAAAGAACTTTAAATTAACATTTATTAAAATACTTAAAATTTTTTTTTAATATAATTTTTTTTATTAAAAATAATTTCACTTGAACATTAAACTATTTAATATTGTATTTATATATACATAACATATATACTTTACAGTATGTATAAATAAAACAAAAATAAATTGATTTTTATATACTTTAACATTTTAAGTGCTCCTTTGGCACCTTTCCTTCCTTTTGTTTTTTCTTTTTTTTGTGTTGTGATAACATTCTTTTGTTTATTGTATTTTCTTTTGTAAAACTACAAACAGAACATTTAACAATTTTTATTATATATATTATAGGCATATATTATATGTAGTATATATGTAACACTGTAAACGTACAGTAAAGAAAGAAAGTTTTTTTAATTCTTAATTGAATAAGTTTTAAGGGGGAAAATTAATAAAACAAATGAAAATTATAAGCTAATAGATTATATCTATTAGATTTACAATTATGATAAAGGATGCATCAGAAAAAATTTTGCAAACTTAATAGAGTTCGACAGTTATATCACATAACCTAACATTTCTTTTATATCGCTGTATTAGTCATATAAACAATTCACGAAAGTTTTTTTCTTACATATAAGTAAATTATGATTGCCATACAATTTTTTCATCTTATGTTTTTGAGCTACGAATAGGTTAGTATTTATATTTTTTTCATCAAGCCTCACTTCAAACCAGGAACCGGATTGCGCAATGCTGTAATTTTTTGATGAAAATTCATTTCCGCGGACAAATTCTTGATGGCAAACTTTGAATCGTGCAAATGATAATATCATTTTTTTCATTTGCATCTTTTTAAGTCAAAAAGATATTTCAGGCGGAACTTAAGTGTTTTTTAATAAATACCTGAAGAATTTCATTGCACAGCTCAAGTACCTATATTAAGGCCTTCAAAAACTTACGTCTTGAGGTTATGGGACTTATCAAAATCCGTCCTATTTTCATATATGCTTGTTCGAAGACTGGGTAAAATCAACTAATTTGATGACAAAATTTGCAATAGCACTGTTATTATACATATGTATATAATAAGTCTATGGTATTCATGTATCTATATTTAAATAGCAAATTATTGCTATTAGTGCATACTTAAATATAATAAAAAACACAAAAAAAAAATAAAGTCTTCGGAAATTTAACATATGGCAATAAGAAAAATCTTCTTTCCTCAGTAAAATTGTCATCACTTTTAGTAAAATTGGAAACAATCAGAAAACTAGAACTAATTCCAAATAATAAAATATAAATAATAAATATATTTAAATACATTATCATTTTAAATACATACATGTGTACAATATAAAGTTGGAAAAACAAAGAAAAACAATAAAGAAAAATTAAAATGAAAAACTTTTTCTAAGTGTTGTTTCATGTCACCTGAAAAGAAAACAAAAACTAAAACACAAAAAAAAAAAGAAAATCGAAATTTATTTTTCATATGGGCTCTTTTGATTTTCTTATTTTCGAATATTATTAACATACACTTCAAAACTCCCATCTTCCTATTTAGAAAATTTTCTCTAAATAATGATGGTGTCAAAAAATTTTACATATTAAAATTATATTTTAAAAAAATTCTGATTTCTGACGTAATGTGAAATTTAAATTTTAAATTTTTATATTCTTTAAAATTCTCACCATACAAAAATAAAAAGTGATGGGAGAGTTGGGGTTAATTTAAGTTCTAAATGTGATTTGATACAAATTGGTTTTTTATTTTAATATTTAATTTTTTTTTATTGATTCATTGATTTATTCAATAAAATTTAATTGAATTTAAAGTGCTTACAATTTAAATGTTGTGTAGTGTAGTAAAAAAAATTTAGAAGAGGGTGGTTGTCACTTAGTATCATCAGGTTAAGTACAGTACAATTTGTAAAATTACGTGCAAACTGAATTTATTTTTTTTAAATTACAGATTATGTAATTCCTGTTAGGGAAATTTAAACTCTGAATAAACTTTAAACATTAATTTTGTTCGGTGTTATACATACATTTAGGGGGGATTTAAAAAAGCTGGAAGAGCTAATAGAGATCGACATTTATTTGTGTTCAGTTCGTTTTTCTGGGTTAATCCCGTGGAATAAAATCCCGGGGTGTTATTACTCTTTTAATTTTACTTTCAATTTCTTAGGAAACAAAGGCTCGAGTTGTAATTCTCATATAAATATAATATCCTGTAGCGGTCTTAAAGTTAAATTTACAAAAGAATAGATATTGCCTTTCCAGAATTTTGAATCCAATTTTAAAATCTCAACTGCACATAATATAAATATTCGTAAAAGGGGAATTGCTTGATTTCGAATGCTATTCTAAAACTCTTTCTAATATCAAACCTTTCATATACAAAAATATGATTCGATGATTATTGCCCACACGAAAAATGCCCACAGAAAATTGAATTAAATATAAAAATTAAATTAAAATAAATAGAGAAAAAATCAAAAATTATATTCTATCTAGGAGATAATCTATTAGTGATTTAAAATAAAATATTAAATATTCTGGAAAAAGCGGCAATTCTGTTTTATAATAATTTTTCTGTGGGCAATTTTCGTGTGGGCATTTTTCGTGTGGGCAATAATCCGATCGCGCAAAAATATAGACAACAAGATTCCGGGGTGTTATTTTATAATACATCTGAATTTACACCACTTTTTGTGAATTTGGAGTGTCATTTGTCTTTCAGTTCAACTTTTGACTTCTTGAGAAATAAGATCGAAACGTTAAAATCGAAAAGTCGAAAGTGAACCTAATGGAGAAATGACATTCTGAGGTTTTATTTTCCATTCAATATGAAATAACACCCCGGGGTATTATTCTACCAATGAAAATAATACTCAGTGGCTTTATTTCATTGGTTAATTTTCACGACTCTGGTATATTCTGTTGGTTTGCAAAATTAATTCTTTTAACTCGTAATAGTTTTTAACGATTTTAGAGATTTTAAGATTGCATAATATACTTACATAATATAGGAAATTAATTTAATTTAAAAATATAACTCACAGACACAAGTGACAAGTACTATAATAATTGTTTATAGATCATTAAATTCTAATTTAATTTTAAGAATATTATATATATGTTCGGTACCTTCCGTTCAGTTTCAAATGTGGTTATTCTATTTAGACAGCCTTGTTGGTCTAACTTCTCTCTTCTGATCAAATTTTTCTCTATATCTTCTTTAATATTGGCATTAGGTTACCATATAATTTTACACTAAGTGCACCCCAGTACTGTCCAGTACTTTTTACAATTATACAAAATTTAAAATCAAATCGGATTAACAAAGAAGATTTTGATTAATTAAAAGCCAGATGGATAATTAGAGGTTATTTTTCACAAAGTTTCCCCAACTCTGTCATTTTTACTATAATTTTTTTATAATAATTACATATTTTATAAGGTAATAAATTAATTAGCCCTAATTAAGGTAATAACTCCGTAAAAATATAACTCAAAGTACCTTCTAATTAAAATAAACTTCAAAAGCTTGTTCGAATTTATTTTTTGTATTAAAAAAAAAAATACAATTTAACAATAAATCTATATATATAAAAGGGAATGTTTGTGGGTTTGTTTGTTTGTTTGTTTGTTTGTTTGTTTGTTTGTTTGTTTGTATGTAGCGAATAGACTCCTAAACTGCCCAGCCGATTTTCATGAAAATTTGTATATAGGGGTTTTTGGGTACGGAAAGAAATCGTGGCCCAAAAATTTTGCTCTAACGGACCGCCAAGTTGGGGCTGTGGTGCAAGTATTTAAACTTCTTTGTTCTAAAATGAAAACGGTTTGACCGATTGACTTCAAATTTTGTATACGTGATGCTCTTTGAGAATTGAGTAGACACTATTAACAGTTTTGGAATTTGTTAACCCATGTCGGGCCGACGGGTGGTCAAAAAAAATTTTGGGTCCAAACTTTGTCCGATTTTACGAAATTCTGCTTTGGTTTAAAAGAAAGCCCCAAAAAAATTTTTGTTGAGTTCCATTAACCCTTTGCGGCCCAACAGCTTTTTATAGGTTTTTTCAATACTTTACTCTAAATTCGAAACGGTTTGACCGATTGACTTCAAATTTTGTATACGTGATGCTCTTTGAGAATTGAGTAGATACTATTGACAGTTTTGGAATTTGTTAACCCATGTCGGGCCGACGGGTGGTCAAAAAAAATTTTGGGTCCAAATTTTGTCCGATTTTACGAAATTCTGCTTTGGCTTTAAAGAAAGCCCCAAAAAAAATTTTGTTGAGTTCCATTAACCCATTGCGGCCCAACAGCTTTTTATAGCTTTTTTCAATACTTTACTCTAAATTCGAAACGGTTTGACCGATTGACTTCAAATTTTGTATACGTGATTCTCCTTGAGAATTGAGTTGACACTATTAACAGTTTTGGAATTTGTTAACTCATGTCGGGCCGACGGGTGGTCAAAAAAAATTTTGGGTCCAAATTTTGTCCGATTTTACGAAATTCTGCTTTACCTTTAAAGAAATCCCCAAAAAAAATTTTGTTGAGTTCCATTAACCCATTGCGGCCCAAAAGCTTTTTATAGGTTTTTTCTATACTTTACTCTAAATTAGAAACGGTTCGACCAATTGACTTCAAAATTTGGATACGTGATGCTCCTTGAGAATTGAGTTGACACTATTAACAGTTTTGGAATTTATTAACCCATGTTGGGCCGACGGGGTGTCAAAAAAAATGTTGGGTACGAATTTTGTCCGATTTTATGAAATTCTGCTTTGGCTAAAAAGAAAACCCAGAAAAAAATTTTATTGACTTGCATTAACCCATTGGGGCCAACAGCTTTTTATAGGTTTTTTCAATACTTAACTCTAAATTAAAAACGGTTTGACCGATTTTCTTTAAATTTTGTATACGTGCTCCCCTGTGAGAATTGAGTTGACACTATTAACAGATATGGAATTTGTTAACCCATGTCGGCCCGACGGTTGGTCAAAATAATTTTGGAAGCTAATATTGTCAAAATTTGCGAAGTACTGCTTTGGCTAAAAAGAAAGCCCCAAAAAAATTTTGTTGAGTGATTTGGAAGCAAATTACGTCCAATTTTGCGCAATACTGATTTGCCCAAAGAGAAAGTGTAGTTCCGTTGACCCAGTGGGGCACAGTGGCTTTTAATAGATTTTTGCGTTACTTAACTCTAAAGTAGAAACGATTTGACCGGTTTACCTCAAGTTTTATATGTGTGAAGCAACTTGAAAATGGAGTTGAGTCTGTTAACAGTCGGTCTTGCGATTTTTCAAAAAAATTTTTTGGTAGTAAATTACGTCAAAATTTGGAAAGTAGTTCGTACTGCTTTGAATTACAGAAATTTTCAAAAATTACTAGAATAATCCTAGAAAAATCGTTTTAAAAAAGATTGCTTTCACACATTTTAAAATTTACATGTGTAAACCGTGTGTAATTTTTGTGTTAACTTTTTGCAGTAACATCAACTTCAGTTAAACCTCCGTTGAGAGGCGCAGCAACGCGCACCGGGTATTAGCTAGTTACAATATAAAAAAACCAATTAATTTATTTTAAATTTCAATGAAAACTAAGAAAATCTCATTTTAAAAGAAAATAAAACTGAAAAAAAACTCAGCAAATAAACGATTTATTTTCAATTAATTAAAATAGTTTTTAATTAACAGTCAAATTAAAATAAAAAACAAAAAAAAATAAAAATAAAAACAAGTATGAATCGTCATTCTTTAAGATTTTTAATATGGATACCATACTATATGCATCAGGCGTATAATAGCTTAAGATATTTTTTTTAATATTAATAAAATAAAAATAAGAATGAAACTGACCCAACATCTGCTAACACAAATTCTTTCAATATCCTCTGCTGGATTAAGTTTACTTTTTGTTTACTTTAAATCTTATGCTGAATTGCTGTAGATGGCATGTAAATAATTATAGGTTTATAAATATACAATTATATATATGTATATATGTATAAGATGGCACGGCGACAAAATTAACACTATATAAAATCAATTTAAAAAGGAAACAAAACCGGCGCAAAAAGCAAAAAATATAAATATCAAAATAAAGCGTATGATAAGCGTAAGATTGAAATCGATTTTATCGTAAAAAATAAAATCCCTACAAAGTGTTAAATATAAAGTTAATTATAAGCGGTAATAAACGGTTTTTTAATATAGTGTTAAATTGATGAAATGTTCGAAACGATTAAAAAATTCGAAATTTTAAACTTGTTGATTGTGTTTATTAAAAAAAAGGGGTTCAAAAGGCGTTTTACATAATTGGGTTACTTTCAAGCTAGGCTATTCTTTATTTGATTTGATATTCGCGATTTTTGCATAGTACTCATGAGTTTTGCTGTTTTTTGGATATTTCTTCGCAGAATGTAGGCGGATATCTCATATCTTCCACAAAATTAGGTTGGCTGCGAATCAAAATAACTGATTAGATCTTAATACTGTATGACTGTTTAGACGGTTTTAATTAAATGGTTCAAATTACAAAATGAAGTTTCTGGTCTCTCAAAACTTCTTCCGAAAAATGATTCAAAAACTATCGCAATCGACGACAATCGAAAAAACAACGGCAATCATATTGGATAAAATGTATGTATGAATACATCCTCAAGTCACATTCTAAAATCCCTCAAACTTTTGTAATAGATATTTGTTCCCCGCTAAACAAATTATTATCAAAACCCCTGACTTTATAACCAAATATAAAATGTCTCTTAATTCAGAATCTCGCATTTAATATAAATATTGTGAATATTATTTATAATCTTTCATGCATAAGAGCTTATAGTTCTAGCCGCTTACGTGAGAATCGAAGTCGTGTTCGTGACAGTTATAATTGAGCGTCCGGTATCGACAGCGAGAGTTTGATTTCATTGGAATTTTTATTCTTAACCATTGTCCAATGAAGACTTCTATTCTTAATACTGAGACAAAAGTCCTATGCAACTTGAACTGAATGAAAAATTCCAATGGGCATTATTTTTACATTTCGATCTACAGTGCGATCGCAAATATTTGTTCCCTCGAATCTGGAAAATTGCAAAAAAAAATTTACTCTGAACATACCCCTTATGTGACAAATATAAAATAGAAATAAGTAAAAATAAAATAAATGAAATTAGTTATAAAATTAATAAATAGTATTCTTATTCAGTCCCCCCTCAAAAAAGCGGGATATACTCTCCTATAAACACTATCTATTTAAAATTTCATTCCCTCTTTTAAAATTTAGAATCAAATTTTCGAGATTTTTAATTTCATCTAAATCCGCGATCGGTACCAAACCTCAATCTCAAAGCAAAAATTAGTTGTTGTTGCAAATTCATTACAGTACACTCTTCTACTATACATACTTCACTTCGCAATTTCGCTTTTCTTATATAAGTTGAAATTTTCAATTTTATTTTATTTAATTATAAATAAATCTTTTATAAATTAACAACAACACTAAGACCGATCAAAATAAAAGGGACGTAAATCCCTCAAAGAACTTACAAACCTAAAAGAAGAGATTACACATATTTTGCCGACAAGGTGATATTTTATCATTTTCAAGTATGTGTATATAATATATATTATATAAATTTATAAATATATATATACAGATGTCTGTATACGTATATAAAAAGAACAAGTAAAAGAATGAAAATTTAAAAAAAAAACCAAATACAACCGCCAAACGTTAAGTGAAGAATTTCTTGTTTTCAAATTGATTGCTCGAATTTGGTGATAATTTTTCTTTAATTTGAAAATATCGACATTTTGATAAGATCCTTCCTTATATGCATATATATACATCTATTTACAGGGTGTTTAAATTGTTACATGGGTAAATCATTATTTCTATTCTAGTGAGAGGATAAATTTAAAAAATAACTGTAAAAAGTTTTCCAATTTTGCGAAACTCATAAATTTTCAATTTTCTTAAATTCAGGGCTTCAAAACTTTGTGCCAGTTTAAAACAATATTTTTTATTACAAATTCTGAGAAAGTTATTTCTAATGATATAATGATATTTTCTTCGCCTGTCAATAATTGCATTTTAGGGTAATTATGTTATTAAATTTCAGTCCAACGTTCCAACACCTTATCTTAAATCTGTGATTAAATGCATTTAAAAATACTTAAGTGAGTGAGTGATTGAGGGAATTTTTATTTTAAAAAATATTTAAAATATTATTGAAATGTAACTGTAAAACTGTCAATAACTGTCACTTGTAATTCAAAATAGTAGAAGTTATAATTACAAAATTTTCTGGGTAAATGTAACTGTAAAACTGTGAATAACTGTCACTTGCAATTACAAAATAGTAGAAGTTATAATTACAAAAGTTTCTGGGTAAATTTTTAATAAAATTTTGTTAGAAAAAAATGGTAAAAGTTTCGGAGACATAATTCCTCGGGAAACATATTACTCCAAAACTCTAAAAGATCCCGGAGAATTATGACTCGCAAGGAGTGGATTAAAAAACCTTCGGGAACTTTTGATTCCGGAACTTTTGTCACCCCGCTCATTTCCTTATAAGTTACACCAAACCCTAGTTAAATGGCTTTATCATATTCTAGTGAAATTCTTTACCATTAACTGTTTACTAATGAAACATTCTGTATATTAACAAATAGACTTACAAGAGCCAACAATATATTGTCATGTCAAATGAATAAAAATGTGTGTACATACATATATGCATTTAAGGGTTCTAATGAGATTTTTTTAAAGTTCGATCATAATAAGTTTCAATTCATTTACTACCATTCATCGTTTCTTTTATTGTCTACTTGTTTTTGTTTTTTTTTAAGATTTTCATCAGAACCCAGAAGACATAAAAAAATTTAAACAAAAAACAGAAAAAAAATTAAACACAGTTTTAATTTAGGAAAAAAAAATAAAGTGTCAAATTGTGACACTTGTTTTTTATTGATTTTAAATTTTACTAAAAATCGAATTTTTTCATTGAGTATTTTTGTTTTTTTTTGTTTTTTCTTGAACTTCATTACCCTCAGATATTGATCCAATGTAACTTTAGAGCTCAATTCTTAATTAAAATAAAAAACACCAAATATATACATATATAAATATATGTATCATATGTATATATTTGTGCGTATATGTAGTTATCTTTAAAATAATCAAGAAAAAAAACTAGATATTTTTTAAAGTGGATCGATTTTTCATATCTAACGCTTTATTAAAACTTTGTGAATGACTTGAAACTTTTTCTGTTTTTTTTTTAATGTGATAAAAAATGATAATTATAAAAAAATAAAATTAAAATGGTTCCAAAAGGTCTGACAACTCTTGATAGTTTTTTTTTTTTTTGAAAATATATATTTATTTTTTTTTTATCGATTTTTTTACTGACAACAAAAGAGAAAAATGAAAAACAAATAGATTTTTTTTATTGGGAATAATTTATGATGAAAATAGTTTTTTAATGAGATTTTTTTTGTGTCCAGTGTTTCATAATAATTTAATTCGTAATATAGGTAAGACACTCTATACTACGTAAGTGGTATTATACACTTATCCTAATATCATGTTCACACTACGCAAAAAACGTACTAAATAGCCTAGTTTTAAAATCAACCGTTCAAACCCCGTTATAAAATTCAAAAGAAAAAAAAACGGCTACTTGTTTATTTTCAAAAATAGACAACAATGACATTTTACAACAAAATCACGGAGGGATGTAGAAAAAATCAAACAGTAATCGAATATATCAAAACAATTTATTCAAAAACCTAGTTATAACTCTTAAACTTAACTAGGACATTAAAAATCCTAGTTCATTTTGACAGGAACTTTAAATATGAAAAACCTTGTTACAAACCAGGCATGAATCTTGTTTCTTCGAAAAACCTGGTTCTAGTTCATAGTGTGAACATGGTATAAAACACTCAACCCTATAAACGTAAATGTTTATCATATACAGTTACACTATCAAGGTGACGCAACTTAGCGTATGGAAATTTGTTTGTCATAGGGTCATCAGGCATATGGAACGATATCTCATCAAAAGAGTTCCCTAAAGTTAGTAATTCGTGTGTGTACGATTTAGAAAAGTTTAAGAAGAATATTAACATACCTAATTTTCCGCATCCCTGATAATCACAGAATCCTACATTTCCCAAACCCGATTACCACCTCTATTCTCGAAAGCAAGTTGTACATTTATATCACAGATCCCATTCTACAGTTTTGTTCAAAAAGGGTTATGGTTTGCGTGTGTTAAAATCGTACACTACCTATAAGAACTACGCACAGCTCCAATCGGTATCTTTCGAGACTTTTCCATATTCCTCGAACAAAAAAGATTATATTGTTAATTTTAAATTTAAAAAACGGAACAAGTTAAAGCCATTGAAACGATAAGGTAATGGTAGATAAGTTAAGGGAAATCTTAAGCTACATAATATCAAAAAATTAAATATTATAATATGAACTCATTAATTTTAATTTTTTTTTTGTACTTGCTAACTCTTCAACTGTTATGCTAATAAGCCTGTCTATACCATTGGTACATGCTGGGGCCATATTATATTCGTGTTACTAGAATTAATCCTAATGAATTCCACATACAGTTTAAACATGAAATAGTACTAGGCCTTGTAATATCTAGAAACTTCATAGATTTGCAATAGATATATATGTACAATTCTATTTTTTTTATGTTGTAATATTTTGTATTTGAGTTATAAGGTATTGTATATCTGTGAATTATATCATTTAATTAAATTATTTGTTTATATTGTTATATTGATGTGTTTTTTATTCAAGATATAAAATTATTAATTATAATTAGCCCAATGGCGAATGTCACCTGAGTCGAGTCGAAAACCAGAACTCTCACTTGGATTCAATCCTGGGTTTTTGCATGGAAGGTCAGCACTTTTACTACTGTGCCAACCCAATCGTTTTAATAAGTATAAGGTAATTGAGTCTTTCCCTTAGTTTATCATGTCTATCCTAGCTTTAGCGTTGTTTTGTCTTTATTAGAAGTGAAGTTAGAAGTGTCCCTAGCATTGAGCTTTCCCCTTTCGAAACAATTACTCAAATAGAGCCCAGTGATATACAAGCTTTAGTGAATAAATTAAATGCACAAAATAAAAAAGAATGATATGATTACAAAACTCAACAAATACTCTATCATTTGAAAGCTTAATTAGAGGCAGTTCATTAATTGTTCTGTATAATATTCTAAACAGTAATTCACATTCCCGACGGTCGATATTATTTTTAATATTAGAATCAATTAAAAAGTATATTTGTGAACAATTTTTCTTGTATACTCTAATTTGAATGACTATACTCGTGTAATATATACTAAACTAATATCGAACTTCTCCGAACGTTGCACATCTCATTTAATTGAACTGAGCTTCACTTGCCCTAAGAATGTTTATAGTTCTATTTCATAAAAACTATTTTTTTCAATTCAGCGATCGAATTCTGTCAAAGAGTCTGTAGCACTAATAACATAAAAAATATGAGTTTCATAACCATATGAAATTAAGCATACAAAAATATGAGCACTGTTCTGTTCAATAAAAAACACACCTGAAATAATAATAATATATTTGTGCGTGTGTCAAATCAAAAAACTCATTAAAATCAATAAAATATCAGAGCCATTTATAGAAAAAAAAACTCAAAACTGATTTTAAATTAGACTTAAATTAGAAATAAACTAGTGATTATTGCTTTCTTCCTCTATTTATAATAAAATAAATTTCATTCAATTTATTTTTAATGAGTAATTTGAAAGAGCTGAAATTTGTATGCTAATGGCTCAAAACTATTACTATATTTTCTTAATTTAAATACTAAAAAATGG
>OY720443.1:71485716-71530797 GCA_963082915.1 Dolichopus griseipennis | reverse complement strand
CCCAATGTTCGTCAGCGATTTAATTAGCATATAGAAAAAACTTTAGCATACTTTTGAATTTCTAAAATAAATTTTTCGTTGGTTTGCATTAAGTATTTTAATTCACTGGAAATTCCAATAAATTAAGACTTAAAATTCTTTAAAACTTCGATTGAATTGCCATTATTGTATTACATTACAAATTTTCATTTATGATTAGCAAATTATCTCATTCCATAGCATGCCTTAACATAAAGCCTTAAAGTCCACATAAGATGCTACAGAAATTCTGCCATAACTCTTCAGAGACGAAAAAACCTGTACTTATTGAAAATTAAAATCAACCTCTTGGGCTATAATGAAATATTTTGAATATAAGTCAGTGATAACCTAGTTATCAGTAAAAGGATTCGTGAAAAAAAGCTTATATTCAAAAAAAAAAAATCCTCTCTTTATATTCTAAAGTTTTGTATTTTTTTTAAGGTTCTAAGTAAAAATTATTTATTGACATACTTACATACATACAAAATAAAGAGAATGAGAGTATAGAATCAAATTTTTTTACTCTTATTTTGTTTTTTTTTTTTTTTTTAGAAATTTGCCAAAAAATTTCTAAACCTCAGGAATATTTCTCTTATAATCTAATATTTTACTCTTGGTTGAGGTTCATAAGTATGCACGAATGTACATATATAATGAATAATGATATTTGGAGATATAGGGTATAGATATACGATACTTACATCCTAGGTATAGGATATATATATATACATATCCTTGAATGCACTAAAAAACTTAAAATTATGTAATTTACTAAAAAAAAAAAGAAAAAAATTCTTATTTTATATAAATCTGGGATAAAAGCAAAATAACGGTAAATGATATGAATTTATTTTCCCGCCGTCATTGTTATAAATCGCTATTGCATAACCATATATAGTTCCCAATTCCTGGATTTATGTATTGCTGTTATGCAAACAAATCCTTTTCTTTGGTTCTATATGTTTTTCAACCAATATGGTAAAAGGACATTGATAAAGGATATTTCCATTCTTTAATAATCATATGAATATATATATATATATGAATAAATATATATATATTTGGTGAAAGAAATTTTTTTATCCTTGCAAAAACAATAACAACACTAACAAGGATAATAAAATAATGAATGATAAAGAAGGAATAAATAATACAAAAAAAACAAAAAAAAAATCAGAAAAAAAAAATGTTTTTATAAATTTTTTTTTTTTTAAATTTTTGTCGTCGCTCATTTCATTTTGACATTTTATTTTTCTTTTGTTGTTGTTTTTATTGTATTACAAGCGCAAAAGGACAAATCCGCATGAAAGTTTACTTGACTGAATGAGTTGATTACAGTCGTTGACTCTAATTTTGTTCCTTGTATCTATAAATTTGTTGTTTTTTTTTGTTGTTGTCGATTAGAAACAGAAGTTTTCAAATTGTTTTAGGATAGGAAAGGTGCTCTTTTTTTAGATTTTATTTTAAATTATTTCAAATGGTAATGGGTTATATTAGTTTTATCATATTTCTGATAAAAGCGTCGATAAGAGCATAGCGTAGAAAACTGTTTAAATATGATTTAAATAGAGGTGTTTATACTGAAGCATCTCTTTGAACATCGATAAACAATATAAATTTTCTATGTTATGTTCTTATCGCAGCTCTAACATAAACGCAACCTTACACCTCGAACATGGAATTGAAATTATCTGTGAGTTATAAATTCACCCCAATATTTAATAACTATATTATATACTATAACTATACTAAGATTTTATTTTAGTTAACAAGATTGGGAACGCTCATTTATGAGCTTTAGAAAGAAGGGGACACTAATTAGAATCTGATCTTAGTTTCACAAAGTTGATTATTTAAGACGCATTTGGTAAATGATAACAATGTTGTGTCAAGTTCTGAAATAAGTTGATAGTGCTTCGTTTTTCGGAGGAGGACGCACAAACAGTTTCGCGAGGGTGTTATGTATATTATCAATTGAAATTATGATAATTTCTTAATAAGATAAAAGTCTTTAAAATCCCGATGTGGGTATCAGTGGGTATAAAAAAGAAAAAAAATAAAATTGGGTCTAATGCATAAAATCGAGTTTAAACTCAAATCTTACTTTTTGAAACAAATATACCATTTCAAGCTTAGTTTTCATTTAAAAAAGTGAAATTTGAGTTCAAATTCAGTTTGATGCAATCTAATGTCGTTTATTAAAGTGAATTAAAAACTTTTATAAACTGATTTAGTAAGCAATATATGCACTTTTCAGATATGAGGAAATCCTTTGATACCAAGAAATATATTTATGTTCCTAAATCACATACATAGAAGAAGAGTACACTTTCTCGTATGAACGTATAAGATAATATGAGAGGTTTTACAAATGGTTCTGGACAAAGTGATTCCGATTCCGACAGTAAAACAAATTACCAATACTTTTTTTTACCGAACATAGTTCTTCAAAAATGTTAAGAAATGTTCTTAAATGAATCGTTTATTTGAGATGTTTATATTAATTATAGTCCACATTAAGTTAACTTCAGTTTTTTAACTTTATCACAGTGCTTCCCACTTTAGAAATGGAATTAAAGATTAATTTGGTACAATTCAAAGGGTGTACTTAATGTACTTATACGTTTGTGACGCTGTTAAAGAGGAGTGAAAGATATATAGTTAATGTATTTATACTTTCGTAACGCTGTAAAAGAGGAGTAATAGATATATAAAGTAATGTGTATGGATCGGATCGGATCGGATCGGATCGAAAAGTAAATCAATCTATAAGTGTCCTTCCGTTCATCTGTACGCACAATAACCCAAAAATTAACCTAGGATTCTGAAATTTTCAGAAATTTATAGAAAGCCAATTTGATTAAAGGGTTCGAGCAGTTGTAATACAACTTCTTTTTTTATATGAGCGAAACACTATATACTTAGTAAAAAACTGATGCCTACAATTTTGGTGGAAATAGTTGACTTTTATGGTCAAAGTCTTCGCAAAATTTGGATGGGATAGTGCAGTCAATGCGAATAGATGCTATACAAATTATTTTTTAACATGAGCATAACTTAATATCTATTGAAGCTAAATATCTGAAATTTCATTGTAGGCGTTAAATTAAAATGGCCAAAGTCTTCACAAAATATCCGGTACAATATCTTTGAATACCTGCCATACAACTTCTATTTTCTTACATAATCAGAGTCTTATAAGTTGTGTATTTGAAATTTTGTAAAAAGTAATTAGCCGGGTAGTATAATGTTAATAATACATTCATGAGAGTATCCTAAAATTGAAACAATTCTAGAAAGTTATTCAGATGGTTATCTTCCAGAGCTTTAAGAACAAAATTAGGAAAAACTTAATATAGACACTAATTTATACTCTTAAACTAATTTAAACTCTGATTAACTAGCAAACTAATAATACATACACAGAATAAAAACTCTGAATAGGGAAACTTATAAAACTTTTAATAATTTTTATATTAGTTATATGAAGTTTAAGAACCACTGAAACAAAGTAGAACTTTTCTATTTGCAAAAAAAATAAAAAAAAAACAATAAATAAATAAATTAATACAACAGTAATACAATATACATATTATTATCCCATTCTATATAATAAAATAACTTAAATTGTCTAATACTAACTTCAAGACTATCATGTAAATATTATATAGGTATTTATCAGTTTTTTTTTATCCTTTTATTTGTTTTTGTTGTTTTTTTGTTTTTTTTTTGTATATCAGGGTGAATAGATAATAATAATGTTTTCTTGTGTCCTTTTTAGCGAACTACATAAGTAAAAAGGATATTAAAACATATACGACATATATAATAAATATATATATACATAAGTATGTAAAAAGTAATAGTATAAATACTAATAACATTTGTTAGTAGTAGTATTAAAAAGAATTTAGATTGAAAGATATTTTTATTTTATTATATAATATAGATACATATACATAATTATATATATATACATATAATTACAAGTTAAAGTTTGATAATATCCTTATATTGTCATCGTAATTTTCTTTACATTTTGTATTTTTTATTTTATTATTATTGTTGTTGTTATTGTTGTTCATTTGTATTTTATTTTATCCTGTTTGTTGTCATATACACTTGTTCTTTGTGTCCAATATGGATTTTGAAGAGTTTTATAGTTTGGGCTTTGTTTTTTTTTTTTATTTTTTTTTTTTTTTGAAAAATGATTTTATGTTCAATAGAATACAATAATTGTGTGTATGATTGTTGTTGTTGCTGTTGCATAATATATGTATACATAATATATATAAATGTATTTTAAAATGGAAACATATCCGGTGTATGATAGACTGTCCACCCTTCTCCCCCCGCCCACCTCTTTCTGTTTCAATCCCATACAAAAAATATAATTTCGAATATATTATATTTTCAATCGTTTATGACTCGCTCCTTAAATAAATTGGTGGAGGAGGGGGCGATGGGACAAATTCAAAAAAATTTTCAATAATAAGGAATTCTTTAGGAAAAATAAAAGGGTTTTTCTTTTTCAAATTTTAATGAATTTTCTATTTTAAAATACTTATAGGTACTTATTAATAGAAATTGTTTTAGTTATACATATAAGTTTTTTTTGTTTTTAAATGTAAGTAATTATATATATAAATATGTATATTACATAATATGTATGTAATACGACATATATAGGTATTACAATTGTGAAAAGCTGCGACAAACAAAATGGAATTAGTTTATTGATATCTATAAAATTAAAATATTATAATAGATAAGTTTTGTATTACTTTATATATATTGTATTTAAATGTATATATACATATATATAGACGTACATATATATATACAAAAGAAAAAGCAATAAAAAAAGGATTTATAATATGACTGTGTAAAACCGCTGTTATGGGTTAAATAAAATATCCGTATATAAAAACAAAATATAAGGGAGTTGATGATTGCTGTTTTAAAATTTTACAAAAAATTGTTTTGTTGTTATTTTTGTTTTTTTTTTTGTAGTAGTAGAATTAAAAAAACAAAATAAGGACATTTGCATATTTTTCCTTAAAGTTCTGTAAATGGGATTTTATATGGTTTTATATTTCATATACCTATACTTATGTTGATTTTAAAGTTTTATTTAATGAATGATTATCAGTATAGGGTAAAACTTTGATGAGCTGATGATGGACATTTAAGATTTTCTTGTTTTAAAAAAAAGCAAAATTTTGATATTAAAACAACAACAAAATAATAAAAGGATTTGAAAGAAGGAAATTCTTATTGAATTAATTTAGAATAAGTTGGCATTTTAAAATTTAGAAAAAAAAACACAAAATGAGATAAAAGGATTGTAAAAAACATTTATTGGTAAAAGCTTCAGTAACCGGACAGTTTAAATGTTCTTGCATTTTGTTGTTTATTTAAAGATATAATAAGAAGTGTTTTAAGGAAATTAGATATCCTGGAACTTTTAGAAAGCATTCTTTTACCTATTATCTTAAACT
Source organism: Dolichopus griseipennis (assembly GCA_963082915.1). Lineage (NCBI taxonomy): Eukaryota > Metazoa > Arthropoda > Insecta > Diptera > Dolichopodidae > Dolichopus > Dolichopus griseipennis. The sequence continues at coordinate 71,525,275 of OY720443.1, read as the reverse complement.
ATCCAAGGTTTTGAGTTAATTAGTGTGGTTTTGTTAGATTTTAATCACAATTGATATTTTCTATTCAAAAAATATTACAAGATTTTTGAAAATTTATGTATTTTACAACTATTTACCCGCTTATGCTATATAGATATACAAAGGTATACAAAAACGATTTGTTTGAGTTTAAATTGAGCTTAATAAAAAAAATATATTATAGTGTTCGGACATATTCGAATAGTTAAACGTAAAATAAAAGAAAATGTAAACTGTTTGACCGACACCATTTGTAATAAATAACCAAACAAAATAGGTAGGTATATTAATTTTCCAAAAGCCGACGATTTATTAAATAAAATAAATTTTTAATCGTTTTTTAAAAAAGTCTGAGACTATTGGGGCAGTTTATTTATAAGTTTAAATAGGTAGTACCTATAAATAGAAATAATTTGTGGTTTTAAATTTTATTTAGGTTTATTTATATTTTAATTATTAGGTAATTTCTCCGAAATTTAAAAGAATTAAAAAAACATTTCAAAATAAAGACCATCATTCATTGGGTATAAGTTATATAATTACTCATATGAACTTATGTGTCCGGTAATTGAAAATAACTCTTTCGATACTAGAACAAATATTAAATTTTTTTTATTTAAACATTTTAAACAATTCATAAATAATATTTATAATATTTGGTTAGTGCCTTTTTTTTTTAATTTTTATTCCTTTAGGAACAATTTGAATGTTTGCCTCAACTTGCCTGTTATTCTATAAAATAGTTGTAAAAAATGTGTTCAAATCCAGATACCATTTACTCTAGAGTTACAAAAATTTTATGAAATTGATAGTATGGAGTGAGAATTAGCGCCATATAAATTCTAAAACACATTTTACGAAATACTTGCATGATTGCAGTACAGACAGTTAATTATAAGCCAAATTCCAATAAAATATATTAGAACAGATTTTGAAAATGCCCGAAACATTTTTAATTTCTCAAATACCTATTATTAATTAATCATGATTATTTCGAAGGATAATACTGCTATAGGTAATTCTTCGTTAAATATATATCACGCAAAAAATACACAAATGCCTACGTTAATTAAACTAATAAAATTTCAAAAATTGGCCAAATCAAAACCCATAGAAAATACGTAAATCATATCAAAAATACGTAATTGAAAGGAATTTAAACCTTAAAAAATTAATGTGTTCTGAATCGAAATTGTCATACAACTGAAACATATAGAATATTTAATATTCTCTGTACCAGCATCCCTTAAGAAAAATCTCTTAAAAAAATAGCGCAGTTTTTTTATTTAATTTACAAAAAAAAAGTTAAAAGTTTTTCTATTCTGCGCAAAATCTCCCTTAAGGCTTTTAATATTAATATCTTTTATATAAACTTATATAAATAAATGTATATTACTTTTAATATATACATATATAAATATATATTTCAACATAGCTATACTATATTTAGTAAAATTTTTGCATGCATACCTACATAATTAACTAATGCATGTGGGTATTAAATATACATATTACCTTATTACCTTAAACTAAAAAACTAGTATAGTACCAAGCTATAACAATTAAAACCCAACCCCAATTTTATTTTTTCCAATGGTATGGTAATTTTACCATACGCCTGTTGAAAAAATTAACGAACGAACCAAAAAAATTCTTAAGATATGAAAATTATTAATCATATTGCTTTAATTTAAACTTCAAATTTAATTTCATGTATTTTTAATTTAAATTTTTAAATCAAAATTCATAACAAAAAAAAAAATAAACAGAATATCAAAATGTAGGTCTATACTTAATTTTAATTTCAAACAAAACTTTCTACAAACTAAACATTTATCCAAACTTCTTTTTCTCTTAAATTTCTATAAAAAAAGAAAAAAATTAAAACTAAAAAAAACAATAAAACAAAACTTAGTAATCAAAAAAGTTTTATTTAAAATAAAAAACGAAGCTCGTAACCACCCCCCATTATAGGCGTTTCAATATTTTTTAATAATCATACTCAAAGATATCTTATAAGATTTTTCAAACAAAAAAACTTCACATTATAAAATTAGCTCCGCCCATTTCTTCTTATTGCATTTCATTTTTCCTTTTTGTTTTTTTGAATATAAAGAAAAGTATTCTTTGTTTGTATTGTAAGAAAATTGATTTCTTTTATTGTAAACAAACTTTTTTATTGTAACACACACACACACACAATCTTTCAATTCTTGATGACATTAATACATATGCATTTTAAACTAGATTAAGGAAGAATATATATAAGACTCTCTCAGAGCAACAACCAAATTAATTTTATATATAATTTGTTGTTGTTGTTTTTTTTGAATAATTAGGAATTGAATTGATTGGTTAATCTTTTCGCATGCTTATATTATTTATCTCTTTCTATTCTATGTAAATAAAAAAGAGATAAATGACTCCATATGGTAAAAAAAAAAAATTATGATTAATGGCTTTCTTAACACGTTTTTTTTTCTGACGACTAAATAATAAAAAAAAAAACAAGAAGAATAAAATAAATTTTGAGCAACAAGCCGACATAAGCTTAATCTGAAAAGAAAAGAGACAAAAATATGAAACAAATAGAGATAGAAAATATATATACGTATGTAATATGAAATATATTCTTATATATAGAAATAAGAGAAATAAAGTAAATTAATTTTTTTATTTTAAATGGAAATTCGTTTTTCGGAGTTATTCATTCGGAAATAAATTGAGAGAGAAATTTTATACATTTTTAAAATGCAAGTTTTTATTTGTATATGTATGCATTATATTGTAGTGTTTAATACTACGGTAAATTTATAAATATTTATATATATCAGCTGCTTTTAACTGTTTATTTTTTGAAATAATATTAGGTAGAGAATGAATATTGAAAAAAAATTGAAATGAAATTTTTTACTCATATGCCAGGTGAAATGTTATTTTTGAAAAGCTCTCCGGCGGCATTTCAATTTATTTTGATATTATATTTATAATTTTTTTTTTAATTTTATCTTTGCATGTGTTTTTGTTTGTATATATATATGTATATATTTTCCTATGAGTGAATTATTTGACTATACGTTAATATAGGTGTATAAAAATAATATTTTTAAAACTGGTTGTAGGATACTTAAGTAGGCTGGGTTTAAAATTGAAAAGATTATTTTTCATTTCATTTATTTTTTTTTTTGTTTTTGTTTCATTTTTTGTAATGTAGGGAAAAGTTAGGGTAATAGAAAGTGATAGATATATAGTTTTGATTTTGATATTTAATTTGACTATTATTGAAAATTGTGTAATTGTGGGTCATAAGGTAAATATAAATACCTACCTACTTTTTTTTTTTTTTAATTTTATTTATTTTTTTTTTTTATTTTAATTATATGTAAACGTTTTATTTACATTGAATTTAATAATAAAAACTTTTAAAATCTTTTAAATGAAAGTTTTAACAATTTAAAATTAAATACAAAATTTAAATACAAGAAGAAAAACAAGTTTTATAAATGTTACTGTACTAGTATTAGTACGAAATTATTCGAAAATTAATTAAAAAAAAACAAAATTAATTCTTTAAAATTTATAATTAAAAAAAAAAATAATTTCCAAATATAAATTCTTAATATTTGAGATTTTCGTATAAGAGGTTGTATTTATAAGATACAAACACATACAACTATACAGTATACTAAAATATGGGTGTGTGTATCTATATTTTTAATTTAAATAATATAAAAAAATACTGTTTTGTAACTGTAATTGTAAAAATTCTATAATCTATAATAACTGAATGAATGATTGAATGAAAATGCATTTAAAAGTAACATTAAAAGTGTTATTTTGATTTGTACAATCAAACAAACATACAATTAATTACATACATATTTTTACTTGACAGCAACAGTATCTATGTTTATACGACAATATTTTCCTTTATATTAGAGTGAGATAACTATATACCTATGTATTTTTTATTGAAAAATTGCATATGTATTTTTGTTTAAATGTGACGTTATTTTATACATTTTGAAAATTCTTTTATTCAATTTACCAAAGTATATAACAGAACACCGAAAACAATATCTTATATCTTTTTTTAACATATTGTATATATGTATATTGCATAAATATAGGCAATATATAAGTACATTCTATATACCTATCTTTTTCATTTCTCTTATACATTTTGTTGTGTTTTATTTTTTCTGTGTAAATATTATTGTTTTGGTTTTAATTTTCTGAAAAATTTTTGTTGTTGCTTTTTATTATTATTTTTTTGTTTTTGTATTAGGGTAACGTTGTATTGTTGTATTCTTCTGTTCAAGTGGTGGTCGGTCAGAATGAATTGAACCAGTTAGTGCTTGAACGTGAAATAGTGCGCATCGATATTATACGCAGAATCTGTATTATTTTCTGATCTGATTTGATTTTTTATTATTTTTTGGTTTTTTAAATTGTCAATTTTCTCGTAAAAAAAAAAATAAGGAAGAAGAAAATCGAATATATTAGTGTGTCTATTGTGTGTTTTTTTTTTTTTTCAAAATTTTGTTGTGTATATTCTTATTTATTTTTCTAACGATCACACACGGACGATTCAATTCAAAATAATACGAAATATTTGAAGGTTGAAATTATCCAAAAAAAAAAAAAAAAAACAAGTGTTTATTTAAAAAAAAAATCACTATAGAATACGTGTTGTATATATTTTAAGGAATAATATTATTGAAAGTTATTTTTTAGTACATAATATATGTCAAAATTTACATACAGTTTTATTTGTCATTATTAAAAAAAAAATTACATTATACACATATGTTTACAAAGGATAATGAAATATACACCTATATGTATATTTAATTTAAGTAACAGTTATTAATTAGTGAATCAAAGTTTATGAAACACATCTTTATTTAAATTTATTATGCAAAATTAAAAAAACTGAAAATAATTGCATTAAAATAAAAGTTTGTAAATAACAGTAAAAAAATATAAACTTCAAGAACCGTTAATAAATCGGAATTAGTATTATTAATTTAAAAAGAATTATTTTATAAAAAACCAATCATGTTTACTTATATAATGACATATAGCGTAACATTATTTTTTAATAACAGTAATTATCAAATGTCATCATTGCTGTCATTTTCAAATAAATTAAATATTGGATTATGATTTTCTTTTAAAATAAAATCTTAATTTATGTACCTAATATTTATATTTACTATATAGTTTTAATTTAAAAATTTAATATAACTGGTTAAATATACAAAGATTATTTAAAAACATCAATAATAACAGTAACAACTTATTAATTAATTAAATTCAATTAAATACTATAAAAAAAACAAACGGGGATTATGTGCAACCTATTTAATATCTGTTATTATTATTTTATATTCTATTCAAATATATTTAAATAATTTAAAAAAAAAAAACATAATTTAAATATTAACTATGATTTTGCTACATTTAATATAACTTTAAATATAACATTATATATATTATAAATACATATATATTGTGAATATTCTGGTCTCATATTTACTATACCTACCTATATTATATTTAAAATATAATATTTTATATAATTTATTTAAAATAATCATTTTATAACCGATTTAAATCATTGTTTTTCCTAAATATTTTTAAATTACTTACTAAATATAATATAAGTATGTATGTGCAATTGTGCAATAAATAACAATGGAAAATAATAGTTATAAAAATCAATTTTAAATAAAAAAGTTGAAAAAAAAATGAATTTAAAAATGAAAGAAAATTAATAATGTTTTACATTAAATCAAGAATAGAATAGAAAAAAAAACAAACAAAGATAGATAATAAAAGAAAGAGATAGAATATAACATATTATAAAAAAAAAACAAAAGAAGAAAAAAAGAAGTTTCAATTGATAGCTAACAATAAAAGTAAAATTAAACAAAATATCTACAAGATTGTTTACCTATAAAAAACTTACTCTTAAAAAGTATCTTTTAAATTTAATTTTATATTTTTTTAATCTTTTGTTTTTGTTATGTTTTTTATTTTTTTAATTTAATTAAATTTAATATTTACTCTTTGTTTTAATTGAAAAATTTTGAAAAAAAAAAAATTAAAATTAAAATCTAACAATCTAGTGAATAAATAAAATTAATAAATAAAATTTATTTAATTAGTAAATCAGAATAAAAAAAAAAAAATTAAAAGAAATATTGAAATTATAATTTCGTAATATATATATATATTTTTTTATTTTAAAAAATATTGTGTTGTTATTGTAAATAAAATTATGGCAGCATATGCACAATTTGGTTATAGTTATCCGTCGGCAAGTCAGGTGAGTTTATTCATATTACTTATTATATTAAGTTAAATACAACTTTAAGTTAAAAGTTATCTGATATTCTTTAATACTTTTCCACTTCAAGTTCTTTTAGAACTTCTTCAGAAGTATATAATTAAAACTTATTTGATTTTAAAACATCTGATTCCATCAATCATTCATTGACAGAATCAAACTTGGAAGGAAACAAATTTGAATGAATTCTGATGTTTAAATTTGGCTTAAACCTTTTATTCCTAAAAGATTGTTTTGAATTAATTCGGTTTTTCATTTTTTACTATGGTTTTAGTTTATTTCTTGACGTCTTCTGGTGTTTTCATCTACTTTACACTACTATTTAAACATTTATAGAAAGACTTGAAGTATCTATAACGACTTATTGAACTTGTCAATTTAATTTCCAAAATTTCAGAATAATTTTCATTCATTAAAATAAATGTTAACATTTAGATAGGGTCGCAATATCTTTTACGAGCAATGTAAGCTAAACTTCTACTATTATTTGTGACAAATTATATCCTAGGTAGTTCTTTTCGATTAAGAGCCAATCCTATATAGTTAGTTAAAGCTCTAAAGGCGGGAAAGTACAAGTTTAATGTTTTACAAAGGCATTTGTTATATGTAAAACATAGCTTCTTTGAAATTCTTGAAGTTGCTCGAATCCTCCCACAGTTTTTCTAAAATTTTATCAAAATATTTGGTATTATAAGTAATAAAAATCAAGCGGGAACGCTGTAACTGAAAATTTAAATGTGTACTTTAATTTTAACGAAATATCTTAATGCTCATAAAATACCATCTAAAAATATCAACCGGCTAGAAAATCATCACTGCACTTTTAACATTTTTCTAAAAACCAATGACAAATAAAATTATCTTTTTTATTCTCTCATTCGAATAATGCAAGTATTTCCTAATTCATGAAACGTAATTAGAGTTTCCATTATCTTGGAAAATAAAATGAAAATCTAGGTCTGTTCCAAATTGTAAAAACATCGAATCGTTTTCATTATGATGCCATTCGGAATGATGCCAACACTGTACAAAGGTTAGAACAAATCTCAATCAGCAATGTTCACGCGAATAGCTGTCCTTCACATTAAAAAATTAAATCAGACAATTTAAAACCAAACAACTGATTAAGTATTTTAATTGATCATATAGATAGTATTCAATTAGCTATAATTATTTTCCAATTAATTGTTTAATCAATTAGTACTCATTATTATATAAATATGTACATATAATTTATGTATGCATATCTTATTATTTCAAGTATATATTATTAAAGATAAGAAATCACTTAAGATATTTCAATTTTTAATATTTCTTATCAGAACTATTGATAAATTAATTCGCCACTTAAGTAGTGAATAAACTTAAATTGTGAATAAACTTAAGTTGTAATAAAGCTTAAGTATTATTATAAGAAATGCGGCTTTAACGGAAGAAGTTATAAATAATTTATAGAAGGAATTACATAAAACTAATTTACGTTTTATAATAATTAATATTATAATTAACTAGAAATAATCAAATGTCAATACCGTATTGTTTAAAACTAAAAGCTTACGAATGTGTTTTGTTTCACATAAAAATTAATTAAGTTTTGAAACAACTTTTGCATAATCCGCCGGTAAAGTTTTTTCATGTTTAAATTATGATAATTTTATGATAGAAATTAATTCCATGTTTTTCCTCTGCTTCTTTTAGTATTAAGATTCTTCGAAATTGTTGAACCAAGCCATGTAGTTTTTATAGGCGTCATGGAAATATATCTGCGTTCTATCCGCTATCCAATCCTTTAAGGATTGCTTTAAGATAATATGTTAATTTTAAGAGCCCTCTTAATACGCGCTATAGGTATTTTAATTGAAAATAAGTTAGATAGTTCTGAGTTCTAATCAATACAATAGCTCTAAATTTTAAATTGGCTCCCAGGATTTTCGTACGAAATTTATTTATTTATTTATTTGTAGTACCAGACAATAGTAAATATTACCTAATAATATGATTCCTTTGTCGATTTGACATTTGGACTTATTATTAATATACTGTAATATACACTATATTTTTTATTAGATATGATCCGACCAGGGTTTGAACCCGAAACTTTTCGATTGAAAAGGCGCCACTTTACCACTGAGCTATTAGTCAGATACGTACGAAATATTTCTTAGTAATTATTTTTACCTTTCAAGTTTTATTTAAGGCGATTTTATTACCAATTTCCTTAATATTAGATTAGTTTCTGATTGCGCCAGTTAAATCTTTCTATAAATCACAAATATCTTATTTTAATTATCATTTGTATACATGTGTTACATAAAAATTAATTATAAAGCGTTAATAAAAACTAAAAAAAATAAATTCGATTAAAAAAATTTGATTAAAATACCACGAGTCTCAGTAGTAATTTAATATATTTATGAGAGCACAATCAATGTTAAACATTTTTATTACTAATTTCATTTTATTATTTTATTATAGTATACAAGTTAACTAGAATTCGAATTAAATAATTAAAATTCTTTTGTTTGTAAACTTTTTTATACCCTACACCTATAGAATAGGTAAAGGGGTATATTAACTTTGGTATGGTGTTTGTAACCACCTAAAGGAAGCGAGCTAGATATGGAAAAGTATATATATTTGTGATCAGCGTGACCGCCTTAGTCGATATAGCCATGTCCGTCCGTCCGTCCGTCCGTCCGTCCGTCCGTCCGTAGGCACGATAACTCAAAAAATAATGGAGCTATATTGATGAAATTTTAACTGTAGGTTACTAGGACTGAAAGTACGGCGGGGATTGCATATGGGCGAAATCGGCACATGGGTTCGGATTCTGGACCTTTTAATCGGTTTCAGGGCTAACGAACAAATATAAAAAATCACGATAACTCAACAACTAATGATGCTATCTTCATCAAATTTGTGCTGTAGGTTACCAGTAATGAAAATACTTCGGGAATTGCGTAAGGTCGGGATTGGACCATGGGTTCGGAACCTAGAACATTTTGATCGAATTTAGGGCAAACGAGCATAATTCCGAAACCAATGAAGATAGAACCTCCAAATTTAGTATCAGGGTGTCCCTTCCTATTTCCTAAGTGTCTTGTGAATTTGGGTCCCATTGGAGTAGTGGGTCGGGGACCAGCCAGACATTTCCGAAGACCTTAAAGCATATCTTTAAAATTAATAAAGATAACAACTTGAAAAAATGTAGAAGCTTCCAATTTGCCACAAGGGTGTTCTTTACTATCTCTTGCGTGTTCCCCTAATTTGGGATCAATTGGAGTGGTGGTTCTGTACCCCTCTCAGACCTCCCAAGTTTTAAAGGCTTATAATCGAAATTATTAAAAATAGTTACTTAAAATTAGGATAGACCGTTCAAATTGTGTACAAGGGTTAACTAGTACTATAAGTACAGCGCGGACTATATAAGGGCGAAATCAGCCAAACGGTTCGGATTCCGGACCTTTTAATCGATGTTAGGGCTAAGGAACATATATAAAAAATCACGATAACTCAACAACTAATGAGGCTATCTTCATGAAATTTGTGCTGTAGGTTATTGGCAGCGAAACTACGGCGGTGATTACGTACGCTGAGGATTGGACAATGGGTTCGGAACTTAGAACTTTTTGATCGAATTTAGGCCAAACGAGCATAATTCCGAAACCAATGAAGATAGAACCTCCAAATTTGGTATCAGGGTGTACCTTCCTATTTCGTAAGTGTCTTTGAAATTTGGGTCCCATTGGAGTAGTGGATCGGGGACCAGCCACTCAGTTCTTAGGCCCTTAAAGCATATTTTCGAAATTAATAAAGATAGTTACTTGAAACAAATGTAGAAGCTTCCAATTTGCCACAAGGGTGTTCTTTACTATTTCTTGCGTGCCCCCCTAATTTGGGATCAATTGGAGTGGTGGTTCAGAACCTCTCTTAGACCCCCCAATGTGTAAAAGCTTATCATCGAAATTAATAAAACTAGTAACTAAAATTAAGATATAACGTTCCAATTATGTACAAGGGTTAACTAGTATTGAAAGTATGACGGGGACTGCAATTTGGTCGAAATCGTACCATGGTTTCGGGTCCTGGAACCCTTGAAAAGTTCAAGGGCTATCAAACATATATCTTAAAAACACTATAACTCAAAAAATAATGCCGCTATTTTGATGAAATTTAAACTCTAGGTTACTAGTAAGGAAAGTACCATGGGAATTGGTTGTGGTCGAGTTTAATTTCGAAGCCAAAGAATATATTTCCTATGTTCTATGTGTCTCCAAAATCTAGACTTAATTGTAGTGGTTCAGCTATGTTCAAAGGTACTTGCTGCATTTATGTAGAATTTATTTTTATATTTAAATGAATTATATGAAAAGGTGTAAATTTTTAATTGTATTTTAGAAATACATTTATTGCATATTTTGCGTTTATAAGTTTTTCTATTAGGTATATAAACTAACCATTTAAAATAATTGCAATTTTTAAAAATTTGGATTATTAAATATATTATGCTTTGATTATCTTTTTATCACAAAATTTAATAATTAGAATTTTTTCATTTTGTAATTGAATTGGAATAAATATATTTTCATTTATTTCAAGTTTGTTTGTTTTTTAATATTTTTAAATAGATAAATTAGTAAGAATTTGTAGTATTTTTTAATAGATAGGGTAATTAGAAAATGTTTTTAGTATTATACAGTTAATTTGGTTAGCTATGTCTTACGATCAAATTAATAACAGCTTCTATGGTGATAAAATGACTTATGGATATGTCCTTAAATTTGAACCAAATAGGTGTAGGGTATTTCTAAGTCGGTTGCACCGACTGACTGTTTTTTTACTTGTTTTTATTATAAAATACAACTACACAATTTTATACATATATTTATTGATTAATTGAAGTTGATGGGAGGATTTATTATGACATCATATCGTAATATTGGATCTATCCTGTTCATAAAAGATATTTAATTAAGGATTCCTTAATTTGTGATATTTGAGATTTGTGAAATGGGTGGTTCATTAGTCTCAATATTCAATTTGAATAATAACTTTAAGGTTCTAAGAGAAACTTTACGTAAAATTAAGTCTGTTCTAATAACTTTTAGCTTCTAAGAGAAACTTTACGTAAAATTAAGGTCTGTGCTGCGAAACCTGTGCAAGTTAATATATACAACCCTGTTCTTTAAGATTATATTTTGAAATACTTTTTTTAAACACTTCAAATAATTAATAATACCGTTTTTATTTAAAATAACGGAAGAAATACTACCTCCAACGTATGTTAAAAAAGTTATATTCAAGCTGTTCATTTTGCCGACGGTACCGGTATAAAACCGGCTCCAAAAATTTGAATAAACTTAATAATAAGTATTAAAAATTAAATATTAGCATAAATTAAATAATCTTTATTAAAAAATTTCAATAAAAACTTGTTCCCTTCGATATTTAATTAAAATTAACTTTACATAATCAGTTTATAGAGTAATATTACATAAAAAATTTAAATTCATACTTTAAAACTCACATTAGAAATTTATTTTTATAGGGTTTTTTTTTAAATCGAAATTTATAAGTTTTAATGAGCGAATTCATTTTGAAATAAGTTGTCAAAATCAAATGATAAGTTCTTTATAAAGAAGTTCCTTTGATAATTTTAAACTTTTGGGACTGTTGTATGTTGAAGCTTTTTTAAATGAATAATTAAGAATCGAAATATTGGGTTCTATTACACCCACTACTTTTCACCAATCAAAGTTTGTAATAATCCAATAGAATTTTGATTAGTAAAAATCAATTATTTAAAAAAAATGATTTTTCAATTTTTTGATAAGTGATAAGTGATAACTGATAAGTGACTAGTGATAACTGATAAGTGATTTGATTAGTAATAACTGATAAGTGATTGATTATTAGATAACTTATTAGATTGGTCCTTTTATAACTATGAAATGTAACCTCAAAGCTTTAGAATTGTTTTAAAAATAGTTTTTGATTGTCTCATGTTAATTTTAGCCGGTAACTTAAATTCAGCCGGTTGTAGTCAAAAGCCGCCGCGTAATATATATTCAGTTAGAATACTCCTAATATATTTTATACGAATATAAAAATTGTAGACTTTGTATATGTGAAAACTGCAGTACTAAATTCAATAAATTAGTCAAATACACGAAATATTTTAATTAGAAAACAGATCCTTTGTTTCGTTACTTTTAAAAATTCGAGTACCAGTAATCAGTACTACTCGAGTAATCAGTACTACTCGTGTAATCAGTAGATTTAGTAATTAATTTAATTCAGTCAAATATACGAAATATTTTAATTAGAAAACAGATCCTTTGTTTCGTTATTTTTAAAAATTCGAGTACCAGTAATCAGTACTGATCGAGTAATCACTAGATTTAGTAGTTAATTGAATTATATTTAAATTTAATAAAATTGAGTTTTGATTTGAACTTCGCAATTAGTTTTGAACTCAATTGTATTTTACAAGTACTTATATACTTATATATATTTTTTATTTTATTAATTTTAAATTAATATGTGTTTCATTTTTAAATTAATTCCTTTTTTTTTCTTAGAAAGCTTTTCAACTTATTTTTTTTTTACTGTACTGTTGTCTGGTAGAGAAGACAATCAAACTTCTTTGTTTATTTTTTTAAGTGAGTCATTCCTTTTTAAGTCATCTTGAATATTTATTAACATTTTATACTTTATCAAAAAATTTATCATTAATTATTGCCTATAATTAGAATTTGTGGTTTTTTTGGGTGACTTTTTTTTTATTTTATTTTTTTATGATAAAATACCACTTGTCATAATTTATTTACCATTTAAAGTAATTTCATAAATCAGAAATCATAATTGGAATTTTATATTTCAAGTAGATGTATAGTATAATTATATATAGGTATATATATTATGATTTTATTAATACTTTTCTGTGAGGAGGGTGGTAAGGTGGTTATGCATTTAATGTATCTTTAAGATATATATTTTTTGATATGAAAAATAACTTACAAAATTTTTATCATACCAATGTATGTTATCTTGATATTTTACCATTTGTGGAATATTATCAGGTTAAATATCTCATATATATATATATAAAAATATTAATAATAATATTTTAAGTTTTTTTTTTTTTTTTTTCTCGGTGTCTCCCGATCTCTTACACTTTGTCTTTAACAAAATTCTTATGGTTAGTCAAGTTAAAAATAATAAAAACAAAATTCATTATAAATTCAATTAATAATTTTTAAAATTTATTTTTTTTTTAAAGGACACTTTTTTTTTTATTATTTCTTTGTTCACAAGTATATATTCAAAAGATACAAGATATATTCTATGGATACGAATTCAGGTGTATAAATATCAATATTGTGCCACTTTAACTTATACTTTGTTTTTTTTTTTTAATTTTTAAAATTTTATATTTTTTTTGTTATAAGAGTATCTTAAGATACAAAAAAAAAATATTTTAATAAAAAAACGCGTTTAAATTATCAAAATATGCACCTGATAATATTTCAAATATCTCACACACAGCCCATGGAAACGTAATCTTTCTTTCTTATAACAATATTGTGAAGTTTGGGTCTCACTGTATAGTTAATAGGTCTGGATCTGATACCATTTTAGAAAACTTTTTTATAAATAATATATGTATTGTAAGATATAATTCTTTCCCTCTCAATTCCAAGTTTTTTTTTTTAATTCAAAAAAAAAAATATTTAATAAAAAATCAAATACTGTTGAAATCTTTAAAATAACTTTTAACTTTGATGATTTTGATGACTGCACTCATATTTAATAAGGCATATGACAGATTTTTATAACATATAAATATTTTGATTGCGCGACAGAATAATAATAAATGAATGGTTATAACTTATAACTTATAAGATATTAAAAAAAAAATTAAAGAACTTGCCAAACAGTACCAACTTCCATTAAGAATCAAAAACAAACCATACTATGAGACAACTGAAGACTCAAAATATCAAAATATCAACAAAGAAAATTGAAAATTAATAATGAAAAAAAAAAAAAAAAAATTATTTTTATCTGAAAAGTTATAGTTATGGAATTTTTATTTCAAAATTTTTCACATAAAAAAAAAAAAATAAAACTGAAAAAAAAAGTTAAAAATACATGTAATATAACTAATTCTTAAGATACAAGATAAAATAACAAAAAAAAAAAAAAAGAATATAAAAATATTATTTGATTTTTTTATTAATAATTTATTTTTTATTAATTCTCTTTTTTTGGCCCAAAAATAAAAAAAAAACAACAACAAATGTCTCTTGATAATGGGCTAAGTTATTATAAATTTAATAGCAATTTAATAATTTTTAGTATTGCCAAGCGTGTCGTATTTTAGTATTGTGAAGCGTGTCGTTTTAGTATTGCCAAAATCGATATTGATATAGCGGGTTGTTAATTTGAGGTTAATTTTGAACTGGGGTGTAATAGATATGTTGGGGGGTGGTTTTTTTTAATTTACAAATGGGGTTGAGCATGTACTTGGAATAGAAAGGCTTGTTTATCTTGACTTTTTCATTACTTAAGTGGGTCTGAGCACTGAAATTGAGTATTCCGAACTGAAAAAAGGAAAGCCTAAACATTAAAGCTTAAATAATTCCAAAATTTTAGTATTATCTTATGTTACATAATATGTAGCTTAATATCAAGCTTGTTTGAATTAATTACTTTGTTAGCAAATGAATTTCAAACTTCAATTTAGCTTAAAAATTGGCTTCGGGATTAATTGACAAGTATAAAGTATTAGATCTAGTTTCAAGAAAAGCGAGGACCTTCCATTTATATTTTGATGAAATTACTATGCTATATTAATTACAATTTAGTTATTCAGTTCTTCTATCACTCTTAAGTGGACGAAGATGGACCCTAAAGAAGATAGACCTCAAAGAAGATGAATTCAGTGTAAAAGATGAATTCAAAGCTAATTTTTTTCCAAAACAGTATAATTATTACCAGAATTTGAAAAGATTTGTAATATTTAATGTTTTTTTTTAAACTGTAAATATACTTATATATAATTACTGTACATATGTACAAATATACAATAACTGTAATATCCGTTAAAGTATCTTCAGACAATTAAAATTTGAACCTTACTTAACTTCTTCATTTTATATTTAAAGCATATTTATTAAAACCAGGGCTGCGGAGTCTGGAATAAAAACTATCAACTCTGGCTCCGACTCCGTCTATATTTCAATTCTAAAACCGACTCCGACTCTGGCACCAACCTAACAATAGTTACAATAGTTACACCAACTCCGACACCAACTGAACACCCCTGATTAAAAGAGTATCTAAAATAATTATGTATAAATTGTAAATTCCATTATCAATTATTTGGTAAAAATTCGGCCTCCATCGAAATCAAATTAAAATAAAATTGATAAAAAACTTAAGAACGCTTGGTAAGACTTTAATCATTGCTTTTAATGAAACAATTTTTTACTTTTGTGCGACTTTATGATATTTTGTTATAAATCATAACTTTCAGTTGAATTTTTTTTAAAAATGTATAAAAAATTCATAACCGTAAAATATTTTTTTTTTTTTTTTTTCATAACTATGTTTATATTTTTTTATTTTTTTTTTTTTACCTTGAAGGGACTTTAAAAATCAATAATAAGCATGTGATAGGAAGCATATATAATGCATGGAAGTTAGTAACACGCAGAATTTATATTCGCACAATGCACACGAAATTTTTTTTTTTTTTAATTTTTTAAAAACTTTAAAAAACAGACAAAAAAACAACAACAACAACAAATTGTCGTCAAGAAATCTCGGAATTCACAATTTTCATCTCTTTTAAAAAATTCTTTAGATACATTCACAGATTAGAATGCAGGCCAATATACAACAATATACAACAATAACAACAACAAAAGAAGAAGACATTTCATTTGTTATATGTTTTGCAATTTGAGATCACAAATTGTAGGTACCTGATATCCAAAACAATAGAAACAAACTACTGTTTAAGATTTATTAAAAAAAAAAAACAACACATAGTTTAAGTTGTATATTATGATCTATTTCATTATAATCATAGTTATGATGAGTTTATTGAATGTTTAATAGGTTAGGTTTATATAGGCATAGGTTTAAGAATAGGCACCATCAGTTGTTTTTTTTTTTGCTGCAATTAAGTACGTAAAGAAGTTATGGAATTCCTGAACTCCATCAGCTATATTCTAGACAATTTAATCACACATTTACTGGACCATATAGGTATCGTATCTTTTATTTTATGATATCTTTTTTCTAGTCTCCAATTCCTATGTGCGTGTGTATGTGTGTGTGTTAAAGAATTTTCATTTGCTATTTGTTAAGAACTTTATTAAAACAAGTATTGTTCCGTGTAAATATCTTGGAAGCGAGTTTTACAACTGCTGCAACAATTGTAAATATATATGAGATATATATATATATAATTTTGAAATATATATACGTTCTCTTATGATTGAATAATAAAAATTAAGATTTCTCTTAAACTTTAACTATTTTTTTTGTTTTTTTTTAACTTTATAAATTGACTGACTAACTAATTTTTAAAATAACTATCTTTAGATAAAAAAAAGTCGAGTTAAAAAAAAAAGTAAAAACAAAAAAAAAAAACGCATAAAAAAAGTAAAATTATGAAGAATAGAAAAAGAAGCCATCAAACACCAAGTACATTTTCATTCTTTATTTTGTGAACTTCGTAAAATTCGAACAATGGTCAATAAAAAAATTATATATATTATTATGTGTACTATATATTATATATATATACATACATATATATATAGAAATATTCTCAAGATATATCATAAAAAAACGCAAAGCAGTAAAACACGCGAAAAAAAAAAATTGAGTTCTTATAAAAAATTTTTCGAAACCTTTAAGATTTTCACTTACAGAAAAAAAGCGTTTATTATATATATATATAAATATATATATACATAATACGCATATATATTACATATATGTGTATATAATAAATAATTTCTTGAATGAGTACGATATGATATAATGTTATGCGTATCTTAAGATACAATAGAAGTTTACAAGAAATAAGAAAAAAAAAAAAAAAAAAAATCGCATAAAATTTTTTACTGTGAAATCAAAAGGCTGGGAATAAAAATCAAAATAAAAATTTACAATTGATGAAAGTTTTTTTTTTTTTTTTTTTTCTTATTTTTTACCTGATTTTTTGTAAAAACTTGAAGTGAAGTTAAAAAGAAGAAGAACCTATAAATAAAAAAAAAGGTTTCAACATTTAAAGAGTTTTTCAATAAAAAAAAAACAACTCAAAACCAATTTTAAATCTAATCATCTGTTGTGATCGATTCATTAATTCCAAGGAAGAGAGTTTTGAAATTATTTCCATTATATACTCGTATATTGTACATATTTGTCGCTTTAATTTATTCCTCATAACAATTTTATATCTCTGATCATACGACTTTTGCGTACTAAAGTGTCCATTTATTATTTCTGTTTTTTTTTTTTTTTTTATTACAATTTCAATGACCGTAAAATTAAATAAAAAATCTTAAACCTATTGCAACTTGCGCAATCAAAAAGGTGGCGCTTCTTCAAGTTAGAAAAGGATAGAAATATGTCAGTAAGGACATAAAATATGTGTGTATAGAAAGATGATGAAATGTTGTAATGTGTGATATGATGATTGAATTGTAAAAAAGGAAAATTAAATGAGGAATTAAAAAAAGTTGAAACAGAGCAGTTAATGATGATGAACTTGAAAATTACTTTGTAAGAACTTAATAAATCGTAGATAATTTTGATGTGATTGATTAGAGTCGAAAAATTGAAACAATTTTGATTTGAGCACAAAGGATTTTAGAATTAACTGTTTTAACTTTAAATATTTAAGTGCAGTTGGAAAAATACTATGGATACACAAAGTTAATGGAGTTTCACTAGTTTTTATTAAGCACCATATACTTCATCTTTTCTGCCCTTATCTTGTTTCATTGCTTCAGGTCGAAGTCTCTTGTATGTAGACACCAGGTTTCTCTATTTTGATAGTCCTACTATTTGATACATTTCAATCAGACATTTTTTTGTAGCAAATCTTTTGATAATCTTTTGATGTTCAGTTCTGATGTAGGTAAGTAGATAAGATAGTGACCCTGAAGAAGAGGCCTCAATTAGCGTTAGATTATTTTTGTCGTTAATAGTCGCTTACACTATTTTCCCGCCGTAGGTCCTTTAATGGGTTTTCTTTTCATGTGGCCTGCAAAGAAGTTTTCTTGATGTTCATCAAAAATTGATTTCCCTGATGGTGTTTATCTATTATTAATGAGGTTCTATAAAAAAATTTCATGGTGCTTTCCTGTAAAGATTAGGTATGCTGCAACTCAAAATGGGCTTTTAAAAAACGATTTGTTAAAAATTACTTTTGATGTTGTCAGTTCTGGTGTAGGTAAGTAGGTAAGATGACTTTCACCACTTTATACGGAGTTCTCAATTAGCACTAGATTGCGCCATTTGATTCCACTGCTTATTCTGCGACTTTTAATTTGTTAGCGATTTCCAATTTGTCAATTTGACTTTGCGTGAGTGCCTCATGGGCAGTGGCCCGTGATAGTTGACATACTAACTTGGCGAAATTCTACAGGATCTTGAAATCAGTTCATTTGATATTTATTTATTGTAGTCGGGCCACGACATTCTAGATATGGTGCAATTGCCTAGCTTTCTCCATCTTAGTCTTGATTTCGATCTATATAAAGAAAGAACCCGTTCCTTCACGTCGTCAGTATTCGGTAGCCAAAAAAATTTAAAAATTTGATAGATATTTTTGGGGCATTCATTTAAAATAATTATAATTATTACATATCATACTAAAAATTTGAATTTGGTAGATATTTTGAAATAGCTAAGCAAGTTAATATGAATATTTTATTTTAATTATCTAGGCACATTTATTTTTCAAAAACTTTTAAATTATTATTTCAATTTAGTTTAATTTTATTTTTAAAAGTATCTATACTAGTAGTTATACATTTTCAGTTATATCATAGTATCTACATAGAATTTCGAAATAAAAATATATTAAAATATAAATAAATTCGTTTTATTTCAAAAAAAAAATTATTTAATTTAAAAATAATTAAAAAAATATATATAATTAATAATAAAATACTGAATTTTGTCTGAAATAATAAACTAAATATTCTATTAATATATTTTAGAATTAAATTAATTATTTCGAAATAATTTAAATATTTTTTTTTTAAAAAATTAAGAAATAGACAAACTTTGAAGCTTAAAAATTAAAAATATATATTTTTTTTATTTTAATTAATTGCAAAATATGTTTGCAATTAAATCATTGAAAATTTTTTTTTTAATTAGATGATATTTTTAATGAATTGTAAAATTTGTTATAAATTTTTTGTTTTTACCTTTTGTTTTACTGAAAAATACTGAAAATTACTGAAAAATATTTTTTGATTATAATTTTGAAGAAATTTAAAATTAATTATAAAATTTTGCAATATACAAAATGTGCTAAATTATGGACCCAAACAAAAACCATTATATTTTAAAATTATTTTAAAATAAAATTGAGGAAATAGTTGTTTATAAAAACTAAAATATACGCTCATAATTATTAGACTGAAAGTTGTCTTTTTTAACTATTAATTATATTGATAATATTTTATTAGTATAAGTATATTTAATTTACTTCTAAAGCTAATAAACTGTATTTTACTAATTTATGTTAAATGGTAGGTGTACAGATATTTAAAACAAAGCGCAGGACAGACTAACCGCCAAAATTGTTTTCATATTAAATGTATAAATATGTATATATTTTTTTACCTATATATATTTATTATTACATAGTCCTTGAGATTGATTGACTCTTAAATGATCTGTCAAGACAAAATATTTGGCGCTATTAATAAAATTCATAGATTTTTACAATGCAGTTATTAGTGTTAGTGAAATTTGATAATTCAATAATTAGAACTGGGAGCGGTACAAAATTTTTTATGGGTTTTAGAGTTGAATTCGAGACCAGGATTATTAGCTTTTTCCAGAATATATCTAACAAAAAGAGATTTTTTAAAGCGAGCTTTAAAAGGCGAGATTTTAAAAACGCGAGATTAAAAATGTCGAAATTCCGTACAATACACATTAGAACTATATATATATAATACTAATAGATACCTACTACAATCAATGGCTGTTCATCTTCTATAATTGAAAATATTTGTTTTATTAGATCCACTGCAGCTTAATACTGAATTTTATGTAAGATTCTAAAAAACATTAATTACTAATAAATTTTACCTGCGTGTTAAAATTTGTACTCAAAATCTAGATTTAGGCCATTAATAGGTATACTTCCTTAAACCTAACAGTTAAGTTTTTGACAAAAGTACAACTAATAGCTGCCCAGAATCTAACTTCCACAGAATGAAGTCCTCCGGTCTCAATAGTTCAAGCTTCCCTCTAGACTTCTATTCTAGCTTTTTTTTTTAAAAGGCAGTAAGCTTAAAAATGTTTCATACATAGCTTTGGCAAGGACTTCATGTTTGAAAGAAGTTTTTTATTTAATGTTCAAATTTTGATATTCCTGCAGTAGCGGAGTTATCATTTTACATAGTGGTATATCAGAAGTAATAAATGTGCTGTGTCAAGAAATATTTTGGTAATATTTTTAATTCGTCATTTAGAAATTATACATATAACTTTTTTGTCTTATAAAGAAATTAGATCATACACTTAGATAATACAGCCTCATACCTCTAAAAGCCATCAGCCCTCATAAGTTTAAAAAATTCATTCAGATTCATGAAGGTTTCTGTGCACAACCAAATTTATTGTATTACAGTTTCAATTAATGTCCCGTATAGCAATTAATAGAATAACAAAAAATTTTAAATTAAATTCAGTTCGTTCTATTTTGACAGTTCCTTATTTTTCATACTTATCTGTCACTTTTATTTCTAATTTAATGTCATCCTATTTGATTTTTAGACATTTTACTGCAGTATTGTATAATTTAGGATTCTATAAAATTATAACTATTGTGCAATATAATTTAAAAAAATTTCCAGTATACATCAATAATAATTAAATATTATACTTATATTATATAAAATTTTATTTAAAATTATCTTTAAGATACATATATGATAAGTATATATAAGTTACATTATATAATATATTATACTTTGATAAAATTTATTATATTTAAGAAATTAATAAAATAAAAAAATAATTAAATCAATTCTATATATATGTATTATGTATCTAAATTTAACATACATAATAATACTAATAATATATATATTAATAAAATATTTTTCATTTAAATTTCTTAACTCCTATAATCCAAACGTTTTATCTCTACAGTTACATGTAAAATGTATGTCTAAACGTATTTCTTAACAAATTTTGTTTTTAAAAAATGGTTCAACAGTTTCATATTCAATTTTTGCCATTTGTAAAAATCATTTATTAAAAAATTATTTATTTTTAGATATTAGTATGTAACTATTGTATGTAACTAATTTTTGTAAAATATATAATACAACTAGTATTGTTGTATTTTTTGATGTGAAACTTATACTTTTGATGACCATTTTTGGGCAATTGCAATAAGTTAATAAAAAAAAAAAAAAAAAAAAAAAATTAAATTTGTTAGTTAACAATTTATGGTATGTGTTAGCATTACCCATGAGAATATTTGTACAACATAACCATTTATATCGCTATAATATACAAAACAATACTGTATACATTATATTATTTTTATTTTGTTGTTGATTTTTTTTCTATCGTAACCATTTTTAAATTAAAATTATATCTTATATTATACAACAAAAAAAAAAAAAAAAAGTATCTTATAGATAAAAAAAAAAAAAAACAAAATGTATCTATAAGTTGTATATTAAATGTTTTTTTTTTTTATTTTATATTAATCAATTTTATTATTATTAGTGTAGTTATGCTCATTGGGAATTATTTCACAGTTTTTGCTTTGGGATATTAAAAGAACAATATTATAACTAGAGAATTGGATTAAGAATTCACAATAATAATGAAAAAAAAAAAACGTAATTCACAATAATATTTAAAAAAAAAACTGAGAAAAATTTTGTTTAAAAAGGACAATTAATTTTTTTTTTTAAAGTTGCGTTTTTATATTTAAAAATTATTGTAAAATAATAAAAAAAAATTATGTTAAGCTATAAATTGATTAATTTTTACAATTGTATGTGATCAGAATTAATAATTAAAATGGATTTAATTCGTAAATGTGTTAAAAATATGTTTTATGTGTGTGTGTTGAAAACTTTGAAAATTTTTAATTCAAACAATTTGAAATTTTTAAATAAATTTATATTTACCTTGTGAATTAGTTATAAAATATTTATTAAATAGTAGTAAGTAAATACATCGTTTAAAATGTGTTTGATATTTAAGTGTTGTTATTCAAATGAAAATTGCAGTCGCCTAGTATTATGATATAAAAGGGATTCATTTTAATCAAAGAATATCTATTACAATAAGAAGTTTCTATCACGTGATTGAAATTACTTTTGATATCCAACCAGCGCATGGTTTATATTTATCCAAAAAAAATTTATAAATAGACGGTAATAAGAATTTTATTTGCAAGAAAGAGATAAAAAATTGTATTGAAATAAATATTTCAGGGCTGGAAATATGTAAAATAAAAATTATTTTTATTTATAAATTTTACTTGCGCAAATCCATAAACATATGCAAGGCCTGGACGCCTATATTTAGAGCATTGTAAAAATATTAGATGACATATATTGTGAATTTTTTTTTTAAGGGTAATTTTTATAGTTAAACGAGGAAGATTAGCCTTGGTCCGATTGTAGCCAAAAACAATAGGGAACCTAGAAATTGTCTAAAAATGACTATGTGTAAATTTGAAAACACTAGCACTTTTAGTTTTAAGTTGTCGTGCTGACACACGGGCGGACGGACGTCAGACACACATAGTTAGATCTTTTTACTTTTCTATGCCGATCCGATACGTACCTTTGACACTATATCTAGCTCATCTAGATCAATGCTTTACAAACGGAGGAGCAATTTTAATATACCCGGTCATATATATAAAAATGTATTAAGTTAAAAAATTTGTTATTTAAAATTATGATATGTACTTTTGCCACATTAACTTCCCCATATGAACTAGTATTGCATTTGACTTGGTCGAACTTTAAAACCCGATATTTCGAATAAAATGCTGGATTCTAATGAATTGCCAATTAATCAGATTAGTTATATGTAAATGATAAATTGCAAGTGACACTTCCACAACTTGAAGTGTCTAAATTGTAACTGAAAGTAATATATTTCCTAGGCCCAATATTTTCCCCTAATACACGTTTCAATCGTGATTTTTAAGTTCGATTTTAACTATGTTTGACCAAGTCATAATTAATTTCTTTGGTTTCATCTTTTGTGAATAACTTTTAGAAAACTAAATCATAAATACTATTAAATAAATTATATACTTTTTAAATACAATACAAAATGGTATTAAATACACTATAAATGTAAATTTTATAATTTCATATTTATAGTGTACATATATGAAAACTTTTAAAAGTACATACCAATTCTTTTGAACTAAATTAAATACAAGCGTATGAATTATACAACAAAGATTCAACAACTTTTACAATGAATTAATAAACTTAAATTATAAATTTAATATAATTAATAAAAAATAAGTAAAAAATATCTTTCAAATTATATAATGTACTTACTAATATTGCAAAAATTAACAAATTATAAATTTAAAGTTTTGAAATTTTTATGCATTAACCACAATAAAAAAAAAAAATTTAACATATAATAGTTATGTTAAAATATTACATTAAATACATAACCCTTAGGTAATGTATAATTTATTTTTTAAAAACTTATTACGATATTTTATTTTTAATTCAAAAAGTTTCAATAGAAATAATGATTAATTTATTTGGAAAATTTTTTAAATTAATTAATTTTAATAACATATAAACTCTTTAGGGCTATATACATATAGTTATGCAACTTTAAAACATTTTAAATTATAAATTGACTTAACTATTATAGGATTACTACTTTATGGTGTTGATTTTCTATATTTGAAATAGTATTTAATCTATTTAAGTAAATATTAAGTTCATGATGTAATTGAAGAAGAAGAGGGGGGTTACAAAAGTAACTAAAATAGTTTTTTAAAAAGATATTAGATTCATTAGGAAGATAATTATTGTTTATTTATTTATTTACATTAATATTATAAATCATAAATTATAATGCAATATTTTGAAGCAATCGGGATCATTTACTGGGACCATTATAGGCTTAGATAGTATTATTTGATAATACGAATGGAATCGAAGCTCCACCCCCTCGGTTTAATTCCAGGTAGTAATCATTGAGAACATCCCACAAAAATTTCGTGCACATATGATTAATTTAATATAGAACGGAATTATTGCATACTTTTAGGCAGTATACTGATAATATTTTAAAAAACGTAAAGGTTTCTTGGCGCATCAGAATATATTGAGTTTCTACTAAGGTAAATCTATTAAAATATTTGTTGCGCGTTCAATTGAGAATTTAATTAAAATAATTAGTTGTGTTAATCACTTTCTATGTCCATTATTTTCTATGGTTTTTGTCAACTGATTGTCAGCCAGGCTATAAGAACTGGCAATTCATAAACAGCAGCAGCTCTAATGTTAACCTCATTACATAGTAAGTAAGGCTACTCTTTTCCTGTGGTATACATATATAAATATATATATATTTTTGAAAAAAAACTCTTTAACTTAATTTTAGACTTATAAATACATGAAATAGATGTCAAAATAACTAAAAAAAAAAAATTGTATATTATAAATTATCTATAATTTACTCCATAATAAATCAAGAATATTCTAACATACCTATATAATATTATTTATAATAAATCATAATAAAGGTGAAAAAACCATCAAACTTTTTATATATATATATATTTTTTTATATAACTAATTTTAATATTTTTTTACGGTACTTAATTTCCGATAAAACTTCAAATTTGACATGAGCTACCAGAATACCAGATATCCGGTTATTATTATCCTAAACTAAAAAAATTTAATATTATTAAAAATATCGTTTTCCTATATTCATTGTTACATGAAGATTAACGTTTGGTAATGACTATAATTTTTGTATACCAGTTGGTTGTTTTTTTGGTTTGTTGGTTCAATTTTATAGGTGGATATTAAAAGTTATTCTTTTTAACACCTTCTTTGGTTTTTATATTTAAAAAAAAAAAAAAAAAATATTCATTCATTTAATTTTATGTTATTATCTGCACGCAAAGTGTTCTTCTTCATAGTTATATATCAAAATATAATAATAACTGATATTGTTCTATATTTGATAAGTTCTTTATTATGCTTTGAGTTAATTTTTAATTTTTTATTCTTTTTCCCCAAAAATTTGCCAAAAAATGATATGATCTATCTTGTATCTATGTTGTTTTTATATGTTATTATAAATAGATATTATTATAATTATCAGTTGTTTCGGGGGTTTAATTAAAATAATATTAGATGTTAAGTCAGTTTTTGATATCTTAATGTGATATTTATTGCCGAACGCCTAGTTAGAACAAGTTTTTAACTACTAATATTAAAATGAATCTTATCTAAAATGTATCTTTAGATGTACTAATCATATTGTTTAGTTTAATTTTAAATATATGTAGAAATTTACAATTTTTGACTTGGAACATTTTTTTTTACTTTTAACATCGCCATTTTGTTTTTTAAAACTTTAATATTTTGAAATTAATAATAATTTCATTTTGCAACTTTTTTTTTTGATTTAATTTTTAAGTGAAAACCCATTTGTTCTCGAATAACGGAATAATTAAAGTTAAATAACTTAAAATTTAAATTTTTGCATATTTTTAGGCTTTAAAAATTAATTAATATAAAGTTGACGGTTGTTGTGCGAATGTAATAACTGTGAAATATTAATTTTTAGGTTTTCAGGCTTAAAAAAAACCCTTAATTCTTCTAATTCTCTAAGTTTTAACTAATTATTATAGTTGAAGAGTTGCCAGATGAACACTAGAATTTTCTTGTGGAAGATATGCAATAACATGTGAAAAAAAAACATGTCATAAAAAAAACTATTATGACACGGAGACTTTAAACCTACAGTGAGTAAAACATGTGGCATTATAATTAGTACAATTACAATTTAGTAAATTTTAATTAAATAGAATTGCATATGTTTAGGCGTTAATGTTTCTAATGAATAAAATAAAGGGTATTTTTCAAAATATTGCTTTAAATTCCCCTTTGCATATGTATATATATATATGTAATTAATATTCAGTGATAATAGTGCAATCTAAACTTTTCCTCATTATTGAATCAAAGGAATAAAGGAATAAAATGCGTTAATAAACATTTCCATTATCTAGCACAGGAAGATCATATCCGAAAATTTATCAAACTTCAAAATATTTGATAATGTGTTTATAATTAAAACTATTTTCACTTATATTTTTATTGTTTATTATTATTTAACTTAAATATTATTTTATTATATTTAACTATTTGTTATTCATTGTTAATGTTAGATCTTAAGATAAAATTTATACCCTCATTCAACACAACATAACATAAAACTAATATTTATAAAAAAAAATTGGTAAAAATTTGAACAATTTTAATTTCAAGTATCATGTATATTTAATTTTTAAGATTCATTAAGCACAAAACAATGAATTAAATAAAAAAAAAAAAAAATGGTTAACAATAAACTAATTAAAGTAACATTTAATAATATTTCAAACAATTAAAATGTAATTAGATATTATTAACATTATTTTAACAACAAATAATTTGGACATATGTATAGATATATCATAATGTATATTTACTTGTAAACTATGTATGTAAATATCATTATACTTATCTTATTTCAATCTTTACAATTAATAAATCTAATATTTATGAATATTTAGTACCTAATTACTAAAAAAAACAGGAATATTACATTTATATTTTGTTATATATAACTACACTTTAGTATGAATAATATATATATATGTACTTATTAGTTTATATATAATGTACTTTGAATTGTATATTATAATATTAATATTACTATCCAAACAATAAATAATTCCTAATTAATTTTATCTATTTTTCTTTAATAATTCCACTTATAATAATTTATTACCAATACTTAATTTTGATTAAAATAGATATGAAATGTATTTATAATTATTCGATTCGCCTAATTTTTTCTAATTAATATTGTTTATATGAATATTTAATACAGGGTGGTATAAAAATAGTCATATTTATATTTTGAAATTATAATTATGATTTTTAATAGTTATTGTATAATATTTTCGTTTTATTGATTATGTCTCCACGTGGATTTTCTGGTAATATCTCTGATGATATCTCGATGATAGTTCTGGGTATTTAATGAAGAGGTCTAAGTTAAGCTTTTGATTGATTTCGTGAATGTTATTATAAAATATTACGCATATTTTGTGTAACAGTTCTATATCAGTACTTAGTTTTTTAAAGATATATTATTTTTATTCTTTTATTTTGTTCTAAAGCGCCCTAGCAGTTTCTGGCGTTTTGGTTTTTAAGAAAAAGGTCTTAAGAGTTTACCTAATATTCTACTAAATTTTTAGATACGATTCTTTAAACTTTTTAAATTGTTTATAAACTTAACGAAAGTTCAAAAGATATTTTATTTCGGTTTATAACCTCTTCTGACAACCTTTGATACTTTTAACAACCACTTCTATACGTACAACTTCTTCAGAAGTACTTCGACCCAAAATTATAAAAAATACAATTTTCAAATGAAAAGATTAGAAGCGACTAATTTGTCGGATTAAATACAATTATATACTCATTATAGTGTATACATATTTGGTTTTAAATAACCTTATGTTTAAACTGTACAATTCAAAAATTAATAACATATTTGGTACCCCGCTATGAATGGTAGTTCAGCGGCTTCTATCACGATTTAATCTTGAGTACCTTAAATATGTATTTCATTCTTAACATATACTGCAATATCCTGAAATTAATTATGTAGATATTCTCCATTTCAAGTACAAAAACCTGTTTCCCTTAAAGAATAAATCTAGTAATTTATAAAATTTTCATTTTTCAATACTGCTGACAACACTGAAAGTATACACACTTTCAATACCAGCATTCTATCTAACATACATTTCATTTAAAATATCGATCGACTATTTTTTACCGACTATGTAATTAGTGTTTTAAATGGGCGTTCTTGTTTATTATAGATTTTAAAATTTAACTAAGAAAATGTTGTTCAAAATTTATCTTTAAATACCACCCAGTGCTTATTGAGAGCTTATATATTGAACAATTAGTTATATTATGATTGTGAGTATGTAGTATTTATTACATAACATTTTCTGACATAATGCAAACTCCATACTATTTATACTATATATAAAATATACTAAATTCGGAGTATATGATAAGTTTGAAAAACCATTTTGAATGGAATATAAAATATTAACATAATAATCCGCGTAATATATATATATACTTATATATATTTATATGTAAGTTAAATCTATAATCTATAATATTATATTAGAATAAAAATTATGTTAGTACTAATAAAATCTTAAATAAATAAAATTTTCTATGTAATAATAATTAAATTGAAATTAAAACCACGAAATTTTCATGTTCAATTTATCAAAGTTCAACGGTTTTCTTTAACCGTTAATATTTTTCTGTTGTAATTTGTTATGTACTATTATTTATATATAAAAGTACTTATATAATTATATAATAATATTATATGTACAAATTATGTATATTACAAAATATTTATTGTAATATTTTAATAGTTATTATTTGTGATATTATTATATATATATAAATAAATAAATAAATAAATTAATAAATATATACATATACTTAAACGTATATAGATGTATGTTTATGTGTGCGCATAAATTCTGTAAAGATATTTTGAATTTTGCGTTGACATAATCGGTATAACATTGTATAGTAGTTATGTTAAACACTATAGATTATATTATTATTTTTTAAGATTTTTTTGTATACATTTTGTTATTTAAATTGTTAGATTTTTTTTTATTATAAATTATAAATATACATAATGTAATTTGTATATTTATTTGTATTAAATTATGTAAACATAGTGTAAAATAACCATTAAAAGATGTAAAAAGCTGCCATAACGAATTGTTTAATGTGTTTAATGGGGCTATAATCATAAAAGAAGCGAATTTGAATAAAAATTTTTAAATTAAATGTTTCCTACGAATTTTGTAGATTAAACCAAAGGTTCAAGTTTTAACTTTGTTTTACCTCCTGAACATGAAGGAGCCAAAGTTAGTGTACAATCTGTGTGGAATCAATGTTTTTTGCAACTTGTGATCATTTTTGAAAATCTAATTTTTAAAGTGAAATGAAGAGATTTAATTTCGATATTAAGCTGCAAATTTTTGTACAACTTTTAATTGATTTTAAACGCTTGCAAAATTCATTGTCTTTTGGTATTTTCATTTTGAAAAAATTTCTAAATTTGTGAAATCTCTTAAGATCTGTAAGAGGTCTGGAAGATATTTACTTATGCACAACTTAGTTACTTAGGTAAACTGGAACTTAGGCACAGTGGAAATTATTTGAAACCTTCAATTAGAACTGTACTGTGTTCCTTTGGGCATTTTGTGACTTTCAACGCGCCAAAACCCCGCCCTTCTTGAACCAATCTTTAGAAAATAATCTGTTTACTATATTACAGGTTGTACAGTTTGCTTTCAAGGATAAATTTGTGGAAGGATTTGACGAATTTTTGGAATTAGAATATTTATGATTGCAGAATTATGGAAGATTAAATTGGATGAGATATTAATTGAATAGCTTTTAGTTTTATTACCTTAAATTTTGTATCATTTTTTGAGTTTAACATCTAAAAATTTATTTATGTATTTATGTATGTTACACTTTTGAAAACAAGACAGTCAGTCAGACGAACATAGTCAAAAACAAATAAAATCATTTTTTTTTGAAAATGTTCTTTTATATTATTTTCGTTTCCAAAAAAATATTTTCAACTTTAAGCAATCTTTAAGATCTTAATTTAAAAAAAAAATATTAAATCAAATTATATTATCAACCTGAAAAACGAGTTCAAAAATTTATTCTTTAATTTTGCAATTTTATTAAAAGTTATTCAAAAGCTTCAATGAAAGTATTTAATCGATAAGCCACCTATACAAATGTCTATATTATATACTAGAGACCTATGTAGGTTTTTTGGATGTATTTAGAATTATCTATATTAAATCCAAAAAAACTGTAATATTTAAAAATGAAAACAAAAGTGAATTCAGGTCCACCAAAATTCTTTATTATAAAAGATATTCTTATCAGATCAATATAGATATTCAAATATGGATATGAATATTCTTTTGCTGCTTCAGTGTTAAATAACTCAAATGAAAATAGTCCAAATGTTATTTTCTTGTATAAATTTATTGAATTTAAAAAAATACGCCAATGACAATTGTTAACTAAATAGGTTAGACTGAGCTTGTTAAAATAATTTTAAAATGGCTTTAAAATATTCCAGTATAAAGGTACGACTAGTGTGAGAAGATAAGCTATTGAATATTTAGGTTCTCTTAAACAAGATTTATTGTATTGCCGCAGCCCTTAACTGTTTTCAAGATCTTAAAATTATAAATTATAAAATTTATTCAATGGAAGATCTACCATCTTGTATTGTTCATATATTTTTTTTTCTAGCGTTAACTGTTCAACCGTTAGGCTAATAAGCCTGTCTATACCAAAGGTACATGTTGGAACAGGGGGTCGTATTATATTAGTGTTATTAGAATTTATCTTAATGAATTTCACATACAATTTAAACATAAGATAGTACTTGGCCTTAAAATACGTAGAAATATCTTAGATTTTCAATAGATACAATTCTATTTTTGATTATTTTATAATATTTTGTATTTGAGTTATATGGTATTTTATATCTGTGAGTTATATTATTGAATTAAATTATTTGTTTATATTGTTATATCAATTTATTTAATATTAAAGATATATAATTATTAATTATTGATCAAACTATTAATTTGAACTCAATGGCGAATAGCAGCTGAGTCGAGTCGAAAACCAGAAAAAGTTTTTCCCCATTACTGGGATTCGAATCCGGGCCTTTCGCATGAAAGGTCGGCACTCTAACCACTGTGCCACCCAGCGTCAAATGGGTGATAAATGGATCTGTTTTTTATAACTGCAGTGTTCTTTCAGTTGTGCCTAGAGAACTCTTTAATATTCTACCAATTACAGCTTTGAAGTCCTGCCAAGAATATCGAAATATGAAATCATATTTAAAATATTATTTGAAAGATAAAAGATATTATAAAAGACATTTGTCTAATAAGGAAGTTATATCTTGTGACATTTAAAAGTATCGTCTGATAGTTGTCGAGAACAAACCTTAAAACCTTTCTAACCTTAAAGCAAATAGTAAAACCAAATATAGGTTATATATATTATTAGTCTTACCTGTTCTTAAATTTGTTTCTAATCTCTTTCTTTTAGATTTATTTTATCTCAACTCTTACTATTCAAATATAGTATTATCGGGGCATTTACTGTTAAATATACTACCTATATATAGATTCGTTTCATATTACCATATTGGACGGAATTCTGAAGCTTCCATATTTTTAAATTTTTTTTTTTATTATTATTTTTTTAAAGTGTAAAAAGATTTTGGGTCTTTGGGTCTTTAAAGATCTGGAAGATAAATATTTGACCAAATAAAAACCAAAAAAAATTTATAAATGAATGAATTTCAATTTGGGTTCATTTCCAATTCTAAGGAATTTCGATTAGTATTAGTTTTTAAAAAGTAAATATTCATGGGTATAATTGTTTCAAGATTAATTTATTAAGAATCGAATACACAGAGTATAGATTTCGATTAATGATTATTTTTTTTTTTTCAAAATTAGAATAAAATGCATCGATTCGACAATTAATATTTATGAAGGGTATTCTTTAATGACAATTTACTAAAGAAATTCAAAAAAAAAAAAAAAAAACCAAAAAAGAGGACCAAAATTCTTAATTAGGTATTATCAATAAATTAAGAATCGAATATTTAAATTAGATACAGATTAAACTTCTTAAATTTATTGATTATTCTTTTGTTTTTATACCCGTATGACTATATAGTGAAAGTGTATAATAAATTTGCCATTACGTTTGTGACGCAGAGAAGAAGGGGGGTAGATATAGACTCAAGTGTATGGATCGGATCAGAATCGAAAAATAAATCGATTTAGTCATGTATGTCCGTCCGTCATCACGATAACTCAAAAAATAAAGGTGCTAGGATTATGAAATTTTCACAAATTCGTTTTTGCCATACAACTTCTAATTTTATATGAGCATTACTTTATACCTATGGAAGCTGTGTGTCTGAAATTTTGCCAAAAATAGTTTAGTGTAATGGCCAAAGTTACTGCAAAATTTGGTTGGTCTACTGCAAAGGGTTCGAGTAGCTGCCATACAACTCCTTCTTTTATATGAGCATTATATTTCACCTAAGAAAGCTGAATGTTTGAAATTTTGCCAAAAGTAAATAATTTTTATAATAATAATGATATAATATTTATGTTACGGTCATGCGGGTATCCCAGAGTTGGCACAGTTTACTCTACTACACTCTTCCTCGTTTTTTTTTATTTTAATTTTATATTCACCTTTACTTTCAATAGTTTTGGAGTGCTTTGGTTTTTTTTTTATATTTAACACAAGGTGAGAAATTTTTTTAAAGAAATATTTTATTACAGAAGTATCAAATAAATTTAAATTAATAATATTTGTTTTTTTTTTTATTTATTTTTTTGTTTTTAAATTAAAATTTAATAATAATTTTAAATATGTCTGCCACTTTGTCTAACGAATGCATATTCAGTAGTAGGTTTTTATTTGTCACCTGGATAAAGTAAAATTTTATCAGTGATTCTTTTGATTTGTGAGTTGTAAGATGATATTCTGAAATTAGTTTTATAGAATTCGAATAAGAAACAAATTTGATAGAAAAATATGGCTTCAATTATAAAAATAAATTAATACTAATTAAAAATAGTATATTGTTAATATAGTTAATATTTATAATTTTTTTATTTTGAACTATTTTATTTATTCGAAGATTAGATTAAGAGATTTATAGATAAAAAATTAATACTAATTAATATTTACTATAATTTATAGTTAAAACTACATACATATTTATAAATGTGTACATCAAATCACTTTGACCAAAGTTTTTTTCTTAAATTTTCTATTCGAATTAATTAGTTTAACTTAAGTAGCAAATTTTTTAAAGTTGGTAGTAATATTAAAAACAAGTTTTATATTAAACAATTTCATCACCAAATAATTTCATTATAATTTCAATAAAAAATAAATAAATTAAAATTTATTTAATATTGTGGACAATTTAAGATTGTTGACATAAAACGAGTATTGACAATTGAGACATGTCATATAATATATTTGACTCAAATAATTTGAGTCAAATGTCAATATTTTTGAGAGTTAAACGAACTGTCAGTTAAAAATTTTTATGAAACAATTTAAAATTGGTTAAATAATATAAAACATTCATTTAAATTTTATGTAAAATATATTTGAATGAAATGTCAGATGTTTTGAAATTTATCAACTGTCAGTTGAAATTTTTTATGGAAAACGAATAATTTAAAATTATACATAGACATAAATATATTTTTTTGAAATTGATTATAAAAAAAAATATATAGCAGATGTCGAGTGGTCAGAGTAATTTTTATCCAACTTTGATACTCTGAATTTGGTAAAACTCTCAATGTTCAAACTGTCACATATGTTATTCTTATTTTTGGTAATGTTGATTTTTTGATTTTTAAAAAATTAATATTTGAAATTAAACGTGTAATTGTGAATAAAACGGGCCTGGGTGGGTTAGTGGGTCAGCATTTGGCTTACAAACCGAGGTGGTAAGGGTTCGATTCCCCTACGGGTCATAAATTTTTTTAATTGAAAAACATTATTGAAAAATAATTGTTCTTTACAAATCCCCATGGTGACCAAATATAATATAAAAT
Organism: Dolichopus griseipennis; assembly: GCA_963082915.1. NCBI lineage: Eukaryota > Metazoa > Arthropoda > Insecta > Diptera > Dolichopodidae > Dolichopus > Dolichopus griseipennis. The sequence continues at coordinate 71,490,611 of OY720443.1, read as the reverse complement.
ATACAAATAAAAATAATATAAACAAAATAAATAATATTACTTAAAAATTGATTATTGAAAGTGGTTGCACAACGGGCCGCAAGGCCTACATGTACGGATAGCACATGCTAATCCCCCAGATCAAAACAACAATTGCAAATAAAAATAAATAGAAGTATATTAAGTTACTAAAATCAGTTAAATTATGTGAGAAATTTTTATTCTACCTGCCGAAGTTACAATCGGACCGCAACCCAATGCTCAAATATAGTTTTCACTTAACACATCTGCATTTGTTCTAATCAAAAGAATAAAAGGCCAATTGACCACATTTCGGGAACTTAAAATCACAACTGTATACTTTTGAAGTAATTAGTGTTTTTGATTAAAGTTTTCGTTTTAATTTTAATTATATTAGGTATATTCCTATTTTTACCATTTCTTTCTTTCTGTGGAAAGTTCGTTATTTTTTATTCAATAAAGTTTTAAAAAAGAAAAATATACAAGAAAATATTTTTGTTCTGATTAAATTTCAAATTAAATTCAAATAAATGTCAAAATATATATTTACATAATAAAATATATGTAATATTATTAATATTATTATTATTAAAAAGAATAATTTATTTGAATATCTGAAAATATACCAAAATTGGATCTATAAATTTATATATGTATAAAAAAAACTTTTCAGATACATTAATCAATCAATTCCGAAAAAAAACTCCGAATTTTTCAACTCATTCTGTTTTTTTTTTGTTTTACATTAAACAATAAATCAATATCAATTCGTTTCTATTCTAATTGACATGTCATTTGAATATACATGTGTATGTTTGTATTAATGTTTATACTGTTTTTTTTTTAATTTAAATAAAATAAATTATAATGGAAAAAAGTTTCTAAAAAAAAGAAAAATGTCGGAAAAAAAAATAACTTGTCAGTCATAGATTTTTTATATAAAATATCAATTAAAATTATTTTAAATTTAAAAAAAAAAAACAAAAATACAAATTAAAAATGTTAAAAAAATTAAAACTTTGAAACTTGTCAATTTAATCTCCTTGAAAATGTCAAAATAATTTTTCAAATGTTAGTTTATATCAAGAACTCAACCATTTTTGTTATTTTGAAGATTCCTACATTATAAATTTTTTATAATAAATACAGTTATGGCAATTAGTACAGACACAACAAATTTCGAGGTTATAAAATTTTACATGCGATACTGTAATTTCAATTTTGTCACATACTTTTGACTTTTTCAGTATTTTATTGACCGAATAATTAACATTTAAAAAACTGAGTTATGTCAAGGTTATGAACACCAATCATTCATTCATTATTCTTTTAAACATCAACAGAAAAAGATTTTATTTTTTATGTTTCGATTTAATTTTCCATAACTGTAACGCAAATCAAAATTAACTTTTTTTCATTATTTTATTTGTATACAAATTATTATTTATATGAATATATATTGATGTATATATTTTTAATTAGAGACAAAATATTATATAAAATTATATTTGTACACAAGTACGTACATAGATTGTTTTTTTAATATTAATAATAATTTTTAAAGTCATCATCTCCCGCCCAAATTGGATTCATTTTGTTTTTGTTGTGTTTTATTAATAAACTAATATTTTATGGAGATTGATTTTGTCATATTTTATTTTACTGGGACAATCTACAATTTAAATTCAAGAATCACAAGAATCAGTTCAAATTAAAGTTGTAATATTTTTTATAAATTTGAGAATATTTGTCAAGTTGCATGCATTACCAATGTTTTTAAAATCGGGACATACTGTCTCTTATCAGAATTTCCTTATATGCAATTGGGTCCGAAACCTTTCAAGCTTGTAAAGACAACATTAAAATTGAATATCAAAAATATTATTTATTTATATTTATATATATACAATCCTCTACCTAAATACAAAGTGATAAGCGATTGAATCATCCATTTCGTTTCCAGATGTGACATGTACCTGTCACTTTATATTATGATATAAACTTCTGTGGTATAAATTTTAAATTATATATTTTTATTAGATATGATCTGACAAGAATTTAAAGTTGAGACCTTATTTAATATTTTACAAATTGTATTTAATCAGTTAATTATAAGTTCTAGCCCTTGACATATTGAGCAGGTTGAAGGATCGTTATGAAATCTCTAGCATAAAATTAAAAAAATTTCTATAACAGAATTTTAAATTTAAATTAAAACGAGGAAGAGTGTAGTAGAGTAGACTGTGTCAACTCTGGGTTACCCGCATGACCGTAACAAATACGTTATATCATCCGGTTATTTAATTGGTAAAATTTCAACATTCAGCTTTATTAGGTGTAGAGTAATGCTCATATAAAAGAAGGAGTTGTATGGCAGCTACTCGAACCCTCTGCAGTAGACCAACCAAATTTTGCAGTAACTTTGGCCATTATACTAAACTATTTTTGGCAAAATTTCAGACACACAGCTTCCATAGGTATAGAGTAATGCTCATATAAAATTAGAAGTTGTATGGCAGGTACTCGAACCCGTGGACCAAAATAAAGACAATTAAAACGTCCCAACAGTTTTTTAAAAAAAATATACCGTTCATTCTAAGTTTGGGAGTTGTCGTTTTCCCCCATTGTTTTATAACCCCCCAAAGTTTTCCATATAATTTCTAACACACATTTAACATCTTCTGAATAATAACCTACCATTCACATCATCAAAAAGCAAGTCTTAAAGCCAAACTTTACGTCAAAACCAGCCAAATTTAATAAATGAATATACCTATAAATAAAATTTTAAAGCCCCATCACCTAATTATAATGATTTTCCCAAAAAAAAAAAATCAAAAACAAAATTTACTCTATATTTATTCATAATGGAGATTTTTTTTTTATACCCGTATGACTATGAAGTCCAAGGGTATAATAAATTTGCCATTACGTTTGTGACGCAGAGAAGGAGGGGGGGTAGATATAGACTCAAGTGTATGGATCGGATCAGAATCGAAAAATAAATCGATTTAGCTATGTATGTCCGTCCGTCCGTCCGTCTGTCCATCCGTCCGTCCGTCTGTCCGTCCGTCACCACGATAACTCAAAAACTAGAGGAGCTAGGATCTTGAAATTTTCGCAAATTCGTTTTTTTGCAATAGCCGTCATCGCTATTTAAATCCAGCCATTTTGGTCCATGGGTTCGGGTAGCTGCCATACAACTTCTTTTTTTATATGAGTATTACTCTGTACCTATAACAGCTACGTGTCTGAAATTTTCTAAAAAGCAGTTTAGTTTCATGGCCAAAGTTTCTGCAAAATTTGGTTGGTGTACTGCAGTGGGTTCGAGTAGCTGCCATACAACTTCTTATTTTATTTGAGCATTACTCTACACCTATTGAAGTTGGGTGTCTGAAATTTTGCCAAAAATAGTTTAGTGTAATGGCCAAAGTTACTGCAAAATTTGGTTGGTCTACTGCAGAGGGTTCGAGTAGCTGCCATACAACTCCTTCTTTTATATGAGCATTACACTACACCTAATAAAGCTGGTATGTTTAAAATTTTGCCAAAAGTACGGTCAACGGTCATACGGGTATCCCAGAGTTGACACAGTCTACTCTACCACACTCTTCCTCGTTTTTATTATTTCTGTTATCATTATTTTATTAATTTTAATGGTGATCAGACACATCAGTTTTTAGTTCGATGAGTTTTAAACATTTAATTTTGCTTCCATTTTTTTTTTCTTCCTTATTTTTTACTCTTCATTATATTCTAGACGCAGACCTGCCTGCCTGATTAACTTGCATTTCAGTGTGCTTTCTTCTTCTTCACTAATATTAAAATTCCAAATCTCAAAATAAAAAAAAAATTCCTAACCATATAATAGAGGTATATTTACTAATATAATATATATTTAAATATTTTAATTCAATTCTTACTATATCACATACACATATGTAAATATTTCTACTGATTATATAAACATATGATAGGCATTCGAGTATTTAATGTCGGTTTTTGAACAGTCATATTTAAAATGCCTAATGACATTCATTAAGTAATTTGATATAACTCTAAAGAGGATACTAAAACGAATGTTCGAAAGAGATGGAAATATTTAATAAAAAAATGAATAAAAAAAAAAAAACAAAAAATCTGCATCCAATCAAATTTAAATTATTTATGTACATATGTATATATTTTTTTTTATTAATACGTTGTTTTGTCTGACGCAAGTAAAGAATAAATTCTTTTGGGTTGGAATGTTTGTTATTGTTGTTGTTGTTTTTGTTAATCCCGAATGATTTTTGGGTGCGTTTTTTTTTGTTTTTTTTTTTTTTTTTGTTTTTGTTTGTATATTTTAAGATAAACATGTGTACTCATCCGTGTTCTGTATGTTAAGATAAAATTAAAAAAAAAAAAATTATTATTTCTTATTGGAGATTTTACTGAAGATTTGGTTGTTTCAATCATTTTAATTAAATTTAAAAAAAAACAACAACAACAACAACAACAATAAATAAATAAACAAATAACAGATATGAGCATTTGGTGGAACATAAGTTGGACACTTGTTTGAATGAACTTGTATGTCAAATAAGATTAAGAAAAAATTAAAATAAATGGATAAAAAAATTAAATTATAAATTATATATAGGTATAAAAAAAAAAAATATGCAAAAGGGAATGTTAAGTCTATTCAACTTTAAGATTATTGTCATTATTAAAAAATAAAAATAAAAAAATTATTAGTAAATTTTATTTCAAGTAAAATTTTAGATTAAATGTTAATTGAAGAAAAATGGATGTTTAGTTGTAGTGTGTATTCACGCTTTATCAATTATTTTTATCGCCATCACTTTAAATTGAAACGATTTGGTTTTATATTTTGTTTAAGCTGCTAGTTATTT
>OY720443.1:71246034-71485516 GCA_963082915.1 Dolichopus griseipennis | reverse complement strand
AAAAACGAATAACGGAACAATCTACTTAAATGCAATTGTAATACAAATGATATCCTTTTTCTTTTTTTTTTTTTTTTTTTGTAATAACGTGTGGCACAATCTAACGAGTACTTGATATGAATAACTTTTGTACTTAATTATATACATTTATGTACACATAAACTTATTTTGTATATATGAACAACTTATACACACACATATGAATTCATTATATTGCATTTGTTTCTTTGTTATATGAGTGTATTCACAAAATATAAGTGATTTTATTATGTGTATAACATCTACTAACATTTTATTAAAGTAATTTTGTAAAAATTGTGATTATTTTGATTTTGCGTTTATGATTACTTATAGATTTTTGTAATTACTTTAAAGTATATGTACTATTATTTAAAATGTTACTGGAAATGTGGTTTTGAAAGCTTTTGTTGGTTTTTCAGATTGACCCCATCTTTCTTATACCTCCAAAAATATGTTTACTATTTAATTGGTTTAATTTTCAATTACATTTGGTTTAAGTTTATTTGATACTCCTATTATTTTCAGTATATATACATTCCTAGGTATTTGTTCACCACACACTAGTTATTTAAGAAATTCGACTAATATAACTGGAAGAAGTTTATCAATTAGCGTGATAGTCATATTAAAAAATGCTCGTTGTTTCATTAAGTCCAACAAGTGAGTACAGAATTATATGAAAAATGGAAACAATATCTAAAGCTGATCTATTTGACTGAAAGTTAAATTTAAATTTAGTTGATAAAAGACTTTATTTGGTGTGGGATAGCTAACAAATTCTGACAATTATTAATGTAGGAAAACCATCTTTTCAGGTCTTGATATCTATTTTAATACCACAATAATAGTCTTACTCCAATTGTTTTTAATTGCGTTCATTACTAAAGTGTTTACAAGTTTTTAGAAAGATAAAAGTAAGAAGAGATTAGAAGAAGAGCTTTTAAGCCGGAAATGGTGTTAGCCGGAGAATTTAGTAAGTACATGTTGTAATATGTCCATCAGTGGTGCTAACTGCATTTTTGGTATGTTCGATGATCAAGTACGTTTTAGTATTTTTAATATTTTTTGGTATGTTATGCCACTTCTAGTTTTCTTTCCCACATTGGTATACAAGTTTGAATATATATTCAGGTTTACAAGACTGCATCCCAGACACTTCAAGTCTAAGGTTGTTGTTTAAGATTCTTATATATTTTGACTTCAAATGCAGCTTCACCATTTTTTTGAGGTTCTTTGGGGTTGTTAATATCTAGGAAAACTTTGGTGGTATAGAAAAGCTTTTATTTAAATAAATATTCCGTTAACTGTCGAACTTATAATTAATTTTAAACAACACATAGTCTACAGTTAGTCAGACACCTTTCTCATTCCGAACATAATAACACTTTTTAGTGAAATTATTGTCACTTTATAAAGAATTTTTTTTTCATATCCCATATTTTTAAGAAAAACAGAAAATTTTAAAACAACTTTAAGTGTCTTTTTTTATATACAAAGTTTCTATTAGTGCTCTTGTTTTTTTTTATAATTTGTTTTTAACTTTATTGTTTTCGTGCATTTTGTGTGCATGTTCTTTACTTTGTTTGGTAGATTTTCAAACTGAAATAGTAATTTTTTAGTTTTTTCTATTGTAAAATTTTATTTTAATTTTAATTTTTAATTTTTATTTATTTTTATGATTCAATTGAAATAATGACAATTGAGAATTGGTTTTAAAGTGGTTCGAGGAACAGATTAATTAGGGGTTTGAAACTTTGGTTATTATATAATTTCTTTTGAATTAAAATTAAACTAGTATGTGCATGCACCTCGAAATCCGAGGAAGTGGAATAAATAATCGGTATGTATGTAGTGCATTCACTATTTCACTCATTGATCAGAATTTCACTCATTTATTTGATTACAATACTTAACTATATTTCATTAGAAATAAAACATATACCTTTAATTACTTTTAAAAAAAAACATAAATAAATAAAAGTTGACACAGCACTTTTTACATATGATATTAATAAAACAATAACATAACTTTTACTTTTTAATTTTAACTTAAAAATTCTAAATTCAGCAAAAATAAACCGTAGCAACAATGAATATACTTACCGTTAATATGTTTGAAAATAAATATTGTACATTAAATTTATATTATACATAAAAATGCATACGGAAGGGAATTCCGGTGCATTGCACTCTTTTATTTATAAGACTAAAGAAATTTATATGAAACTAATGTGTGTCATATATTGTCACCAAATACTATTGTAAATTAAAATATTATTTTAAACTTTTTTTTAGATTTTATTGCTTTTTAGTAAATTGCCCATTTGGCATTTTATTAGTTAATAAGTCAATATCCAATAAATAATTGTAAATAAATTTTGTATAAATAGCCTTACATTTTTATAATAAAAACAGTTCAGAATCATATCTTGACTACCAACAGTCAAGAACCAAAAAAATATTAAATCTTTTTATTTAAAACTTGACATGAACAGAACTCCAAATTTAGCGTATGCTTAGGAGTACTACTTTGATACTAAAAATTAGCTTGCTAAAGGTATCTTAGTAACTGACAAAAGTACGAGGTAACAATAAACAAGCAATATATATATTACGTGATATAAAAATATATTACATGGCGATCCTGCAACTATAGACGATCCTGCAACGATAGACGATCCTGCAACGATGGACGATCCTGCAACTATAGACGATCCTGCAACGATAGACGATCCTGCAACTTTAGACGACCCTGCAGTTATAGAATTTAACAGATGAACAACCCAACATTCAAGGAGAAGTTCAGCCCCATCCAAAAATTAGAACCATTGAAAGAAGTATTGGAGAAGCATCCAAAATGGGGAATCACCAAGCAAAGCAAGAAGAAGTAATTTTTAACAATGCAGCTCAAACAGCTCCTATAACATCAACCAACAATAAAGAAGAAAGAATACTTACCAATATAGAAATTATTACAATAATAATTTTAATTTTAATAATTATAAAAACTTCTATAATGGTATTTAAAAAACTAATAATAAAAACCATAAAAAAAAAGAATTAGATAAAACCCAAATAGTAATAGTAACAAAAATTTTTTTTTCTCAAATTTCAATGTTAATATGAAAATTTTTTATTTTTTGCTAAAAATAAATAAAATATAAAAATATAAAAATTATACACATATTTTAATGTCAAGAGTAGAAGACATTGTAATCTTAAAAAAATATATAGAAAGAATTCATATTCTAAAAAATTTAATAACTAAAAATAATAATAAAATTACTGAAAAATTTATAACAGAAAAGAAAGATTTGGCTGAAAACATAAAAGCCAAATTCTTAGAAAAATTAGAAATTAGTGTTTTGGCTGAGAAAACACATAATCAAATAAAATCAAGCTTTTTAAAAATATTTTTTGAAATAATAGACCTTTTAAATTCAAATAAAGATACAAAAATGGACTTTGAAATAGATAAGACGTTAAAAATAATACCATTATTTGATGGTGAAACAAGTAAACTTTCAAATTTCTTAAATTTGACAAAATACCTATATGAGGCGACAAAGACTGACGACCAGGAAAAATTAATACAATTTATTTATAATACAAGACTGACAGACAAACCGAAAAACAGGTTGATAGGCATTAGTGCACCAAAAACACTAGTTGAGTTCACAAAAGCATTCAATGATGCGTACTTATACACGCGTTCCCAAGCCATAATCCAAACAGAACTTATTTCGAGTGTACAAACAAACAAACCTTTATATAAATACGCCGAGAGAATAGAAAGATTAATTGCGGAACTAAACAACGTGCAAATAACTGAACAAGGAGAACAAGCGAGAGCAACAATAACTTCACTAAATGACAAATACGCAATGACCATATTTAAAAACGGATTAAACGAAAATCTAGCATCAGTGATACACGCCGCTCAACCAGAAAGTCTATCTTCTGCGATCAAAATAGCAACAGAAGTAGACCAATCAAGGAACTCCACCAACAAAATAATGTTTATTAAGAGAAAAACAAATTATAATAGCAATAAAAATAACTTTAACAGAATTAATTATAACGGTAACTTAAATAGAAATAACTTCAACAGAAACAACAACAACAACAACTTTAATAGAAATAACAACTTTAACAGAAACAACTATAACAACTCTAATAGAATTAACAACTTTAACAGAAACAATTATAATAACAACAATTTCGAAAGAAACAATAATAATAACAGACATAACAATACAAATAATCCTAACAGAAATAATTTTAATAGAAATAGATACCAAAATAGAAACAACAGACTTATAAACCATATAACCACAGAACAGGGAAACGAAGACAACCTCGAAGTTTAACAGCGTGCCGAGGAAACCAATTTATAAATGAACTAAAAATATATTACATAAACAATAAGAAAATAAATTACATAACCTTACAAACAAATCTCACCAACAGACCCTTAACTTTCTTACTAGATACTGGCGCAGAAATTTCAATAATTAAAGAAAAAATTATAGATGATCAGGACTTAATAAACTCAAATAATAAATGCAAAATAACTGGCGTAAACGAACTTGCCGTATTATCACTAGGTAGTGTACAGACAACTTTAAAAATACAGAATTTTGATTTAAAACAAAATTTTCAAGTAGTCAACTCAGATTTTCCTATACCGACTAATGGTATATTAGGTACAGATTTTCTACACCGATACTACAGCTTAATAGATTTTGAAACATTTACAATCACTTTAAAAATAGACAATGAAGAATCAACTTTACCAATAGAAACTCACATCCCAAACCATCATAATTTAGTAATACCCGCAAGAACTGAGATGATACATCCAATAAAAATCGATATCACAGAAGACAGTGTAATACTAAATCAACAATTAGGAAACAACATATTTATTGCAAACGCAATAGTACCAGCAAAAGGTGTAGCACACGTGAAAATCTTAAACACATCAAATCACAAAATAACAATATCTAACTTTAAACCACAAATCGAACCACTCAAAAACTACACGATCTTCAATCTAAAACAAAACAAAACTCACAGAGAAACAAAATTGCTGAACGAATTAAATATAAAAAATCTAGATAATGAAGCCAGGAATTCAGTTATCAACATTTGCAAAAACTTTTCAGACATTTTCCATCTAAAAGATGACAAACTCTCATATAACAACTTTTACGAACAACACATAGATCTTCAAGATAAAACCCCAGTTTATATCAAAAATTACAGGCTTCCACAAACTCAAATAAATGAAATAAACAACAAAGTAAAAGAATTGATCAGAGATAAACTTGTAGAACCATCAATCAGCCCATACAATTCTCCGTTATTAATAGTTCCAAAGAAATCTTCAAACGACGAAAAGAAATGGAGACTGGTAGTGGATTACAGACAATTGAACAAAAAAATAACAGACGATAAATTTCCACTAACTCGCTTAGACGATATTTTGGACAATCTAGGAAGGGCGAAATACTTCTCAACTTTAGATCTCAGTAATTCTTTTCATCAAATTAAGTTAAATGAGGAATCTAAACCATTGACAGCTTTCTCGACCAACAAAGGTCACTATCAATTCACAAGATTACCTTTTGGTTTAAAAATCTCATCAAACAGTTTCCAAAGAATGATATCAATAGCATTATCCGGACTAGATTCAGGCGCATTTATTTACGTTGACGACATAATAATACACGGATGTAGTTTAAAACATCACAACACAAATTAAATAAACGTTTTTACAAGATTGAGAGAATCCAACTTAAAGTTAAATCCAGCTAAATGTACATTTTTACAAACAGAAGTCACGTACCTAGGACATTTAATTACACAACAAGGAATAAAACCTGACCCATCCAAATATGATATAATAAACAAATACCCAACACCTACAAACGCCGACGACACCAGAAGATTTGTAGCTTTCTGCAATTACTACCGCAGATTTATACAAGATTTTGCCGATATAGCAAAACCATTAAACAACTTATCTAGAAAAAACACAATTTTTAAATGGACTCCAGAATGTGAAAAAGCATTCATAACTTTGAAAGAAAAACTGATTCATCCACCAATATTAAAATTTCCAAATTTTGATGAAGAATTCATAATAACAACTGACGCATCCAACTTTGCTTTAGGCGCTGTTTTGTCACAAGGAGAAATAGGTAGCGACCGGCCAATAGCTTACGCTAGCAGATCTTTGAACAAACATGAGTTAAACAAGCCGATAATAGAGAAAGAATTATTAAGTATACACTGGGCAATAACATACTTCAGACCCTATGTATATGGCACAACGTTCACAGTAGTTACAGATCACAGACCTTTAGTCAGTCTGTTTTCTCACAACAATCCTTCATCCAAAATGACGAGAATTAGACTGGAATTAGCAGATTATAATTTTAAAATAATATATAAACAAGGAAAAATTAACACAAATGCAGACGCACTATCCCGAATACAGATTGATTCAGAAATATTAAAACAAATGATTCCTAGTAATAAAATTAACGTAATTACGAGAAGCAAACAAAACTTAAAACAAAAACCAGACAATAATAACAACAGCAGTACATTGACACAGAAGTCTGATCAACTTCATACGTGGCAATGCACCTCTCTGTCTGAGACAAGAAATATTAAGAAAATGAAATTTAAAATCGTTAACGATATGAATAAAAATATAAATATAAATGAAAAAGGGGAAATTACTATACCGGTAAAGATAAGCGATAATCCATATCAGGACTTAGGTCGGATCTTGGAGAAACTTATCCTATTTTTGAAAAACAAAAGAATAAATAAACTAGCGCTAGGTGATGATGATATAATATTTAAAAATATAGAAATGAATAAATTTAAAACGTTGTACAACGAGATAATGAATAAAATGAAATTAAATAAAATAAAAATTTTAATATATACCCCACCAAAAATTATCACAGAAAATGAATCAATGCATAAAATAATAAAAGAATATCATGACACTCAACAAGGAGGTCACACGGGAATAAAAAGAACCATTAATAAAATAAAGCAACGTTATATATGGAAAAATTTGAATAAAATGGTAAAAGAATACATTAATAAATGTAAAACATGTGCGAAAAATAAAATTTACAAACACAATAAAGAGAAATTCACAATTACTAATACACCATCATCTGCTTTTGAGTCCATAAGTATAGACACCGTAGGTCCGTTGAGGATATGTAACGACAACAGATACATATTAACAATACAATGCGAATTAACAAAATACATCGAGGCTATCCCAATTAAAACAAAAGAAGCAAAAACGATAGCTAAAGCTCTAGTTACAAACATTATTTTGAGGTATGGTAACTTTAAAAGCATAAAAACAGATCTTGGTACTGAATTTATTAACGATATTTTCACTAATATCTGTAAAACATTCAACATAGAACATCTAAAGTCAACTCCGTATCATCATGAAACCTTAGGTTCAATCGAACGGAACCATAGAGTTCTAAATGAATATCTTTTATCATTTACACAAGACTACGAATGGGAAGAATGGATACCGTATTTCACGTTCTGTTACAACACAACACCACACACAGATACAAATTATTCTCCATTTGAATTGCTTTACGGAAAGATATCAAACCTACCGACAAATTTTAGTACAAATACACACATACCTATACAGGATATAAATGATTACGTACTTGAACTAAAAACTAGACTGAAATTCGCGGCTAAACAAGCAAAAAATATGTTAGAAATAGCTAAAGTAAAAAGAAAAACTACACATGATATAAAAGTCAAACCGATTATATTTAAAATTGGTGATTTAGTTCTAATTCAAAATGAAAAGAAAAATAAATTATGTAGTCCATATATAGGACCTTATAAAATAACAAAAACAAATAATGTGAATTCTGTTGTGAAAATTAAAGATAAAGAAAAAGAAATTCACAACAACAGATTAAAAATATTTAACTATTAGAAATAATGTATATATTATATATTTCAATTTAAAAATAAAATTTTTTTTTACCACTATAAACTATAAAATAAATATAAAATTTACATGTAAATCATAAATAAAAATTAAAAGTATATAGAAAACATTTTTTTAAAAAACTTTTTAAATATAGACATTTTATATGTATAGAACAATTAATGTATAAACCAAAAAACAAAAAAAAAAAAAAACTTTTTAAAAATAAGAAATTGTAAAAGCATAGATAAAAACAATTACAAGCCAAAATTTTTTATATAGGTACTAATTATAAAAATAATAAAATTTCCTTTTAATAAAATAAAAACAAATTTAATAATAAGTTTAAAACAAAAAAAGAATTTTCTTTTGTACAAAATTCTTTTTTTTTTCTTTTTACGGTAAGGGTGTAGTGCATTCACTATTTCACTCATTGATCAGAATTTCACTCATTTATTTGATTACAATACTTAACTATATTTCATTAGAAATAAAACATATACCTTTAATTACTTTTAAAAAAAAACATAAATAAATAAAAGTTGACACAGCACTTTTTACATATGATATTAATAAAACAATAACATAACTTTTACTTTTTAATTTTAACTTAAAAATTCTAAATTCAGCAAAAATAAACCGTAGCAACAATGAATATACTTACCGTTAATATGTTTGAAAATAAATATTGTACATTAAATTTATATTATACATAAAAATGCATACGGAAGGGAATTCCGGTGCATTGCACTCTTTTATTTATAAGACTAAAGAAATTTATATGAAACTAATGTGTGTCATATATTGTCACCAAATACTATTGTAAATTAAAATATTATTTTAAACTTTTTTTTAGATTTTATTGCTTTTTAGTAAATTGCCCATTTGGCATTTTATTAGTTAATAAGTCAATATCCAATAAATAATTGTAAATAAATTTTGTATAAATAGCCTTACATTTTTATAATAAAAACAGTTCAGAATCATATCTTGACTACCAACAGTCAAGAACCAAAAAAATATTAAATCTTTTTATTTAAAACTTGACATGAACAGAACTCCAAATTTAGCGTATGCTTAGGAGTACTACTTTGATACTAAAAATTAGCTTGCTAAAGGTATCTTAGTAACTGACAAAAGTACGAGGTAACAATAAACAAGCAATATATATATTACGTGATATAAAAATATATTACATGGCGATCCTGCAACTATAGACGATCCTGCAACGATAGACGATCCTGCAACGATGGACGATCCTGCAACTATAGACGATCCTGCAACGATAGACGATCCTGCAACTTTAGACGACCCTGCAGTTATAGAATTTAACAGATGAACAACCCAACATTCAAGGAGAAGTTCAGCCCCATCCAAAAATTAGAACCATTGAAAGAAGTATTGGAGAAGCATCCAAAATGGGGAATCACCAAGCAAAGCAAGAAGAAGTAATTTTTAACAATGCAGCTCAAACAGCTCCTATAACATCAACCAACAATAAAGAAGAAAGAATACTTACCAATATAGAAATTATTACAATAATAATTTTAATTTTAATAATTATAAAAACTTCTATAATGGTATTTAAAAAACTAATAATAAAAACCATAAAAAAAAAGAATTAGATAAAACCCAAATAGTAATAGTAACAAAAATTTTTTTTTCTCAAATTTCAATGTTAATATGAAAATTTTTTATTTTTTGCTAAAAATAAATAAAATATAAAAATATAAAAATTATACACATATTTTAATGTCAAGAGTAGAAGACATTGTAATCTTAAAAAAATATATAGAAAGAATTCATATTCTAAAAAATTTAATAACTAAAAATAATAATAAAATTACTGAAAAATTTATAACAGAAAAGAAAGATTTGGCTGAAAACATAAAAGCCAAATTCTTAGAAAAATTAGAAATTAGTGTTTTGGCTGAGAAAACACATAATCAAATAAAATCAAGCTTTTTAAAAATATTTTTTGAAATAATAGACCTTTTAAATTCAAATAAAGATACAAAAATGGACTTTGAAATAGATAAGACGTTAAAAATAATACCATTATTTGATGGTGAAACAAGTAAACTTTCAAATTTCTTAAATTTGACAAAATACCTATATGAGGCGACAAAGACTGACGACCAGGAAAAATTAATACAATTTATTTATAATACAAGACTGACAGACAAACCGAAAAACAGGTTGATAGGCATTAGTGCACCAAAAACACTAGTTGAGTTCACAAAAGCATTCAATGATGCGTACTTATACACGCGTTCCCAAGCCATAATCCAAACAGAACTTATTTCGAGTGTACAAACAAACAAACCTTTATATAAATACGCCGAGAGAATAGAAAGATTAATTGCGGAACTAAACAACGTGCAAATAACTGAACAAGGAGAACAAGCGAGAGCAACAATAACTTCACTAAATGACAAATACGCAATGACCATATTTAAAAACGGATTAAACGAAAATCTAGCATCAGTGATACACGCCGCTCAACCAGAAAGTCTATCTTCTGCGATCAAAATAGCAACAGAAGTAGACCAATCAAGGAACTCCACCAACAAAATAATGTTTATTAAGAGAAAAACAAATTATAATAGCAATAAAAATAACTTTAACAGAATTAATTATAACGGTAACTTAAATAGAAATAACTTCAACAGAAACAACAACAACAACAACTTTAATAGAAATAACAACTTTAACAGAAACAACTATAACAACTCTAATAGAATTAACAACTTTAACAGAAACAATTATAATAACAACAATTTCGAAAGAAACAATAATAATAACAGACATAACAATACAAATAATCCTAACAGAAATAATTTTAATAGAAATAGATACCAAAATAGAAACAACAGACTTATAAACCATATAACCACAGAACAGGGAAACGAAGACAACCTCGAAGTTTAACAGCGTGCCGAGGAAACCAATTTATAAATGAACTAAAAATATATTACATAAACAATAAGAAAATAAATTACATAACCTTACAAACAAATCTCACCAACAGACCCTTAACTTTCTTACTAGATACTGGCGCAGAAATTTCAATAATTAAAGAAAAAATTATAGATGATCAGGACTTAATAAACTCAAATAATAAATGCAAAATAACTGGCGTAAACGAACTTGCCGTATTATCACTAGGTAGTGTACAGACAACTTTAAAAATACAGAATTTTGATTTAAAACAAAATTTTCAAGTAGTCAACTCAGATTTTCCTATACCGACTAATGGTATATTAGGTACAGATTTTCTACACCGATACTACAGCTTAATAGATTTTGAAACATTTACAATCACTTTAAAAATAGACAATGAAGAATCAACTTTACCAATAGAAACTCACATCCCAAACCATCATAATTTAGTAATACCCGCAAGAACTGAGATGATACATCCAATAAAAATCGATATCACAGAAGACAGTGTAATACTAAATCAACAATTAGGAAACAACATATTTATTGCAAACGCAATAGTACCAGCAAAAGGTGTAGCACACGTGAAAATCTTAAACACATCAAATCACAAAATAACAATATCTAACTTTAAACCACAAATCGAACCACTCAAAAACTACACGATCTTCAATCTAAAACAAAACAAAACTCACAGAGAAACAAAATTGCTGAACGAATTAAATATAAAAAATCTAGATAATGAAGCCAGGAATTCAGTTATCAACATTTGCAAAAACTTTTCAGACATTTTCCATCTAAAAGATGACAAACTCTCATATAACAACTTTTACGAACAACACATAGATCTTCAAGATAAAACCCCAGTTTATATCAAAAATTACAGGCTTCCACAAACTCAAATAAATGAAATAAACAACAAAGTAAAAGAATTGATCAGAGATAAACTTGTAGAACCATCAATCAGCCCATACAATTCTCCGTTATTAATAGTTCCAAAGAAATCTTCAAACGACGAAAAGAAATGGAGACTGGTAGTGGATTACAGACAATTGAACAAAAAAATAACAGACGATAAATTTCCACTAACTCGCTTAGACGATATTTTGGACAATCTAGGAAGGGCGAAATACTTCTCAACTTTAGATCTCAGTAATTCTTTTCATCAAATTAAGTTAAATGAGGAATCTAAACCATTGACAGCTTTCTCGACCAACAAAGGTCACTATCAATTCACAAGATTACCTTTTGGTTTAAAAATCTCATCAAACAGTTTCCAAAGAATGATATCAATAGCATTATCCGGACTAGATTCAGGCGCATTTATTTACGTTGACGACATAATAATACACGGATGTAGTTTAAAACATCACAACACAAATTAAATAAACGTTTTTACAAGATTGAGAGAATCCAACTTAAAGTTAAATCCAGCTAAATGTACATTTTTACAAACAGAAGTCACGTACCTAGGACATTTAATTACACAACAAGGAATAAAACCTGACCCATCCAAATATGATATAATAAACAAATACCCAACACCTACAAACGCCGACGACACCAGAAGATTTGTAGCTTTCTGCAATTACTACCGCAGATTTATACAAGATTTTGCCGATATAGCAAAACCATTAAACAACTTATCTAGAAAAAACACAATTTTTAAATGGACTCCAGAATGTGAAAAAGCATTCATAACTTTGAAAGAAAAACTGATTCATCCACCAATATTAAAATTTCCAAATTTTGATGAAGAATTCATAATAACAACTGACGCATCCAACTTTGCTTTAGGCGCTGTTTTGTCACAAGGAGAAATAGGTAGCGACCGGCCAATAGCTTACGCTAGCAGATCTTTGAACAAACATGAGTTAAACAAGCCGATAATAGAGAAAGAATTATTAAGTATACACTGGGCAATAACATACTTCAGACCCTATGTATATGGCACAACGTTCACAGTAGTTACAGATCACAGACCTTTAGTCAGTCTGTTTTCTCACAACAATCCTTCATCCAAAATGACGAGAATTAGACTGGAATTAGCAGATTATAATTTTAAAATAATATATAAACAAGGAAAAATTAACACAAATGCAGACGCACTATCCCGAATACAGATTGATTCAGAAATATTAAAACAAATGATTCCTAGTAATAAAATTAACGTAATTACGAGAAGCAAACAAAACTTAAAACAAAAACCAGACAATAATAACAACAGCAGTACATTGACACAGAAGTCTGATCAACTTCATACGTGGCAATGCACCTCTCTGTCTGAGACAAGAAATATTAAGAAAATGAAATTTAAAATCGTTAACGATATGAATAAAAATATAAATATAAATGAAAAAGGGGAAATTACTATACCGGTAAAGATAAGCGATAATCCATATCAGGACTTAGGTCGGATCTTGGAGAAACTTATCCTATTTTTGAAAAACAAAAGAATAAATAAACTAGCGCTAGGTGATGATGATATAATATTTAAAAATATAGAAATGAATAAATTTAAAACGTTGTACAACGAGATAATGAATAAAATGAAATTAAATAAAATAAAAATTTTAATATATACCCCACCAAAAATTATCACAGAAAATGAATCAATGCATAAAATAATAAAAGAATATCATGACACTCAACAAGGAGGTCACACGGGAATAAAAAGAACCATTAATAAAATAAAGCAACGTTATATATGGAAAAATTTGAATAAAATGGTAAAAGAATACATTAATAAATGTAAAACATGTGCGAAAAATAAAATTTACAAACACAATAAAGAGAAATTCACAATTACTAATACACCATCATCTGCTTTTGAGTCCATAAGTATAGACACCGTAGGTCCGTTGAGGATATGTAACGACAACAGATACATATTAACAATACAATGCGAATTAACAAAATACATCGAGGCTATCCCAATTAAAACAAAAGAAGCAAAAACGATAGCTAAAGCTCTAGTTACAAACATTATTTTGAGGTATGGTAACTTTAAAAGCATAAAAACAGATCTTGGTACTGAATTTATTAACGATATTTTCACTAATATCTGTAAAACATTCAACATAGAACATCTAAAGTCAACTCCGTATCATCATGAAACCTTAGGTTCAATCGAACGGAACCATAGAGTTCTAAATGAATATCTTTTATCATTTACACAAGACTACGAATGGGAAGAATGGATACCGTATTTCACGTTCTGTTACAACACAACACCACACACAGATACAAATTATTCTCCATTTGAATTGCTTTACGGAAAGATATCAAACCTACCGACAAATTTTAGTACAAATACACACATACCTATACAGGATATAAATGATTACGTACTTGAACTAAAAACTAGACTGAAATTCGCGGCTAAACAAGCAAAAAATATGTTAGAAATAGCTAAAGTAAAAAGAAAAACTACACATGATATAAAAGTCAAACCGATTATATTTAAAATTGGTGATTTAGTTCTAATTCAAAATGAAAAGAAAAATAAATTATGTAGTCCATATATAGGACCTTATAAAATAACAAAAACAAATAATGTGAATTCTGTTGTGAAAATTAAAGATAAAGAAAAAGAAATTCACAACAACAGATTAAAAATATTTAACTATTAGAAATAATGTATATATTATATATTTCAATTTAAAAATAAAATTTTTTTTTACCACTATAAACTATAAAATAAATATAAAATTTACATGTAAATCATAAATAAAAATTAAAAGTATATAGAAAACATTTTTTTAAAAAACTTTTTAAATATAGACATTTTATATGTATAGAACAATTAATGTATAAACCAAAAAACAAAAAAAAAAAAAAACTTTTTAAAAATAAGAAATTGTAAAAGCATAGATAAAAACAATTACAAGCCAAAATTTTTTATATAGGTACTAATTATAAAAATAATAAAATTTCCTTTTAATAAAATAAAAACAAATTTAATAATAAGTTTAAAACAAAAAAAGAATTTTCTTTTGTACAAAATTCTTTTTTTTTTCTTTTTACGGTAAGGGTGTAGTGCATTCACTATTTCACTCATTGATCAGAATTTCACTCATTTATTTGATTACAATACTTAACTATATTTCATTAGAAATAAAACATATACCTTTAATTACTTTTAAAAAAAAACATAAATAAATAAAAGTTGACACAGCACTTTTTACATATGATATTAATAAAACAATAACATAACTTTTACTTTTTAATTTTAACTTAAAAATTCTAAATTCAGCAAAAATAAACCGTAGCAACAATGAATATACTTACCGTTAATATGTTTGAAAATAAATATTGTACATTAAATTTATATTATACATAAAAATGCATACGGAAGGGAATTCCGGTGCATTGCACTCTTTTATTTATAAGACTAAAGAAATTTATATGAAACTAATGTGTGTCATATATTGTCACCAAATACTATTGTAAATTAAAATATTATTTTAAACTTTTTTTTAGATTTTATTGCTTTTTAGTAAATTGCCCATTTGGCATTTTATTAGTTAATAAGTCAATATCCAATAAATAATTGTAAATAAATTTTGTATAAATAGCCTTACATTTTTATAATAAAAACAGTTCAGAATCATATCTTGACTACCAACAGTCAAGAACCAAAAAAATATTAAATCTTTTTATTTAAAACTTGACATGAACAGAACTCCAAATTTAGCGTATGCTTAGGAGTACTACTTTGATACTAAAAATTAGCTTGCTAAAGGTATCTTAGTAACTGACAAAAGTACGAGGTAACAATAAACAAGCAATATATATATTACGTGATATAAAAATATATTACATGTAGATATATTTACAAAGTTGACAATTAAAATTGAAAAATAATGAATGAAAATTGGAAAATATCGAAAAAATATTTAGAATGTTGTGCATTAAAATTAAAAATCATGACAATCGGTTAGTAATTTGCCTAGTTATTTGCATTAATTTACAGATTAAATAATATAATGATGATAAGACTATACTCAAGTATAGTATAAGGACTATACTCAAGTCTACTAAGCAGTTGCGCTTAAGATTTGTTCTGTTTTAGCAAAACCTAAAGTAATCTTAAATAAATTTCGTTCTACATAAGATATTTTGAAATTATTATCGTAAGGGTTAGAAGTATCACTTTCTAAATTCTTAACAAATCAATGCACATCTTTCGCATTGATGAAACATGAACAAGATACTTTGTATAGTATCTGATAACAAGAATACATTGCAACATATGTTCTTAATTAGAGTTCAAATATGAACTTTGAAAAAGCAGAAATCTTCAGTATAAAAATTTATGATACAAATCGATCCATTTAAAATTGTTATGACAATTCATTCCCATCGCTACTTTAACATAACAAAAAAAAAAACAATAAAATCGATGTTTTCCATTTTGTTTAAAATTAAACAGGAAGTAAATATCCAGATTTACATCATGTTAAAGCAAAAGCAATTTGTAAAAAAAAACGCCTTTAAAGAAGCTGGTTTTGTTTCATTAATTTAATTTAAATGATTATTAAGACACACAATATTTTTTTATTGTTGTAGACTTTATTAATATTCAATCAAAAATGGTTAGTAGACGACAACATTTTTATTTTATGTTTATATGAGTATTTTATATACATCCCAACATTATATAATTGTGTCCAATTAAGTGTCTTCATTCTAATGTTAAACAAGAGGTACATACATATATTTATGAAAAAAACATAAGAAAAAACATATAGAGAACATGAAAATAATTTGTTATGAATTCAAGTAAACTACATTCTTTAAATATATTTTATTTAATTTATAATTACATTGTATGTATTTAATATAATGTTTTTTACATAACCTGTTATATACTTCTTTCATATCTTTGTTGCTTTTGTAAAATACATGATTTTAATATTTAACTTTCTTTATACAATGTAAAATGAAGACTATTTAACTTACAGACTAATAACGACTAACTTAATTTAATAAAAAACTTTTTTTAAAGAAACAAAATATAATTTATGAAAAAACCAAGGGTTTTTAAAAAGCATATTTTTTAATTTTGAAAAATAAGTTTAAAATACTCATACGACTTTTTTTAGATTAAACTCCCCACAAAATTGCAAGTTCCTAACTCAAACTGTTTCGAAGATTTAAAGAGTGAAGAATTTTACAAAAATTGTGTTTCGTGTAGAAGGTCTCGGGTCCAAACAGTGGTCAGAAAAAAATATATATCGTAAAATTATAATTATATCGTAATATAAAGTAAGATTTATTAAAAATATATAAATAACTCTTGTGTAAGACAACAGATGGCGCACAAAAAACTAACATTTGTGTATTCATAATATTCTACAATAGTTACAACCGAGTAATCAACGACTTAGTGAATATAACGATTAAAGAAACTGAAGCCTAGCCTATATATACACTTGGTAAATGCCCTATACTTCTTAAAGGAGTGGAAAAGTAATAAAAAATATACGTGTGGCGACCCTGTATATTTTTTGATATGTTTTTACAAAGCTTTTAAAAGGAACTGTCTTATGACGTCTCCAGATTAAAAATATTGTTATTAACTTTTCCTTATTCCAAATATTCCAATTTGCAAATGTGGGGCTTTTTTGGACTTTGGAAGGCTGAAGCCCCTTAACAGTTGGAGCTGCCGAAAAAAGTGCTTTCATAAAATTAATTTTTTTAATACCTACCTTTTGTTAAAATTTCATTTCTTTACTTCGAATGGTGTGTATTTTGAAAATATACAGACGAACGGACGGACATAGTGAAAGTATATAAATACAATCTTTTCAAAAATTTTTTTTTAAAATATGCTAAAAAAAATTAAGAAAGAACTTTTCTGCTGTCGCAAACATAAATATTACAACATGTATTACAAATAAACAACAACAAATAAATAATTCAAGTGCATTTTTAATTAAAAAAAAAAATTAAATTAAAACATTGCATAAAATCACAACAACTAAATAATATGTAATTTTTATTTATTTATTTATTTATTATTTTTTTTTTTGTTAAACAATTTTTAAACATTCAAGGTAAAATCCAAAAAACAAAAAAAATGTTTATAAAGAAAAATAAAAACAAAACAATTTAAACATAAGAATAAGTTAATACATATGTTGAAACAAATATTTATAAAAACAACAACAAATTAAATAAAAAGAAACAAAATATAAAAGGACGCCAAAAATAAATAACTTACACAAATAAAAACACACAATTTAAAATTAATTAGTTACAAGTTTATAACCATATACTTATTTATAATAAAAATAATAAAAAAAAAACTCACATCACATGTATCTGTAGTGATGGGAAAATATTTATTGAAATTCAAAAAGAAAATCCAAAAAAAAACAAAACATGTTACAATAATTTTTCCATTAAATCAATTTTTATAATATACATACTTATCTGAAGTAAATACATTATAAAGGTGTGCTCTAATATTTAGCAAACTTTGGCAGCTCAGTGTAGTTATGTGTGTGTGTATTTTTTATAAAATACAAAAAAAATTATAATATTGAGGAGCACGATCTTAAGTGTCTAAACTTTCCTTTAACAGGCTAATGCTTAAATTTCTTATTTAAATATCAAATATTCAATATAAACGTAAAGTTTTTAATTCATATCTTATAACTCACATATAAAAAATTTTAGCTGAAACAAATGAAAATGTTCACCCAAAGGAATTGTTAAAATAGAATTTCCGAACAGATTTGCCTTTTTTTTTTTTAAGATTTAATTGCTCTACTGTTAGACTAATAAGCATGTCTATATATAGACAAGGGGAGCGTTCAGTAAATCTCGGTTTAGTAAATCTTTTTTTTTAAATCTCGTTTTTAGAAAATCTCGTTTTAAAAAATCTAGTTTTTTATTGAAAAAGCTCGCTTATTATATCTTTTTTAAATGAAAAATCTGGTTTCTGGAAAATAAGATTTTCTAAAACGAGATCTTCTAAAAACGAGATTATCTAAACGAGATTTTCTAAAATGAGATTTTGTGAAAACGAAATTTACTAAACCGAGATTTCAGACCCAACCCATAGGTATGTATTGGAAAAGATAGGTCATATTGTGTTCTTATTAATATAATTGATCTTAATGAATTTTACATTCAATTTAAACTTGTGTACTATTACATATATATAACATTTGGAAAAGTCTTGGGCCTTATAACATGTAGAAACGCCTAAGATTTTCAATTGATACAATTCTATTTTGCTTGTATTTTAATAATTTTGATATCTGTGACTTATATTATTCAATTAAATTATTAGTTTATATTTTTATATGTTATATATTTTACTGTACATTTATTTATTTATTATTTTTTAAAAAACTGTATACTCATTAATACAATTAATAGTATACAAATTATAGCACTGGAAACTGAGGGGCTTCCGCTTGCTTATTGTACATATAAAATTATTAATTATCGGTTATGTCCTAAATGAGAATCCAATGACTCAGTTACCAAGTCGAGTCGAAAACCAGATTATAGTTTTTTTCAGTTTCACTGGGATTCGGAATTAGTTCCACTGGGATTTTAGTTGTGATGTAATTTTCAACAAATGCTTTTAGGAGCTCCTTGTACAAAAATAGTACAACATTTTGATTGGATTTCATTTTGATAATGTTTCACTTATTCAATCAAAGGAGCTTCAATTGTAGAATAAAATTTAGTGAAAAATTTTTCTATATTAATAATTTATGTTCATAAAATGTATGGACCATTTTTGAAAAACCATGTTAGCTATATTCGTAGAGCGTTGTTGTGTGTTGTGTGTTTTAGGATTTTTCTCAAAAAATTTCTTTTCAATCAAAATTGTAAAATAATTTCCAAACTTAAAAGAAACCTAAAATTTAAAATGCATCCTTGCATTCAGTAATTAATTGTACTATTTAACTAAAATCTTAAAATTATTTTGTAATTCACTGATCACTGATTCACTTAATTGACTGCTGGAGTTTACTTAAAGTTTACTTCTTCAACTAACTGTTTTTTTAGTTTTAACTAATTCAAACAATTTGATGTCAATGTAAAAACTAAAGTACTAACTTTTATGGAGCACAGTCTATTCTAAAGAAAAATTTAGTTTATATTGAACACTTTCATATGTACACTTTCATTCATAAATATATATCTATCTGAACATATTATATACATATGTTTGAAAATAAAGATAAGCGTTGAAATTAAATATAAAAAAAAACACACTTTGTTGCAATTTTATTAAACAGTTTTTTTTTTATATTTTTTCGTTTTTGATTACTATTTACATTTACTATAACTATTATCATTAAAATTATTTAATAATACAAGTATTATTAGTATTATTAATATTTAATATAAGCACTAGCTTTATGTTATTTTTTTTTATTTTTAGTGTTTTATTGCATTTTAATTTGATACAATTAAATTCAATAAGATGATGATGAATTATTATGTTGGTTGTTGTTTGGTTTTTTATTATCTTATAGTTCTTTTATACACTTTATATATATATATACATTATAAAAATGCATAACTTTATAGTTTTATTGTGGAAAATTGGTTTTAATAGCGTTATAAAATGATATGAATGCAGTATAAATAAAATTAAAAAACAAAATAAAATTATTTTATTAACCATCAAAAAAGAACTCCTCTACATATTATATAATAAAGAGTTATTAAAGTACTTGAGTTGAATAGTAACCATTATATATATTATTAATAGATGTATTTGTATTCATTGTATCTTTTTATTAAATAGATTGAAATCTGAGTTAAAATGTATATACAGTTATTTTGGTATGGTTTGTAAACAGATAGATCAACAATGTATGCTTACATTCGTTGAATACTGTAGTACAAAACTGTAGGTGAAATAAATCAAATATTGACAAAATAAGTACAATTTAATAGGAAAATGTGTTCAATCTATAAAATATTTAATTTTAGATTTTGGATTTGATAAAATGGAAAGATTTTTGTGGAAAATCGCAGCTATTTCCCTAAAACTGCTAAATTTACTTTTTCGGTTTCGTAGTAATTGAATTTAAAGTAATCATTAATTGTAATCATTCATTATGTATTTCTATTATTCAGAGTATCAAATACTGAAGTATTGAATTGATTTTTAAAGGGGGGATTCTGAAATATATATTCAAAATAATCGTTGTGTCAAAATTACAATTCCAAGTTCTTAATTTAAGGTGGGATAAAAAAGTAATCAAGTAATTCTTTTGAATTTTTTCAATACTCTTTCACCAAAATTTCTTTAAAATTCGTTGGTGAATAAATTGATTAGTGACAATTTACTTTAATAATTAATGACAAATATTTGCACTTTTAACTTTTATTGTAATAAATTTAAAACTTTAAAAACTGTTGTAATTATCATAATTAGGTTAAAAAATTTTAATACATATCTTTATTTACGTTTAAATTAAAAATGAAACACATTCTTTAGAGTAATTTTTAAAAAATAAACATTAAGTAAAGATAATTAAGTTATTCTCTGTTTAAAGTAGTTTATGACATTCATGTTTCATTCAATGAAATTTACATTCATGAATTTTAACAATTTCTGCAATACGTGTAAAAATTGTTTCAGAAAATTACATTACAATCATATTTGTTTTAATAACATAAGTTTGTTGGTGAAAGGCAATCCTTTTTTTATTATGTTTTTCTTTCTCTCCGTTTTATCCATAAGGAATTTTAATATTGTGACACTTAAAAATAATGTTAATGTACTTATACTTTTTGTAATTAAAATTTTAATTGCTACGTGTAAATTCAAATCGAATTTCAAATAAAGACACACTTTTGATACACATAAATGACATTTAATATGAGTTTTTATATTAAATGGCAGTATTTCATTTGATTGTCATTTTATGACATTTTTATTTGACTTTATTTCATTTGTTTATATTTCATATTCATGTATTACAAATGACTGTTTTTCGTATGACTTTATTTTAATTTGATTATATTTCATTTGCCTAGATTTTAAATGACTGAATTATCATTTAAATGTATATCATATGACTGATTTTCATTTGCCTGCATTATCATTTAAAAATGGCTCCACTGATTTTTATTTGACTGGATATTAAATATGTACATATACATATATTAAACCTCGCAAAAACCAAAAATCTGAATTTTGAATGCAATTTTAAAATTTCTTCTGATTTAAAATCTTTCATATACATATCAAATATTCAAAAGAAATACAAAGCCAAATGAAACACAGTCAAATGACACAAAAGATAAAATGAAACACAGCCATATGACACAGTTTTAGTAAATTCTCATCTTATTGGGAACATTATATTATAAACTTAGGAATCTTCAAACATAACCTATGTTCGATATTTATCATTTTAAATCTTTAAATATTCTTTTAAAATACGCTCATAGGACCCCTGTGCAATTGCACAGGCTTTTTTTTAGGAATTTTTGCTAAAGTATTTTATCTTATCTAGCATTAGATACCTAATACTGTCATGTTGAAATACTTTGTAGTACCGAGTTATTTTAGAAAATTTTGTAATACTATGACAAATATTTAATTTACGTTTCGTATAAATATTGCTAAAAAAATAAAAATTCTGTTTAAATTTTTCGGTTAAAAAAACAAATAAATAAAAATTTCGCAATTCGTGATTTCACAAACTATGATATGATATGTAACACAAACTATGATATGATAGTTTAACAACTGTATTCTCTTCTTTAATAATGATTCATTTCATGAATAAAATGAATTTAAAGGTATGAGTATTGCCACCATTATTTAATGTTTATAGTATTTAATAAAAATGTTTATAGTTCTTGAATTATTAAGATATGAAATATTTATTTTACATGTTGTCAAGGTCTTGCCAACTCTTGTGTCATATCATATATATGATAACGGTTTTATTTAAGTTTCACTTACAATAAAACGAAAAGAGTTCCTATTTATATTTTAATTCCAAACAGCTTATAATGAAATTTCTCACAGGGACACTCCGTTTCTATTCACCACATACACATTTCAACTCAACACTGTATATACTTTTTTCCAATTCATTTTTTCAATCCATAAGATTACATTTTTTTTTTTAAAGGACCTCCTTAAACCACTCAGGACAAAATAACATATTGTTTTATAGTTTTATTATATGTAATAATTTTGTTTCAATTTTTTTTATTTTTATTTTTAAGTACAAAATTTACATGTTAATGCTGAGTTTTTTTTTACAACAAAATAATAACAACACAACAACAATAAAATCCATACAAACAAAGAATTTCTTTCATGCTATCAATATACCATATAATATTTATACAATTTTTCCGACGGCTTTTGGCACACGCTCACTTATTCTTTAAATAAAATTTTCTTTGTATTTATTTATTCAACTTAAATCAAAGTTTTATGTATGTCTGAATATCCAGAATTCTAGTTATTATGTTTTTATATTTACTGTTATATTTGTTTTTGTAACTATTTTATTGTTTTATTGTAACTGTTTTTCAAGTGTAATTGCTCTGATTTTAATGATTAAAATACAAAAAAAAATAAAAAAGTAATTGAAAATGATTTACTGTCAAAAAGTATTCATTTTTAAAAATTTCAATTTAATGGTTTATAATATGTATGTAAGTACATATATATATATATATATTTAAGGAAAAATTCCTTCTATTTAATTAAAAAGATTACATACATATATAATAGAAACATTTTATAACAAGTACAGGAACAATAAGAAAATAATAAAAAATAACTAAAAGGATATAATAAAAAAAAAGTACTCATAAAAAAAATAACGAGAGAGATTTATTTGAATTATGTGCGCATAACTAAATATTTTAAAAATATTATTTTATTGTATTTTGTTTATTTTTTTTTTTTTAATTATATAATATTTAAGTAAAAATGCATTCAATTTTTAATGTATATAACTAGCTTGTATGTTATTCAGTATAAGTAATTGTTATTTTGATTTATTTAAAATTCTTTCTTTTTTTGTTTTTTTTTGGTTCCACTTATAAGTTTTGATAAGTACTTATTTTTTATTTTTAGTTCTTTTAAGTACTTTTAATACAATTATTTTATTGTATTAATTGTACTTAAATGAATTATTTTTTTTTTTATAGAAATTTATTTTGGTATAATTGTTCAAAATTGAAAAAAAAATATGTTTTATATGTTGAATTCTTAAAAGAACTTAAAATTAATGTGGTAATTGGTGTAATAAATGAAGTTTTTGAACTTTTAGGTTACAAAAAATCTTTTGTTTTAAATTTGTAAAAACAAAAGTGATATTTTTAATATTCACTATATTGGATATGAAGCACTAACTTAGAGTTTGGGATATTTTTTTTTTAGTTGGGAACCGTATGAAATCTAATTTTGATAATGATATACTTGTACAGACATAGGGCTTAATAGCATAATCTTTTGATATCATAGTTATTATAACTGTAAAATTGAGGGGGTTTCTGATTTGTAATAAAGAAAATTTTATGTATCCAAATATATTAAAAACGATTTCATCTTAACACATTTCAAATTTAAGCATATTAAGAATATTTAAAGGTTTAGCTAATACCTGGGGCGCATTGCTGCGCCCTCAATGGTATTGTAATTGAAGTTGATGAGTTATTCAAAAAATTAACACAAAAATTATACATGGTGTAATCGCTAATTGAAGAATGTATTGAAGTCATTTGTTTAAAAAGATTTTTCTATCGTCGTGCCGATATGAGTTAATAATTTTTAAGTTTGTTAATGAAACGTTATTAAAATTATTTAAAAGTCAATTGGTCAAACCGTTTCTGATTCAGAACGAAATAATAAAAAAATCTTTAAATTTGGAAAATAAAAAAATTAAAAACTTTATGGAGCCCTTGCACTCTTTGCATCATTGGTGGTGAAGTTTATTACTTGCACGAACTTTTATCTCAATTGTTCAAATCGCTTTTAAACAGGACAACAAAAACTTAAGAAACTTTATTGAACCATTGTACCAAAACGGGTTAAAAAATCATACGAATTTTCTTCCTTATGTATTAAAGGTTTAGTATAAAAAAATTATTGCATAATTGTTTGTAGAATAGTTAAAGAAGGTAGTTGAATCTTCTGTTGCTTTATCAATGAATTATCTAGGAAATGCATAAAAGTAACGTCAATATAACTGTTATGTTAAAACACAATTTGAAACTGTAAATTTAACAAATTATTGAAAATGATACGACCAGAGTTGATACGACCATGATAAAGTAAACGGTTAATTAAATAATTTATAATTTCTTTAGTCAGTCGAGGTTTCTTAAGTCAGTTCTCAGTAACGAGGTGTTCTCTTCTAATAATTACGAAAAGAGGTTCACACTCACCTCACAACTATAACTTAGAAGTTTTGTTTGTTTCGAAACACCTGCATAAATCTGGCCTACTTCCGACGATTCTTTAATTTTAATATTTTTAATTTTATTTATTTTTATTTTTAATAAACTATTTCTCGAATTTGAGTATAAATATTTTGCAAATTTGTTGTTCTATTTTGCAAATCAAAAAAACGTGTGCTTCTTTTTTAGGACTTCTGTCATACCTTTCACTCACTCCCCGGTAAACATTTTAATAAATGATTTAACAAGATTTAATTAGAGATTTTTTTATGTGTTTTGGTCATATTTTTAAACCAAAGAAGAAGACAGAATATACACTGTAATAATTTATTATCACATTTTTGAACCCACAACTAATTAATACATATGATCATCAAAAAATAATACACATATATAATATACATATATCTACTACTTTTCTGTATAGAATGAAAATATTTTAAATGTGACAATAAAGTAAAAAAAAAACAACACAAATAGAAATTAACATACTATATAGCTGTGGTATTACAAAATTCATATACATTTGGTTTATTGGTACGTTCGTTAACCAGAAGCTTGACCGCACAAAATTGAACAAAATGAAAAATTTTCTAAAATTTTCATTCTTTTTTTGACCTTTTTTTTGTTGTTGTTTTTTTTTTTAATTTTTTCTTGTTTTTTAAACTAATTACCATATACGAAGTCACCACAAATTTCTGGTAGCCCACAATTCAAAATTATAACAAAATAATATTCAATGTATGAACATACGTATACCACCGCCTTCATAGTAATTTGTGAACAAGTATATAAATCTAAAAGTCAATTTTTTTCTATTTATAGAAATTTGAAAAAAAAAAAAAAAAATTCGGAACAAGTTAAAATATTTTATTCCAAAAGTAATGAAAAAGTTTTAAAATAATAAAAATAAAAATTATATTTTTCGCCGCAAATTAATTTTTGTACCCACATTTTGATGTAAAAAATAAAACAACAACTAACTTAAATTTTAAATTATTCTGTCTGTCTAGTTTTTCACACTTATCGTTATTAGAACAAATATTTAAGATAAACGCTTATACGTCAAATCAAGAGTTTTGAAGCATTAACCGGTAAAGAAGATATACAGTCAAACGATTTATGGGGAATCTGACCAATGGCGTAGTGATTAAGACGACGACCATTCATGCAGAAGATATCAGGTTTAGAGCCCGGTCAGATCAAATAATAAAAATATATACCGTAAAAATTGTATAAATATATCGTAATAGTTTATATCGTAATATAAAAAAGTAGTATTAATTAATATATAGCTAACTCTTATGTAAGATAATAGATGGCGCACAAAATTGCAGACATGGATTGGGACAAATGATAAATAATGCAGAATAATACACTCATAAGAACTATTAAAGCATTTAAACATACGGTTATAACGTCTTGCTATAAATTTTTTTTTCACAAACCCATGTAATTTTTTTCATTCTTTTTGCTTGTAATCCAAACCGTGCTTCAGTTCAAACAATCCAAGTTTCCTCCAACAACATCAAAAATTATTAGTGGAATATATTAAGTCTTCTTAACTAGTCAACACAAGGTAAGCTTTAAATTTAAGTATTAAAAGTTGAGAAAAATCTAAAAGTATTTGGCACAACCCTGTACTATCTGTATATTATTAAGAAGACTCCAAAAAATTTTTAATATTACAAATTATAAGGATTCAAGAGCCATAATAGATTCGATACTATTATTGAAGTATAACCGATGCTATTTACCAAAAAGATCAAGAAGAAATTACAATTTGCTACCATGGCATTTTGAAAAGACTTTCCATGGAAAATTGAAAAGACAAGAAAACCATGGAAATTTGAAAAGACAAGAATATTTTATGACACTTTTTTTTTTTTTTTTTTTTAGTGTTTTATTTTTCTATTCATTATATTATTTTTTAACAATTCAAAAACAAAAACTTAAAAAGAATTCTTATATGCTAAAATGTAATTTGTACATGGCTGACCAATATGTCAGCTCTCACAATTTATTTAGAACTATATTAGTATAATCTCTTTTGATGTTTTAATATTGATATTTTGATTTTAACATAATATATTTTAGTTTTGATTTAATATTAATATAATTGAATTTATTGGAAAAAATTTTTTTATATAAAAACCAATTTTTTTTATTTATATGTTTTATAAAAACTTAAAACTAAAATAACCTAATACTTATACCTATACCTAAACCTACTATAACCTACGTTACATCTAAATTTTTCCAAAAGTATGGTTTTTTAATTTCTAATTTATTTTTTGCAGGAATATACTTATCATATTTAAACAACTCATTGTCATTAATATTTATTATATTTAAATTTAAAGGTATTTGTTTTATTTTCGCGTTTCTTTTATAGTGGTATAAAATCGGAATATTTTGATTATTTTCAATATAATTATGTTTGTCCAAAAACACGAATCCTTCTGGAGGCAAAAAACCTGTAACTAGGCAGTTTTTAATGTACTCAAAATCTTCGTACCATGGATGGCAGATTAATGAGTTCTCGCATGATTCACTACTCCTTTGAATGTGGTTACGTATGAGACGAATGATAAAATTGTCGATTCTAACTATGTTCGCCTTATCATATATAAATTTATTTGAATAATAGTGCATATTAGTGTTAGGTTTTCTATTGTAATTTGTACAAGCTCTTAAACACTTGCGTTCGAATATTCTTAATTTTTCCATCACAGAAGCATTAACATTATACCATATTGGACAGGCATATGTTAGTACTGGACGGATTAAGGTTTTGTAGCAGAGCAATTTAACATTGTTGCAAAGTGTTCTGGAAAAGAACAATTTTCCTAAATTAATAAAGGCGTTATTTGCTTTTCTTATTTGATTTTTAACATGATAGTTAAAGTTTAACATATAATTATAGTGAACTCCTAAATACTTGAAGTTCACAGAGTTTTTAATTTTTGTTTTGTCTGGAGTTAATATATAAATGACACTATTATATACTGGAACTACACCACCAAGGCCTTATAAAAATTGCATTCGATCTCATTGCATATTTTGAGGCGTTTGAAGACTAGAATAAAATGTATCACATACAATAAAACATGTGTTATATTTAAAATAATATACGGTTATTATAATAACGATTCAATTTTTTTTAATTATTTATAAATGAATGTTTTTATTTTTTTTTATCTTATTTTTCTCTTTTTTTTTAACAAATTATTTATGAATCTTAATGTTTTGCTTAATTAATTGTTCTTTATTGGATATTTTTTTGATTAACAAGCTACTACTAACTAGATACATATTTTTATTTTAAATAATTTATCCAATTCGTTTGGATTGATTTTATAATATTTTGTGATTTTGCTTATTATTGTTTTATTTTAATTATAATTATTTATTGGTTACAAATTTAAATTTCATTTTGCTCATTTTACAAGACACCAAAAATGGATTTAAAAAAAAACATTTTTTTTTTATAACCAATTTTGGATTATGGTCTGGTCTATTGGGATTATACATGTGACATTTATTATTTTTTTTTTTTTTTAATTTTCTGAAACGTATTTTTAATGTAAAGCAAGTTAAATTTTTGGTATGATATGATATATTGACCATTTCTTCCTGTTTCTCACACACCGAATTTGGTATGAAACTTTTCAGAGATATACTAATGAATTTTTTAGTTAATTATGAAGTGAAAATATGGACTGCAGTTTTGACTTGCAAAGCAATTAATGGTCATGTATATAATAGTTAGTTAAATTGTAATTTGTGATTAGTGATTACTGATTATCAATAGAGATATTGAATAGATCTCATATACCTTCATGGGGCTAAATAAGGATGCAACATAAATACCAGATAATATTAAAAATATACCTAGTATTTTCCAAATTTTAAAAGTTTTGTGTTTGCAATTATAAACGGTATTTGAATGTAATTAAAAATAAATGATTAAAGTATTTGAAAAAAATTTAATTCATTAAATTAATTCAACAGTTTGAATTTTGTTATACTGGAAAGCTTCAAAAGCCACCTATTAACACCCTGTATAGTTTCTATAGATAGTCGGCAACTACCGTCGGACTTAGCGATGCGATGGGTGAGACAAGTGTAAATTGTGCTTTCGGGAATAAGGATGTAACAGGATTTTAGAGAATCGGTTTAACGATATTTTGTATTATAGGATAATGGGGGTTGTAGAAAACTTAATGGGATATTTAGAAGAAAGTTGTTAATGTTGTTCTTGAATTATTGAAATTATGTACATATACATTACCAACTTAAGTAAATACATTTGAAGGAAAATAATTTCAAATCAGCTAGCGATTAGCGCATATCAAATGAATTTCCTTCCATAGGCTGTGTTAAGTCACTTTGATAGTTTGACAGTTTACAGATATGCTTCTGTTACTTTTTTTGTCTTCCCTTCGAAAACTTTGAGGCATTAATTGTTTAATTTCTTAAGAATAGATGTTAGACCTACGAGCTTCCAGCAAAAATGTGTGCATTATATTCCACTTTCAACAGAATATACATTTTATAGATGTTTAGGCGATTAGACAATCTAGCATGATCCTCAAAATGTTCAAGTTTGCCGTATGGTGACTTCAACATTAACAGTTGGCACACTTTGACATTTATTTGCTGTTCTAATCAAGTATTTTGTTTCATTGCATATTTTTATTATTTCTTCCACTACATAGGAAAAGTTTAAGCTTCTCATGTAAGTCACTACTTCGCTCACACCATATATAAGAAACTATGTTTATACCCGTATGACTATAAGTCAAAAGGGTATATTAAATTTGCCATTACTTTTGGGACACAGAGAAGGCGGAGAGTATATATAGATTCAGAGATAATGATCGGAGCAAAATCGCAACGTAAATCGATCTAGCTAGATATGTCCGTCTGTCCGCACGATAACTTAAAAAAATAAAGGAGCTAGAGGTTGGAAATTTTCACAAATTCATTTTTATGCAAAAGCCGTCATCACTATTGAAATCCAGCCATTTTGTTCCACGAGTTTGAGTAGTAATGAAGCTGGGTGTTTGAAGTTTTGTCAAAAATAGTTTAGTTTTATGGCCAAAGTTTTTTCAAAACTTAGTTTCTCTACTGCAGTGTTGGTTTTAAGTTGAGTTGTAGATCATTTAACGAACTCGACTTAAATATTTGATTATATAATAGTAGCCTGTCTTCAATACCGAACCCTAGGCCCCAATTTTTTTCTGTTTTATAAATGCAAACGTCAAATGCTACAATGACGTAAACTATTTTTTACCATAAGCTATTTTTAAAACAGCCAACAAC
This sequence comes from Dolichopus griseipennis, assembly GCA_963082915.1. Classification (NCBI taxonomy): domain Eukaryota; kingdom Metazoa; phylum Arthropoda; class Insecta; order Diptera; family Dolichopodidae; genus Dolichopus; species Dolichopus griseipennis. Next base: position 71,454,795 of record OY720443.1, on the reverse strand, counting down.
AGCTAATTGAAAATATATTGATCAATATAATTATTCTTCAGCGTACTTTTCAGTTATTTCGGGAAAAGTTTAAGTCTGCGTAACCATAGCTACATACCCAAGAAGAAGTTAATTAGAAGAAACAAGAATTTTAAATAACTAAGTTAGTTTTAGCCTTTAAACTCTTTAAAAAAATCATAAAAATAGAAATTTTGAAAAATTTTCTAATTTTCATTTGTAAAATAAATTATTCAAATTTTCCACCTATTTTAATATTCCACCTTTTGTGAAAATTGAAATTCTAATCCTTTAAAAATTATATTCATTTGTAAGTAACATAATGTCCTTATACTAGAGCTGTATCATTTTTAAAGTAAATTTAAAATTTTAAGGGTTTATTACAATATAAGAAATTCAAAATATATATTTATTTATATGTGTATATAATGTATATATGTATGTATATATATATATATTGAATTATATCCATATAAAAATAAAAAGTCATATTTTGTAAATTTTAAAGAAAATAACAATGTTAAACATAAATTTTTATAAATATTCATGAAAATTAAACAACAGCAACAACAACTGTTACCATAATATCATAATATCAATTTGAATATCATAATTTTTTTATTCTATCTATGGTTATATCTATCTTTGTGTATGTATATTTCATTATTTATATATATATATATATATATATATACATTCAATATGTATACACATTAAATACATAAGCAATTTTATATTTTAAAATACAATTGAATAAAATTATTTCAAGGGAATAAATTAATTATAAAAACAATGCCATTAAAATAAAATACAAAAAAAAAAACAAATTTTCCAAAATGGAAAATGGAAAATTTTTTGAAACAATAGAATTTTACAATAATTTAAAATATTGCCTCGTTTTTTTTTTTTTTGTTTTTATTTGTTAAAATAAAAAACAGAAACTGATAAAAAGGTAGGAGGTGGAGTTGTTGATTTTTTTTTGTTCAAGGAAAAAAGGATTTAAAGTACTTTAAGTACCTATATACAAAAGTAATTATAATAGAAAAAGTTACATGCAATTTAACATTTGTTTATAAAAGATTCAAAAGAAAAAAAAAATATAATGGAGCCATTTGTTAAAAATAAATAAAGTTTTAAAAAAAAAAAAAAACAAAATAAAATTTTACCACAAGTGTGTAATAATTATTGGTTAGAGTTTTTTTTTCCACCATTATTTAGAAGTTTTTAAATACAAACGAAATATTTACATGAGTACAATGAGTACTATTTAAAAAATATGAAAATATGAAATGAAAAGGGTTAGAATTAATATATACATATATATATATATATATATATATATATATAAGCTTTAATTTATCAATTTGTTTGATTTGTTATTAAAAAAAAAAATGATAACCAATATAATTTATAATATATTCGATTTTGTGTATTTTTTTTGTAATAATATTTAGGAAAATTTTTGAATTATAATGTTCTGACATCTGTCAATTTAATAATTGAAAAAAAAGAAAATAAAATACCTAGATAGTAATTATGTAAAAAATGGTACTTATTTTTGTAATTAATAAGTAAACATTTTGGAAAACATAATTTTTGGTCAAAATATTTGGAATTTTGTAATTATGATGAAATATTTAGTTATTTTTTAAATATTGATACTGAGGTATCATATATTAATTCTGTATTTATTTAATTTTTAAAATAATTTAATTAATTAGAGACAAGCTAAAAGCAGATGTACTAACTTCAAATATGTAGGGTTTAATGACTTTTGAAGAATGTATAGGATATTGACAGAAAAAATGTCATAATTTTAATCCCCAAGGAGTTTTTTTTTAGAAATAATGGAAATTAATTAAAGCATATGTACCATGGGTTCTAACTACAAGAATGGTAAAAAAGCCCATTTTTAAGATTATTTCTAACATTTCTTCATCATACCAGCATATAAAATACACAAATTTGTAGGAGCCTTAATTGGTGAAATTTATATTTAGCAGAGCCTATATTCTGCTCCTTTTTCTTTTTTAACTGAATTTTATATTGAAATATAATATATAACTTGCTATAGATATAGTTTGAATATCAATTATATATACAATTCAATATTATATCGTATTCATAGGTATACTTTTTTCTTGAATTTTTTTTGTTACATTTTTTTTCAATGCATATCCATATATATTATAACTTTGTATATGTTTTTTCTGTAAAATGTAATATATGATGAGCATTTAGTACCACATTATTCAATGTATATTCTAGCTATATATATATTTTATCTTCTTGAATTAAACATAGTTAAGTAAGGTACGCATAGGAATATTTCACCAGTCCTTAAATTTTACTTTTAATAAAATTTCAAACTTACTTGTTTTAAATAAATTCATTTCTGTTTTAGTTCATTAATTTTTTGAATTCAAAATATTAATTACATTTAATTTAGTTATAATATCAATATTTTTTAAAATATGGTTTTAGATTCTTTAGCTTCTATAGTTCGACTTTGTAGGAGACTTGTGTTTTGGTTAATCCATTTTTTATAATTAAACTAAATATTGTTTTTAATATTAATATTTTTCTATATCGTATAAGTTTTTAGATTATCCAGCTGTTTCCACAGTTCAATTTTGTAAAAGGATATAAGATACATTAGTTGGTTTTCTTTTTTAATTTATACTGCGAATAAATTTTGAAATTACAGAATTTACCAGATTATGTATATATAAGGACTTAAATATTTCAATAAACTTGAAAATTTCAATAAAGTTAGATTATTCAATTTATATTAGCCTAGTTGAACTATTCTATGTGATTAACTTTTTAGGTTATGTATTTATTTTTTTAATCTTCACTTAAATTTATTGAAATTGTAACTAAATCTGATATTTGTGTATAAAAGGTTACTTCATGTAGCTCATGAAGTAGCGAAAGTACTACACTTGAAGCCTTTCGGTTTTCTTCCAAGCACATGTTAATCAATAGGAGTTTAAAAAAAAAAGAATTAGATCCATAAAAGAGGAATTTAATTCGTATATTGGCATTATTTCCTTTAACTATCTGCATTTTTGATGAAGCCAATAAAAAGTTTTTTAAATCTTTGGTATTTAATCCCTTTTGAATCTAATAAATCAAATTTTTAGTATTGACATTAAAATAAAGTTGAAATAGGGAAACTGTTACATTTAAACAAGCATCGTAGTGCAGTTTGTTAATTTGTTTTAACCTAAGATCAACAAAAGCGCTTTAACAAGCTTCCGTAAACAGAAAAGGTATAAATTTTTAAAACCTTTTTCTATGTACCTTTAATTGCAGTAATTTATTTTAATAATTTTTTCATTATTATATTATCAATTATTATTAAATTTTCTCTCTTTACATTTAACTAAATGAAAACGGAAAAACACCATGTTGAAATTTTAAAAAATACTTTGCTAGCATCTGCAGTTACAAAAAAAAAATTATTCGATTTAAATACATAAAAATTTAAAATTTCTAAAATATTAAACCAGTTCCCGAACCATGACCTTAACTTTTATATTATTTAACTTTTATACATTTGTTATACACCAAACCTGGTTAAGAGTAAACAATAATTATGAAAAACAATTTTCCTATAGTATTTTTTGTTTTAATATTCTCCCTGTCAAAATTCCTACCACCTCTAGTATACAAACAAACAAACAAAATAATAGCAGAGAAATCTAAAAGAAAAACTCAATTTTCAACATGATTTTTAATGGAATTTTTAATGTTTTTAAAATTATTTTCAATGATATTAAATTACCTTTAATTATATAAAAAAAAAAAACAAAAACAACAACAACAATAATAAATAAAGAGGGTTAAAAAAATTGATAGTTGGTGCGTTTTATAACAAGTCACTTTATAAATTCCCTTTATATTTATTAAATTTTTTATTTATATATTAAAAAATAAAGACAACAGTATTGCCACTATCCATCATATAATTTATAATTTTATATTATTTATTTTCTGTCTCTTTCTTACATAATTATTTTTTTTTTATTGCATTGCATTAAATATTTTTTTTTTTTAAATATAATATACATGCATGTATACAATGCTTTTAATACCATAATTGTCACTATGTTTTATTTTGTAATGATGGATGCAAACGTTGTTTTTTAAACGCCCCTTTATTAAACATTATTTTGCAGTTAATTTTTAAATGTCATATTATATGTCACATTATATGTTAGACTGGAATTAAGTACAATTTTGATTTGAATTTTAAGACAAAATTGTAAAAGTAAAGAATTTTATTGAAATATAAATAAATATTGAATATGTGATTAAAATTCTATAGTGTTACAGTAATAAATTTTTATATATTGTCAATAAATTGCATATCGTAGGGGGCGAATCAGATGATTTTATTCATTTATATTGTTATTTGAAGACAAAATTAAAGAAAATGAATTAATAAAGTAATACTTTGAATAATTGTAACTAAATGCATAACTTGAATTTATATAATTAGATAGTTAAAAAGATAATGAAGTTAGAAATAACTGTTCTGTTGTTATTGCATATTTTAAGGCGTAAAAAAAGATCATAGGTGCGAACAAGGTTTATATACATATATGAAGTTGTAGTTAGTTGAAGTTGTGCTTAGAATATTCGTAAATTAAATTTCGTAGCGATGTCTATCGGAAATTTGTTGTAAATTAAAAGTGTGTATGCAAAGTGGGGTTAGTAATGAAATTAGAAATATAGTTGGTATGTGGTTAATGTATGTTTATATAAAAAACGTTTGTGTATTAAATACTTATGGTTATCATCAGTTAAAGAAAATGTGACATTTAATCCTTAAAGGTTTCAAATTATCCATAAAAGGTAATTTTTTTTTTATAAGTGATGCACATGTTTGAACAGGGGAGTCATATTAGATTCTTGTCATTAGAATAGATCTTAATGAACCACATACAATTTAAACATGAGGTAGTATTAGACCTAATAACGTGTAGAAACGCCTTAGATTTTCAATAGATACAATTCTTTTTGTTTATATTGTAATAATTCTTGTATTTGAGTATTAGTGGACATTGGACAATATACTTTTAAAGAGATACTGTGATACAAAACTGATTTTCTAAAAAAATTCTATGTTAATCAATATGAATTAATTTAAAAAAACGATTACTTTATTTGTTCAGATTTACCATTCTTATATTGAATCTTTATTTATTTTTATTTATTATTTTTTACTGCAACAGCTACAACACACAGTAACAAATTTTGATTGAAAAAGCAACACTTTGAAAAAAACATAAAATATAATAATTTAATTACAGTTTTAAAAAAAATTGCGGTTAAATGATGGCGTTTTTTTTTTAACTTTATGTTGTCTCTCTATCTCTTTCTTTCATTGTTATTTTTTTATTAGTCTTTTGTTTCTGGTTTTTTTTTATTCAATTTTTTACTACTATCATTTTATAAATAATTACAAAATTATAGAATTACAAAATTAAAGAGTACATATAGTTTAATTTGAAACGCTGGTATTATTTCAACTTTTTTAAACAAGTTTTATGGTACGCTATTAAAAATGTTAATGTTTTTATAAAGGTTTTTGTTTTTGTTTTTGTAATAAAACCGATTGATGACTACTGGAATTTAAAAATTTTCTAAAAGATAGAATATAGGGAAACAATTTTGTAATAGATTTAAATGATTGTATTAGAAGAGTAAAAAGAAAGAGACAGAAATATAATAGAAAATAAAAAGTAGAAATGTTGAAAAACGCTTAAAGCAGGAGGGGGGGGAATAAATTTTTAATGAAAATTAAATTAAATAATAATTAAATTTATTGGTAGGAAATTAAGATATAAAGTTAATGTAAAAAAAAATTTTAATTAAAATTCATTTTAAATTAAATTTAATTGTTCGTTTTATAACAAAATGATGGATTAGTTAAAATTTTACAATTCAATTGTTTCGTTTTTTTTTTTTTTTGTTAATTATAAAAACTATTTAGAGACTCTATTTAATAGTTATTATTCTAATTATATTAACTATAGTTTAAATAGTATAAAAAAAAAATATGTAATAATAGTAATATATTGTAATAGAGTGATACAATTTGTGGTAATAAATCAAAATGAAAATTAAAAGTGATGAGTTTTTTTCTTTTAAACACGAATAATAATTTAAATATAAACGTTCAAATTGAAATTGTTAATTATGTATATAAATTAAAATTTAAATTAATAAATTTAACACTTCAACGAGTCACTTCAAATTAGTTAATTGTGAATTAAATAATATTACTTAAAAGTTGCATTGTAGTTGAGTGTAATTTATGTATTTGTTTTAAAATCTATATGTTATACCAAATTTTGTATTCGCTGTGCCTTCAGGTGCATATAAGGCCCTATTTATAGTAGTCAATATATATCTAAGAATTGCCAAGATTTAAACCTTAAGTTACAAAATTGAGTATTAGTTCTTAAGGGTTAATATACTTAGGCTGTAATCAATTTTTTTTTTTCCTGAAAACTATATTTGTATTGACTTAGTCCCTATAGGTATCTGAAAGAACGTCACTATAGGTTAAGTAAACCTGTAATTTGGCAATTGAACTGTGAAAAGTTGGAACCGTAATATAAAAATGCAAGTTAAAATTAAAGTTCTGAAATGTTATGTTATGTTATGTCATTAACTTTTTTCATATAAGTTCTATCTTATTTTACATATAAAATTTTTATTGGAATTTCCTCTTTTTCGATTAGGGATTTACCTGGGAGGAGATTTATTTCATTGAAGATTTATTTATTTATTTCTACGTGCACTCATTTATTTTTAAAAGGTCTTAACGTGTTTAGAATTTGAATTCTGTTTTATTATGACATAGTTTTTAAAAATCTGACTCAAAAAAAAATTACTTAAGAAGCATTTAAGAATTTGTGGTGTGTTCAATAGGTTGATAAAGAATCTATGTCAGCTAATGTACATATTTGTTAATACATATATATATATATTAATTTAAATAAGTTAACTTTTCATGTAAAGCATTTCATTTATAATTCCTAATTTAATCACAACATAATATTATGGATAACCTTGATAAGTTCTAAGATATTAATGTATATAACATTGTGTTATACAATTTAAATCAGCTTCTATTATTAATTAAAATTAACAGAAGCAATTTTTAATCACATGAAATCATAAAACACCTAATCGATCTTATACAGTATTTATAATATATTAGTATCACGAAAATTGTATGAAAACCTTCTTATATTAAAGGAATCATCAAACGCTTCACTACACTTGCATCAGAACATTCTTTGTGAGGTTTTCTTAGTTATTTTGTATTATGTTTTCTTATTTTTGTTCTTGCTGTTTGTTGCTGTTATTACTGATAACACTTAAAACAGGTAGCCAATATACAAAATTATGATCGTATAATATAACCTTATACCACCAACAAACTCAATAACGTTAAATAGGGACGACGACAATAGTTAAACTAATTTGTTACTCAAAAAAAAAAACACAAGAACAAAAGAAAAATTGCTTACAGCAATATTTATAGATAATCTTTACTTTTACATCTGAGGAAAAGCTCCAGTTTTAAACCACCTTTTCCATGTCGTGAAAAAGCCCAAAAACAATTAGTTTTTACTTTATTTTTTTACATTTTATTTTTTCTATTTTAAAAAAAATATTTTTTTTTTAAGTGAAGATTGTTCATTGTAAAAAATAAACACGCACTCTTCTATATTGCATATGTTACACATAAGTGATGTATACATAGATCTACATATATGTATTCGTATATGTTGAATTCTTGTATAGAGAAAAGAGAAAAAAAAACACCGAACTGATATGTGTGTTCAATGAACAAAAAATGTAATAAAATAATATAAACCTTTTATCAGGTATATGTGTATATTTATCTATAAAAATAATGTATATATATATATATGAATATATTACATTCATGAAATGCTAATTAGTACGCAGTGGGTGATGACTGACTGCAACAATATTCATGCCATCTATAATGAAAAGTTAGCATAAAAAATGTTAAAATTGCAATCATAACAATGCCAAATAAATGGTTTGATATTCAAAACTAGTTTTTCTTCGTTACTTTAATTGCCGTAGTTTGTTCAGTGTGATTGATTGACATTAATTTGTGATTTGTGATTGATTTGAAAAAACCGTTTTATTCCCAAATACAATCACTTTTTAAGGTCATACAAGTTGCAATTGTAATAATGCTAAAATTTTCTCCTATTAAGCGTCAGTTCGATTTAAAATTTCCTTCAGTGTACGGCTCTAGTTTAAATACTCTGTCAAGCTGAGATTGAGATCAGATAAAATTGGAAGAACGAGATGAATTTTATAATTTAAAAACTATTAGAAGAACGAGATGAATTACAGATAGACGAAAGTATTTTTAAGTCAGAATGCCTCCATTCACATTTTCCAATGTGAATTAAAGAAGGTAACAAATGCCCATCCTTAAAAAGTGTCCTTATCCAGATAACTCAATACAGCTTATGGAAATTCACTTGTCATGCGGTCATCGCACATATAGAATCATATCCCATCAAATGCTACCAACAATTGGTACTTTTAATGTGTACGACGTAGAAAAGTTAAAGAATGACATTAATATCTTTCTCCTAAATAATCTCAGAATCCTATATTTTCCTAACTTGATTCAAATTCATATCCTCGAATCCAAGCTGTTCATTTGTATCCCAGCCTAAAGTTTCATCATCATAAAAGAATTGTAGTTTAGGTGGGAAATAGTCGAATATTACCTATAGGAACAACATACAGCTCCAATAGGTGGTTTTCGAAGATTTAAATGTCCCTCTACCTAAAAGAGGCAATAATTTTATCGGGAAATCCTGATAAGGAACGTCTAAATCATTGTAGAATAAGCACTATATTCTTGCAGTCAAAAATATAATCAACAGATTACCAAAATCGGAAAAATACCTCTTATTTGACATTTAGATTAGTTGAACACAGCGAAGTGAAGCATAATTGAAGGACTTCAAGATCACTAAAAGATAAAAGAAACGACTTCATGGCTGAATAATGTTTAGTTTATTTCCAATTAAATTACACTCCTTTTTTAAAAAAGATTCAAATAACTTCACTTTTCTCAAATAATCAATTTGTCTCACTATGGGCATACATGAAACTTTTGATTTGTTCGTAATTAATTATTTGCCCATTTAAAAGACAAAAAAACCAGACAAATTAAAAAACGAATTGAGCAAAACATTAATATTTTTACATTAAAAAAAAAAACAGAAAGTGAACTAGAGAGTCATAATTGAAATGCACGCAATAAAAACAACAACAACAACAGTATTACAGTACTTAACAAAAAAAAAAATATGTTGTTTTGATAAGGCATCGCTTTACCTTATATTATTTAGTAATGTAACACAGTTACAGCCAGAAGCTAAAAATGTAAATTTAATTCAAACGCTTCTCAATGAATATTTAACTGCATATACCCAGCATACACTTGTACATACATACATATGTCTGTATCAAAATGCATTTCATAGATCCCACATACATAATAATATTAGCGTGATTAAATGAATGGTTTGTGTGTTTGCTAAAAAAAATGATCAAAATCATTTTCAAATCATGGGCACGCATTGTTTAAAACTCATTCTAATGGAAAAGTGAATAACAAACAAAAAGTAGAAAATATGATAAACACAAAATTAAATACACAATTTAAAAATACAAAAATAATAATTTTTTTTTTTTTTATTTTAAATATTAATGAAAATCTTAAGTGTAAATAGTATATATATAACAAAATAATAAAATAGATTTATTTATGATGGAAATCTAAGTAAATTGCTCGCACAGCTCTGAATACCTTAAAATCGCATTTAAAAAAAAACAATAAATGCGTTTCAAAGAGGAATGAAAAATAGATAATAGATATATTACTTTAAAAATAAAATGTATTTAAAAATATAACAATGAAATTAGTTATTGTGTGAAAAGAAGAATTTTGAAATATTTTTGCAAGATAATATTATAAGTGTATCTGGAATGTTATTAAATAATGTAATTTGTAATTAGAACATTTTTATTTACATTTAACATTTTCATGCGGTCAGTTTTTATTAAACTTAAAGTGTCTTGTTATTAGAATTAGCACAGGTTTGAATCTTTATGTCAAAAGTAAGTATAATGTAGACTTAATGATCAAGGAAGGGTGTTAAGTTAATTTGCTTGGAACTATTGAAAGGAAATCTTTCAAAAAATTAACGGATAATACTGAAGACATGTAGAATAAACAATACGTCTGTTTGTCACGTGGCTGTTTGTTATAGAAATAGCACAGGTTCGAATCTTCATGTCTACTCTTTTCGAATCTTCATGTAATATTGACTTTATGGTCAAGGAAGTGTTTTAAGTTAAATTGTTTGGACCTATTGAAAGGAGATCTTCCGAAAAACTAACGGATGGACATATAGTATAAACAATAGTCACGTGGTTCTTTGTTATCAGAATTAGCACAGGTTTGAATCATCATGTCTCCGGAAAATTAACGGATTTTAATGAAGACATAACAGTAGTCACGTGGCTCTTAGTTACCAGAGCACAGTTTCGAACGTTCTTGTCTAAAGTAAGTTTTGACACAAAGACAAAAATGGGATTTAATTTGTTGAGATGTAAAGATGGAGATTATTCAAGAAATCGGAGTATACTGAAGATTATAAACAATTGTCAAGAACAACTAATTTAATCGGAAAGAGAGATAACTGCTTTTTATAATTGACTCAAGTAGAGAAAAACCGTTAAATTGTAAAGATAAATTTTTAAGTTCTTTCAGAACCTTTTCGTTTATATTTTACAGTTTTAAAATTTTTGATTTTACTTCTGAATAACTCTTAACAGTATCCGCTCCACACTACTGATGATTCTATTTATGAGAGTCAGTAATTTTATTTAATTATAACAATTTTTGGGCAGCTTTTACTTAATATGGCACCTTTAAACCAGTACTAGCATAGGCTAGAACCTTTTAACCAGAATTAGAACCATAGGTTAGAACCTTAAAATCAAAAGCATACATGAGAAGAAGTTCAAATAGAGAGCGGTAATTTAAATTACTTGAACTTCATTGAAGGAAAACTAATTAAAGGACAGTTTAATAGGGAATCGGAAAATCTATGTAGAACAGCTGAAATTAGGTTTGATTCTTAAAATACAGTCAGTCGATATTGAAAACTTGAAAACTTCTTCCCTAAAATTCATACTAGTTATCTTTTCAGTAACGCTTCACAGTATCCGCTCCATACCATACAATTGGTGCATTATTCATTATACATTATTGCAATTCTCTTCTTCTGATTTTCATAATAAACAATTTTTATATCGTGTGATTATTTATGATGATTTTTTTTATAAAAGATACTTTGTTTTTAAAGTTGATTTTTTAATTAATATATGCGTAATATAATTAAAAAAAAAGAAAAACAAAAAAAAGTGAAATAAATATATTTGTATGTATGCCTGAATGTATACGTTTAAACAATAAATTAAATAACAAATTGAATACATTAAAAGTGCGTTTTTCATTATGTATTTTTTTTTTTTTTATAAATAAAAGCTTGTACATAATATCATATACATATCACGTATACATATTTTAAATATATTCTTCACTATAGATTATATAGACTATCAAACTGTTCATCTGATATGTTTTTTTTCTGTTTTATTTTATATACATATATATATATATATATACACATGATAAGTACTTTAATATTGCGAGCTATTGAACAATTAAAAATTTATTTCATTATTATTTTATTATTATTATTATTATAATTATTTTATTACATTTTATTTTTTTTTTTTTTTTGTATATAATATACTTTGGTTTTTAGCTGCCTTTCGTTTTATTAATGAATTACAAAAACAACAAAAAAAAAAAAACTCAGTGTATTGAGTATGATCTCATGAATTACTTGAACTGATAAGGGGTTTACTTTAATTTTTACAAATTAGCATAGCAATAGTATAGTAGTAATCATGATGAAAATGATCACACAATTTTTTAATTTTAAAAATTTTTATGCATATTTTATCCCAATTCGTTTTTTTTTTTTTTTTTTTTTTTTATATTCTGTTTGCATAATTTAATTTCATGCAAATTGAACGCACCCTTTGGTTAATATCAACGAAAAAAAAAAAGAATCGAAACAGAAGAGCAATGATATGTTTTATGCAAATTAATTTTTAAGTAACTTTAATCATTAAAAAAAAAAAAAAAATTAAAACAACAAATACAAAACTCAATTTCTGCGCTACTTAAATAATTTTTAAGTTAATTTATTAATATTTGAAAAAAAATAATATATAATTGCATTATTATTATTATAAAATTAAATATTTGTTTTTTTTTTGTATTATTTTTTAGAGTAATCCATATGGCCTAAAAGATAGTGGACCAACATCTGATATGGGTGCATGGACGTCAGCGGGATTACAACCAACAACTGGTTATTATCCATATGATCCAACGTTAGCTGCTTATGGGTAAGTTAATTAAAATTGTTTTTAATTGTTGTGTAATGTATTATAGTAGTTTGTAGTATATGGTATAGTAGTGGTTAGAGTGCCTAACTTTCATGCGAAAGGTACGGGTTCGAATATCAGTGAAAGTAAAAACTATTGTCAAATTTTCGACTCGACTCAGCTACCATAATTTGCATTGGGTTCAAATTAATGAGTTAATCTAATATAATTAATTAATAATTATATATCTTTAATAAAAAAATACATTGATATAACAATATAAACAAATAATTTAATTGAATAATATAACTCACAGATATAGATTACAATATAAACAAAATATAATTGTCATCATCATAGCTGGCTCGGCGATCCAAAATGAATCTTGGCCTCCCCTAGAAAATTTCTCCATTGCTCTCTGTCTCTAGCTATCATCCGCCAATTTCTCGCGTTTATACTCGTTGCACATTTTTCAACGTTGTCAATCCACCTTAGCTTTGGACGACCTATGTCTCTTCTACCTTCTGGTCCATTTATAAATGTTTTGTACGTAGATCTGTCACGATTCATTCTTATTACATGACCGGCCCATTTAAGTTGCTGTATTTTTATCCGACTACTCAATGGTGGTTCTTTAAACTCCTCAAAACATTCGTTATTGTAACGCAATCTAAATGAGCCATCTTCATCTCTAATTGGACCAAGAATGCGTCGGAGTATTTTACGTTCAAAAACATCAATTTTATTTTCATCTTGTTTTCTCACTGCCCAAGTTTCTGAGCTGTACATAAATACTGGTACAACCAGTGTTTTGTATAGCCTAAACTTTGATGTTTTTGATAGTAAGTTTGAGCCAAAAACTTTGTATAGTGAAGCAAACATTTTGTTTGCAGCTTTAATACGCTCATCAATTTCTAATTTACAGTCGTTTGTTTTATTCACTGTTGAGCCAAGGTATTTGAAATGATTTACTGATTCGAAATTGTGGTTACTAATGGTGATATTTTGTCTATTTGCAGTTCTAGAATTACTCATATATTTGGTTTTTGTCTCGTTAATGTTTAATCCAAAATTTTTTGCAGATTCTTCAAATCTATGAAAATTTTCTTCCAGGATTTGCATATTTCTTGCCAGTAGATCAATGTCATCTGCAAAACCTAATAATTGCGATGATTTATTCCAAATTGTACCTTTTGTTTCAAGTCCTGCATCACGTATAATTTTTTCTAGTGCAAAATTAAACAATGTTGGTGACAAAACATCGCCTTGTCTTACACCAGTATGAGTTTCAAAACAGTCTGAAAGATCACCTTGCACTCTTACATAGTTTTTTGCTCCATTTGTAGCCATTTTCGATAGAGCAACTAGTTTTTCAGGTACACCGAAAAGTCTCATGGCATTCCATAGCATATTTCTATTTACTGAATCAAATGCTTGTTTAAAATCGACAAATAAATGATGCATATCACGGTTATATTCATTACTTTTTTCTATTATTTGTCTCAGCGTAAATATCTGATCAATTGTAGATTTTCCTGATGTGAAACCTGCTTGGTAATCTCCAATTATTTCTTTTGAATAGATTTTTAATCTATCATTTAAAATATTGGCAAATACTTTATATGTTACACTTAATAAAGTAATACCTCTATAATTTGTACACATAAGTTTGTTTCCTTTTTTATGTAGTGGAATTACTATTCCATATCTCCATTCATGTGGCATTTGTTCTTTTTGCCAAATACATGTTATTAATTTATAAATCTCTCCGCATAATGCATTTCCACCATTTTTTAATAACTCAGCTTGAATACCATCAATACCACATGCTCTGTTGTTTTTTAACTTTAGAATACTCTGAGACACTTCTTCTTCACTAGGCTCTTCAATATATGGTTCTGCAGTATGGATTTCAACATTTTCATCTTCATTAGTACTACTGTCAGTTACTGGGTTTAGTAGTTCTTTAAAGTACTCTGCCCATCTTTTTATCACCATTGATTTTTCTTGAATTAGATCACCGTTTTTATCTCTGCATGCGCGAATTGTAGGGTTAAAATCATTCGTAACACATTTTATTTCTTTGTAGAATTTTCTAGCATCATTTATCTGCCTAAAGTTTTCTACATTTCCTAATTTTTTCTCTAAAAAATCTCTTTTCTTTTTTCTAAATAGATTTTGTGCTATATTTCTTTTACTTCTATATGTTTCTTGATTTGCTCTTGTGTTAATTTGTAGTACCTTCTTTCTTGCTTCATTTTTTTCATCATTCACTCTCTGGCATTCTGCATCCCACCAACCATTTCTCTGTGTTCTTCTACCTGTATCAAGGATTCCTTGTGCTGCTACGTTGATTGCATTTTTTATTTTAATCCATTGTGTTTCAATATCATGATTTTCATTTTGAGCTGTATTAGTTTCTTCTAAACTTTGTCCAATTCGATGTATGAATTCTATTTTTATTTCCTCATCTTTCAATTTGTTTATGTCCCATTTCTTATTTGAATGTCTTTTCACCTTCCTTTCAGTTGATATTCGCGCTTTAAATTTTGCACCAACAAGAAAATGATCTGTATCACAGCACGCACCACGATAACTTCTAACATCTTCAATATTGTTTCTATGTCTAGAATCAATTAGTATGTGGTCTATTTGATTAGCATAATTTCCATTTGGGGCTTTCCATGTCTGTTTGTGCACGTTTTTATGTTCGAACGTTGTACTACTGATAGTTAATCTTCGATATTGTGCAAGGTCTACTACACGATTTCCATTATTATTTGATTCACTATGTAGACTATGTGGTGTTTCCTGTGTTTTACCTATTTTTGCATTAAAATCTCCAGCAATTAGTTTTATATCGTTTTTGGGCAGTTCATCATACAATTTATTTAACTCATTGTAAAATATATCTTTCTCTTCTTCATCCTTATCTTCGGTTGGGGCATGAATACAAATCATTGCTACATTAAAAAATTTAGTTTTCAATCTTAATGCACATAGTCTTTCATTTTTTGCTTTAAAATCAATAACAACATGATTTATATCTTTTTCGACAATGAATCCCGTTCCAAACATATGGATTTTATTTTTATTTCCACTGGAGTATACAACATGATTACCAGAAGTGAAAATACTTTCATCTAACCATCTTGTTTCTTGCACGGCAGTAATCTGCATTCTATACTTCTGTAATACTTGAGTTAAATTTTTTAAAGCACCACTTTTGTATAAGCTTAACACATTCCACGTTCCTATTCGTAGCGTCAAATCGTTGTCCTTTTTCTTAGCTAGGGTCGTTTTCCGTTTATTCAGCATTATCCGAGGCGTTTTCTGGGGTCCCGATACAACTCTATTTTCCGAGGTAAGATTGTAAGCCTTACGCTCAACCCCCTACCAGGAGGACCAGCTCTAAGTATTATACCCCTATAGAGAGGGTGGCCCAGTTATACCCCCAGGCACTGGGTTTTCTTTTACTGAGGATCGGTCTAGGTCTAGAACCTTTACCTCAAACCCTCCTCCTTTACCCGGGCTTGGGACCGGCAGGTTGTAATGCAAATATAATTGTATCTATTGAAAATCTAAGGCGTTGTAATATGTCATGTTAATTTTAGACATTGGACTAGTTTTAATAAGAATATGATATTACCCCCTGTTCCCATGTGCACATATATAAGTGTTCAGCCTATAACAGTGAAGAGTTAGCACATAAAGCTGCCAGTACTAAAAAGTAAAATATTAGAAGAGAACTAAAAAAATTAGTTGAACACAATTATAAATTTGTCAAATTTAGTTGACACATAACCTCCCTTCTCCACATGCAATACTATAATATTAATAGGTTTTTAGATAATCAAGTTTTCTCATTAACGGCCCAATTTTAAAACTTTTAAGTTTTAAAAATCTAAGGACTATGTTTTTAAAATTTTCTCAGATCCCTGTTAGCATCAGAATTCTTCCGTTCTTCAGTATATTTCCTGAGTTTCCTGAGTTTTCCAGTAAAGTTCCCAAATTCCTAAATTGCTTAATGGATTGACCGTTTGGTTGTTCCAAAATAGTCCAGGACAATTGCAGTAAAAGGAAGTAAATCATAAGGAACTTCGAAACTTTAATTAGTGTGGTGGAACAAATACATTCAAAAATGGGTTACAAGGTAGTATAGTATAGAAGCACATTTTACAGTTCCCAATCATTAGGAACTTCCGAACTATAATTAGTGTGGTGGAACAAATACATTCAAAAATGGTTTATAACACTTTACAGTATAGAATCACATTTCACAGTTCCCAAAATTATTCCTACAATTTTTCGTTTTAAGAACGCTCCTCTGCCTCCTCTGCCTAAAAATTCATTCGCATTAGCCAAAGTTAGTAAATAGAATAAGCTTTAAAATTTGATTGACCTGCATTCCAAAATATTTGTTAATAACTTTTCTTTTTAAAATGCTTTAGAATTTTTAATATGAAAAGTTGGAAAAAATTTGTGCAGTCAAATTTGTGCAAAAGTTTTAATGAACACTTCCATTAATTGTACAAAACGTATAAGTCAATGCATTTTAATTTTCTTTTAAATATTAACAAAACTTAAAAAATAAAAAGAAAATAAAAATTAAAAAAATTATACAATTTCATTATTATTAATTTAAATCGCGTACACAATACTAAAAAATAATCTCTTGTTATTTTGTTCACTCATTCACTCACATTTTAATTCAAAACCAAAACCATAGTGGATTTAAAACGAGTACAGAAACGAGTGGATTATTATAGTATAGCAGAATATAAAAAATTAAATATCAAAAATACCTTTTAAGAATTAATATCCTTAAATTTTATGTTTCCTCTTTTAAACTTATTTGCTAAATCATTTTATTCTTGGAATCCTTTGTACTCTATGTTTCTATTTATTTTTAATGTAATTTATATTCGTCAGTCCGTTCATTTTGTACTGAATTTTCTCTTTAAAGAACTAGCTCCTTACTCATATTTGATAACGGGATTTCAGTCAAATGATGTATTGAAAATGCCTTAGCACAAAATAAAAAAGATAGGCGTTAGGAAATTGCATCGGCACTTATATAAGCTTTGGTACAGAAGAATGGTTACAGATTAGATATATGTTGACTGCTAAGATTGCATACTTAAAGGCGTAATGTTGTAAGATTCCCTTACAAAATGCTCAGTATAATCATACTAATAAATTTGCAGCTTATTTAGCTTTATTATTTCTACAATTGTTCCATCAATTTTAAAAAAACTAATACAGGGTTAGATTTTTGTTGATTACAAAGATTGCATACTTTAAGGCGCAAAATGAAAATAAATTACTGTATTACTCTAACAAACAAAGTTGTCCAGTTTTTATTATTCTTACAAATGCACCATCAATTTTAGGTTAAATTTCATATATTTGTTGATCTTGTTATATATGTATTTAGTATGAACGTATAAATGATACCTTTTTTTATGTCCTTTTTTTACTCTCCTAACTTTTTTATCGTTTCGGATTCCTTTTTGTTTTTCCGTTATACGAAACAAAACAAAAAACGAAACTAGAATGGAAAAAAAAAATGGGCAACAAAGATGAAATGAGATGAATGTGTTTGGTTATATTGTGGTCGATTTAAGTACAACCACTTTGCGAGGTCTTTTTTTTGCACTTATTCGTTAGGACTTTTTGTACAAATGTTTGTAAAATAGAAAAAACCAAAAATGAAGTAACGATTTTTCATTTCTTTCGTCTTCAATGAAATTAAAAACATTTTTTTTTGTTGTTTTTCCGTTTTTATACCGTTATTTTTTCTCAAAATGTATTTGTTAAGTGAAAGCAATAAAAAAAGGATTCACTTAGAATTGTTTTTTTTTTTTGCTTTCATGTTTTTGTTGTTTTTTTTTCAGTAGACGTTTGTCCTTTTTTTTTGTATATTGTACTTGCTTAGATTAAAATTGGTGGAAGTGTATTGGTGTTTGTAATAATGGTTTAAGTGTTGGCGCTTCACTGTAATGAAAAATCACTTTTACGTTTAAGGAATTTTAGATCATTTAAATAACAGAGAAACAAGATTTCATCTTTTCTGTCTTTTTCTTACATTTGTAAAAAAAAAAAAAAATTTACGAATTGAGAAGAAAAAAAACTATTGGATATTTTCATTTGTATTCAAAGGATAATAAAGTATAGTGGTTTTAAAGGAATATCATAGTGATGATATGACCACAGAATAAAATAATGTTGTAAAGTAAAATGAATGGAAATTAGAGTAGAAAAAAGTTTAGTGGAGGACTAATAGTTATGTAGAAGGAATTAAAAAACGTTCTTCATTTTATATAGAAAAGTTAGAGACACAAATGACAAGAATATTTAAGAAGTTATATATTTATATTTTGTTTTACTTAAGTAAAAATACCAGAGAGAGATAGAAGGAGTCAAACTAATTGTATTTAAAAAAAAAATTAATTAATGAAAAAGAAAAAAAATTGTACAAATAAAAGTCAAATTGTTTGGAAATTAAACAAATTGAAGAAAAGTGTAAATAAATGATTTTCAATTAAAAAGAAGAAAATTAATGTTTTTTAAATTATCTTTGAAAATGTAAGGAAAATAACTATTGATGGAAATTTTTTTGTATTAAAATTTTTGAATGAAATGAAAAGTTTTTTTAAGTTTAAAAATTATAAATATTCTTTTAATTCTGACTTTTAATCGTTTTTTGTTTGCACAGCTATATTTTACGGGAGGTTTTATTTCTTATTCCTATTCCTATTAATTTTTTTATTATTTTATTATTCTAATTACAAACTTGTAGCCAAACGTAAAATTCTATTATTGACAACAAGTTTTAAACAATTTTCCATTTTCTATTGAACCCCGGCTTTCCTTTTTAGTTGTTCCAAGGTATTATTACGTCACATTTCTTCGAATGATGTGGTTAGTTCTTAGATAATTTTCTTCTTTTTTTAAATAATTATAGATCACCCACAAAGTCACATTAGAATGAGTTCTGAGTTCCTGTTATTGGTAAGAGATGAATTTCGTAAATTATTATTTTCAGTAAGATATATATCATACAAAAGCTAGGATTTCGAAATACAAATACTAGCATCTATCATACAGATATAAATCTTTGCCCGGATATAAATGATAACGATGTAAATAGTTTCAAGATTAACTGTGCTGTCTTTAAATTGAACCTAATCAAAATTTTAACTGAAGATCTGTCGATTTGAAAGTAGAGCGTCTTTAATTATTGAAATAATTCCGGTTGGTGGCTGAGGTCGTTGAAATAAAAATGTTTTGGTGCTATTGACCTTATCTACTTACTTTACTTACTTATTAGGCACCACAAACTATGAAGGTTCTGGGTCTGATGTAATATCAGCTTTCACTCCACTCGGTTTTGCTCGATTTTTCGACGTGACCGACCCAATGAAGGCGTATGATTTTGACTTTCGTAACCACATCAACGTCATAGAGTTCGGCATTATTGACATTATCTAGTTCTAGATAGTTTCAAAACGTTTTTGATAATAAGTTTTTCACAGTTGTTTCGCACACTACCCAAAGAAACACCTCACAGTTTCTATCGGTGGTTTTCGAGCGTTCCATTCCCTCGTAAAAAATTAAAAAAATAACAAAAAAACTGTCGACTTCGACTATAGAAATGCCTTGGCCACTTTTTGATGCATCAGTAAGTTTCAAATTTAAAGCGCAACGTTGAAATTCTGAGCTATGTTTCAAATGTTTTCTCGTGTTTAGTTGAATCTTCAAAAGAGGTAAAAATCTATAGTTTTTTTTTTTATTATTTCTCACTTCCCAAACACCATTCACTTCTTCATCTCCTCACATTAAAATTATCAAATACAAAAAATCACATTAAATATAAATCAAAATTATATATATATAATATGTACTTAAATTTTATTTTCTTACCTTAGTTATTTATTTTTTTGTAATATTGTCATTTTTATTTAACCATTATTAGCCCATATAATACCCCGTATAATAAACATGATAATCATATCTTTTTTTTTGATTACATTTTTGGTGTAATAAAAATTCTCAAAAAAAAACTATCGCATATTATCAAAAGGCAATCAAAATTCAATATATTATAAACTAATATTATTCACAAACAACCAATATTAATAAATAATAGTAATAATAAATATGTATGTATTCAAACTATATAATCTAAATTTTTCTACGATTATTTGATGTTATAACAATATAATAACAATAACAGTCAGTAATAGTAGTAATATAGTAGTAATAAAAATAAAAATTCCAAAAACAACAGGAATTCAAAAAAAAAAAAGGATATAAAACAAAAATGAAAATGATAATATAAATTATCAAAAGATAGAAAGGGACAGATAAAACAAGGATATTAATATTTTTTTTTTATTATTTTTTTATTTTATTTTCGTTGTGATAACTGCTATGTAACTGTCTTTCTATTATTTTTTTTTTAATATTGGGGATAAATAAATAATATATATATATATTTATATATATATATATATATATATATATATATATAGATATATATATATATATATAGATATATATATATATAAACTCAAATAAAACTGAAAGTTATATAAGTCCCTAATTATTACCCTATATTAAATAATCGTATATTCGATTTATGGTATTATTATTTTTTTTTTCTTTCTTTCTTTTTTTTTTTAATTTATGATCAATAATAGGACTACTAATACTACTAGTTCTTAGTATGAAAACAATATGAGTAGCTGTGGAGAGAGGGGACAATATAAGTGAGAAAAAATATTTAGAATGTGAAAGAGAAAGAACAAAAAAAAGTTAATCTATAGGAAGGATATTATTTTGTCCTTAACATGATTTTATATTTTATTGATTTTGTAATTCTACTTTTTTTTTCTTATTATTCTTTTTTTTTTTGCCATTTGATTTTATACCTTCATTTTCAACTTCCTTATTGTTAACTACTATATCATATTCTTCTTGTTATGACATTTATCACTGTTTTATAAAAAAAAAAACAAGAACAAAAATATAAGATTATAAGGTATAGAGTTTCCTTCACCAGTGATGGTCAGAAAGAAAAGGAGTAAAAAAAGAAACGTGAAAATTGTAGCAATTGTAAACTGTTATGGGGGTAGAGATCATTTAAAAGATCCGATAATCAAGGTATATAAATGACTTTACTGTATATTTAATTTGAATGAATTCATTTGCTTCTGCGAGTTTGAAAGAGCTAGAACATATGAAGATTATATACTATAGCGATCAGTTATTGAATTTCAAAGAGCTTGATCCTGAGAAGATCCTTCGTGATCTTCTTTTTTTTCTGAAGAAGTTTCTTTTACCATTTTATTTGGGTCTAATTGATTCCGAGAAGGTGCTTAATCTCATCAAATTTCTTCTTCTATTAATTCCTGTATCTTCTAACGGGAGTGAAGAATGAAGTCTTTCTGAAGGGTTGGATCTGAAATCTCTGTTTAGTAAATCTCGTTTTCGAAAATCTCGTTTAGAAAATCTCGTTTTTAGAAAATCTTGTTTTTAGAAAATCTCTTTTTTTATATTCTGGAAAAAGATGATAATTCTGGTTTCGTATCCAATTCAAAAATCTTTAAAAACCATATTTTTCAATTAAAAAAGAGATTTTCTTAAAAAGCGAGATTTTTCAATAAAAAACAAGATTTTCTAAAACGAAATTTTCTAAAAACGAGATTTTCTAAAACTGAGATTTAAGAAAAAATATTTACTAAACCGAGATTATGGAACGGTCCCTTTTCTGAAAAATATTTTATTTTAAATAATAATAACTTAAGCAAAGATCTAATAAAAGCTTTCAATTTTACTGGGATTCCAACTAGGATTCAAAATATAGGATCTATTAAATAAAAGGTTGACACTGTTATCACTTTGCTATACCAAGTCAATTTTAAGTTTCTCACTTTCTGCAGCTAAACCATTGGTATAGATGTTTATAAAAAATAATAAAAATAATATATATTATTCAAATAAACAATTCATTTCATCTTCCATTTTGTTATCCCCGATCAAATGAATATTCAATAGAAAAATTGTTCTTTTAATACTATGAGATATTATTATTTTGTTAACCACTAATGTTATAACATTGTAATTTTTTACAACCATAACAATATTTTTAACCTCAAAAAATTAAATTTAATAAGACATTTCAAGTGTAAATAACACAATGTTGAATCCTTTTTCATCCTTTTTGTTGTGCTTTTTTCTATATTTTTAAAATATAATTTCAATCAGTGACAAGGCAACTAAAGAGATTGGTTAGAATAAAAAAAAATGGTTTATTTGTATTTCTGGTTCTATTTTTTTTTTGTTGTTTTGTTTTTTTTATTGTAATACAATATAATTTGTCTTTCATAAGAGCAGCTCTTCAACTAGAAAAGAAAAATATAAATTTTTTGATAAATAATCATACATTTATCCTGTGATATCCTTGTATTTTTTTGTTATACACCATTAGAAAGAAAAAATAAAACATAATGTGACAGCAAAAAAGTGAAAGCAATGGAAAATCCCTTTTTTTTTGGAGCAGCTAGTGTGTTTAATTTTTATAAGCTTAGAAAAATTTAGTACAGGGTTGTTTAAATATTTCTCTTGATATTTAAATACGGTTCATATCCTTATGACGTTTGTAGAAACTGTTCATAGACTACTTATGTATTGTTTAAAACTTTTGATGATTGTTCCGAATTTCTATGTTGTTTTAATTTATAGAACATCCTCCATTTAAAGTACATTTTTACGAGTTCTTGGTTATAAAATTACTGGCATGTCTAAGGTAATGTTCTTAATAAAAAATAAAGAGTTCTTAACTTAAATATTTTCGAACAGCTTCAAGTGACATTTAAACTTTTGCTCTAACGTCAAGTTGGAGCTGTGCTGCAAAAATTTAAACTTTTCTGATCTAAAATGATCACGATTTGACAGATTGGCTTCAAATTGCGCATGCGTGAAAGATTTTAAAAATAGAGTTGATTATATTGATAGGCATTGTCTTTGGTAACACAAGTTAGTCCTACGATGGCTCAAAAAAAAATTTTGGAAGTAAATTACTTTGAATTAGGGAAAAGTTTAAAAAAAAAATTTTTAAAACAGTTTAAACGATATATTTTCTGTACAAGTTGCTCCTTGACGATTGAGTCGAGGATGGTGTGTAAATTATTAATTCTGCGCAGAGAAATTTGATAAATTTGTTGAAAATTTGCTAGAATAATCCTAGAAAAATCATTTTAAGAAAATTACTTTAATACATTTTTAAATTAACATTTACACCATGTGTAATTTTTATGATAACTTTTTTCAATAACTTCAACTTAAATTAAACCTCTATTGAGAGGCGCAGCGAGTTTAGCTAGTTTAATATAACTGAAAACAATTTGATTTTGAAATGGAACACTCCGCTCAAAATTTAAACCATGAGAATATTATTTGACGTTTTTTTTAATTTTTTTAAAACACCATGTACTTGATTCACAATGAAATTTCATAAAAATTGTTTGCAAATAAATCCTTAAGCATAAAATACAATAAAAAACATATTATGTGCCAAAAAAATCTACAACAACAACACCAACAACAACAACAGCAACAACAACAATAATAATAAAGATAATAACAACAAAATATAACATAAACAAAAATAAAAACTTGGTTAAAAAAACCTAATTTATTACGCATATTTTTAATATATAATTTATACACATACATACAATAGATGGCGCTACTTAAATTTGTCACATAATATTCAAATAAAAAAAAAATAAACGGGGAATAAAAACTACCGTACTTTCTTTTTTTTTTTTTTAATTTAATGATAATATTAAAAAAATATAACGGTATATTCATTTCTTTATTTATAATCTAAAATATGTTTATAGATCTTACCGTTATTTATATTAATATTTAAAAAAAAAAATATAAACAGAATGAAAAACTGAATAGGAGTAGGTATGGTGCAAGGTATGGAAATAAATCGCATATAAATCAGGGAAAATAAAATGAAAAATAAAATATGTATGTGATGAAAAAAAAAAAAAAAATTGAACACAGCTATCACATCATACATGTACATTGTATATATGTACTTATATGTGAACCGCATTACGTTTTATTTCGTTTTTTTTTTCGCTTGTTTTGGCATTTGATTGATACGCAAATGTCACGCAGTCTCGCATGTCGATTGAATTGCGAGAATGAAAAGAAAAACAGTAAATAAAAAAAAAAAAAATTAAATTTTATTTCATGATATAAAATATATGTGAAAAAAAAAAAAAAGTAAAAATATAAAGTAAAAAACGGTTTTCTATAAAAAAAATTTATTCTAACAGTTTTTGTTTTTGTTAAAATTTTATAATTTTTAAAAGCAGCTGATGATTTCGTCAAATATTTTAACACAGTTTTTTTTTTGTTTTTTTTGCGAAATTCAATTTTAAACTTTTTATTTTTTTCAATTTAAAAAAAGAATTGATTGCATTATCTGGAAATTTGGAATACTCTTTAAAAAGTGGGGAAATGTTTATATGATTGAAAAGCTAGTTTTTAATTGGTCCAAAAATTAAAATTTTAAATTACAGAGGTTCATATTACATTTTAACAGAACTTCAATTTAAGGGTTGTTTATTATCTTCTAAATAAGAAGTGAAGTAGCAACTGAGGCTTAAAAAACGAGAGATCAGAAAATTGAATTAGTTATTAAAAAGAAGAATTTTAAAATCAAAACAAAAAATTTTGATCAAAATTGAAGTTTCAGTCAGGTTTATATTTCAAAAAAAAATATAAGTTTAAAAATGCTTGTATAAAATTGATGTGTTGGTTTTATAATGTATTGAATATGAATTTAATTTTATTTTTATTCTTCTGCTGCAAGTCCACTCCTGAATGTAAGCGTGCACCAAGTTTTTTTTTTCCTTTTTTTATTAACGAATGTTGGCAATGATGTTGTTATACTCCTCCCGATTAGATGCGGTGTGTACTAAATTTCCGATTGTTCTTATATTTGTCCAATTTTTCATGTTTCTTAATCGGGACATTTGTTTCTTTCTACGCCTCGTTTAACTTTGATTCTCCCTTAAATGAGTAATTGAAGAAGTTCGTATTTTTGGCCCCAAAAACATGCCCAATATACGCTCTTTTTCTTTTTCTGACAGATTTTTATTTTATTAGCTACACAGAAATTCGGGCTTAATACAAGTACCTACACGCATATTACGCGCAAAAGATCAGTTTTTGAATTCAATAACGTTTTGGATCAAAGATATTTTCGGAAAGCCACATTTATTTTCTAAACTAATAACCCTTATAAGATAAACTTTTTTGAATACTTTATGAATTTCTAAAATTTTAATTGTTTCTGTCCTGTGTAGGTGGATTATTCACTAAAAGCACTTTTCTAATATAAAACTGGAATAACAAGTTTTCTTAATTTAATTTGATTACATAAAGGGAGCTACAGCCCAGTTCTAATATGCTGATAGCCTGTATTACAGGCTGAACATTAATTTGTATCGGTTCTTTCAACAACTTCGACATATTTATAGTCAACCTTTTTCGAAGCCTCACTTTCTTCATTCCATCCACATTTTTTTTTAAAAATTATGTAATAAATTTATTTTAACTTTTTTTTTTTTTGTACTTTTAAAATCAATTTTCATACAGGATTTTCATACAATCAAAAGTTTTGAAACTTAAATGCGTTTTCTATTTATTATGCCGTTGTATCGTATATTTTTTGATTGTTTTTAATTTGTTTTTTTTTTTTGCAAAATATCACAACTCTTATATTTTTAAATTTTAAACAATTTAAATGTGATTTATTTTTATTGTGACATTTGATTGACTGCCTTATACTAAATAAATGAAAATTCCCTGCATTAAATTTCGAAAAACCATATATACCTCCATACGTTTATACTTATCAAATAAATTATAAAACGTATATATATAATTTATATAAATGTGTATTTACCTAGTTAAATTATTGTCAATTTAACAACTCCATTCATCTTATTCCTTACATATTAATTTTTTTTTTTTAGGAAAATTGCAAATTTATTACTACTCCCAAATCAAATAATATATCAGTTTTTTATTTTAACATCCCCCTACAATTCCTTCCAAATATATTTGTTTCCCTCAATCTTATCGTTTCATATAAAACACAAACACACACACACACACCCTTCTTTATATGGTGGGGTTGCAGATCAGACACAAATGCGAAACGAATTTAAACATAAACCAGTAGAATAAAATCGCAATAAGGGAAAAAATCCAGATAAATTTGCATTCCCTTGCCGAATTTTTAACCAAAACATTTCCATCACTTCATTGTGAATAGCATGGGACCAAATATATATGGGAAGTTAAATAAAAAGTTTCACTCATTTATTTAAAAAAAAAAAACAACAACAATTTAATACATAAAGGATTTCGCATATATCAAATACATATGCGTATTATTTTTACAGGTGAATATTTTTATTCAATATATAACGGTATAATCAATATACGTATAACAGTAAAAAAAAAAAAAAAATGGATATGTTAAATTTATTGTGCGGTAATCTGACAAATTTATTTCCATTTTTATTTATTTTATCCTACTCTCAGTACATCTGACATTCCATTTCTTAATTCGGGGAAAAGCAATTGTTTTTTTTTTTAAATTTACCGTTGTTTTTTTTTTTTGTACGTTAAAAAATTAATTTTTTTTTTTTTGTTTTTGTTTTTTTTTTTCAAATTTAGTAATAACGTTAACGCAATAAAGCAATTGAAAACAAAAACAAAAAGAAAGAAAAATTAAAATGGAGTATTTGAATTTAAATTCAAAATCAATTTTCATTTTATAATTTTTATATTGATAGCTGTGTGATGGTGTAGTGGTGGGAGTTAGAATTCCCACCATTTAAATATTGACATTAAAATAAAATAAATGAAAAAAATAAAAACAAAAAAAAATCAAAATAAAAAAACACTTACAAGTTAGTAAGGATTCAAACCAATTATTTAAGATACTAACAAAGAAAGATTTATTTTATTTCAAAATAAAGGGTTTTGAAAAATTAATTTAATAATGATTCAAGTGGTAATTTGATTTATTTTAATTTTGTATGTCTTAAGTAATTTAAAATGTATGAAATAAATTTGAGCTGAGCTATAATTGCGGTGCTGCAGTGTTGCTTTTACCAGCGTCTATTTTTGATTATTAAGGCATTTATTTGCTTATTTAACATGTCTTAAAAAAAATTAATAACTTCAAAGGGAATTGAAAACTCTGGGTAATATTTTTTAAAATAAAAAAACAAGGATATGAATCCAAGATGGATTGTATAAGCTTTTCTTCTTGCATAATGTGCTGTGTATTGTGAAGTCTGTAAAATCTGTTAATATTTCTTGTAAAATCTGTTTATTTTATATGAGAGTCCGCTGATTCCGTGCTCCAAATTTTGGCTTTGGCAAAAAAACTATTCATATCACATTTCATTAAAATCGGTCGAGATTTTGATGAATTACTAGAACTTGTCATTCCCGAAATTCCTAGAATCTCTAGACCCCATGATACAAGAATCAATTTAAGAAAGCAATTTTTCTTAGGACCTACTAATAGTCTATGTGCTAAATACGAAATCATTCCGAAGATTAAAACTTGAGATTTCTCGAAAAGTCTGGTGTTTTTCTGAGGACGCTTTCCTACCCCGTGGTCCTATTTGACCCACCTACGAACTTAACCTTACTTTTGACGAAGAACACATTCTTACAAAACTTCATCCAAATCGGTTGAAATTTACACGACTAGAACTCGAGATTTCTCGAAAAATCTGGTGTTTTTGTATGGGAACCTCCAGACACACATTCATACACATACCTATACACACACACAGATACACAAAAAAAATTTCCGGATTTACGCGTTTCCGACAAAATGGAATAACTTTTGTTAGGACATTTTGTTTAAAAAAAATTTTACGTAAGTGATTTGCGTAAATCTTTTAAGCCACTCTCTTTTATCAATGCCAATAAATACACACATTCAATAAGATTCCAGAACTACGGAATATGCAAATATTCAATAAGATTCGAATGGCTGGTTCCACTTTCTGATGGCAGATAATATGGGGGGTAATACATTCGAAAATTGTCTAAATGTCTAGCCTAAATAAGAACGTCCGACAAAAAAATAAAAATAAAATTTTTGACATACATTTGACATATATTAAACGTCACAGGTTTTAGGTTAAACGTCATTAAACGATTAAGCTTGGTATTAAATTGATTAAATCCTTAGAAACCTTTAGAAACAAACTACTTGAACCTCAAATGCCATTTTAACTTGAATTAAATAAACTATAATTCACTTTTACCTTATTAATTGATCATAAATACTTTAACTATGAATTGTTTAATGCACTAAAAATATTCTCCTTGTCTTTCTTTCTTAACCAAAAACGGTACAGGGTCTCTAATAAAACTGTCAATTGTATTTTAGAAAAAATAAATACATCAAATAAACTTTGAAAAAAAAATACAAATACCGAAGATAAAATATATTATGGGTACAAACAATAAGTCAATTACGTTCCTTTAAAAAAAAAAGTTGTTCTTTGTTAGAAAGAGAACGCACTATATATCTACATATATCTAATAAATATACATGTGAAAGAGATAAATTACACTTTTATACAAAGTAAATTTCAATAAAAATCAATTTAACTAATTGACATCTCTTCAAATCCATTGTTATTTATATTATTTACTTTTTTTTTCATTTTTTTTTTTTATTTACTTAGCATATTAAGTGTATAATATATAATAAACACTCTTATGTATCAATTTATATATATATATATATATATATATATGTACAAGTAATTGTATTTGAACAAAAAAAAAAAAAATAAACAAAAAATGGTGTGGCATTATTAGTAATACACAAAAGAAAAGGTGTGAGGTATAAAAAAGAAATCTGGAAAAAAAAAAATAAATAAATAAGTGGAAAATTTTATTTGTTTTCTTTTTTTTTTTTTGTTTGTGTGTTTGTTTGTTTTCTTTTCTACTTTACAGTTTTTATCACCGTTAAATAATAATACAACATAAAATTGATGTCTAATATATTGTTTTTTTTTTTTTTATTATTATTATTTTTAACCATTTTTTTATTTATTTTTATATTCCCATCTCTTTCTTTCATTTCATTAAAGGGTTTTTATTGTTACAATATATATATGTATATATATTAAATACAAAATTTTTGTGTCTCTTATGTACAATTTTATTTTGATTTTTATTCATGCGTTAACTGTAATTTAGTGGTGGTGTTTATATTATTGTGGGTGGGGTGCGTTTATATGTACATACACTTACAATACTAAAAAAAAAAAAAAAAAGTATTTACAGATATTTGATGTTTGTTTTGATGTATATAATGTACTATTATTTTGTATATAAGGTAATTTGTTATTTATAGCTTAATAAAAAAAATATTTATTTATACTTAATAACATAACTGTATATATCGGTTAATTTTGGAGGTGATGTTCGAGTTTGTGTGTTAGTATTACTGTGTGTAAGTATTATTAGATGGTGTGGTATTGATTGGCTTATAATGTACAGTTATTTTGTTTTTTTTTTTGTTAAGTTTTTAATTTTACAAAGCAGAATTATTGAAAAATTGTTCATTACTTTGAAATTTAAATTTCAATTTAAATTAAAAAAAAAATAATTGTTTAAATATTTAATTTAAAATAAATTTTTTTTAATGGGATTGAAGGCGGGATTCATTTTTAATTTCTAAACAAAAAAGTGGGTATTTACATTACAAAAATAATGAAAAATCAATTGTTTCTTTAGTAATGTTTGATTTTCTATTAAACAGTTATTTTATATTTACATTAAAATAAATTGAACATGAGAGAGAAATTAAAAATTTTTTCAATTGAATCTAATAGAAAAATTTAATGTTAATTAGATATTGGTATTACCAATGATTTTATTTGCATATTTATTTAAAAAAAAATTATGCAAAAATATTAATGAATATAAAATTTTTAATATATTGAAATTTTTAATATCATCCCACCAAAATTGCAATTTTTAGAGTTGGGTTTATTAATCTGGATTTTGAAATCTTTTGTCAATTATTTTGTCATTATTATTGCCAAAATCTATAGGTTTTCGGTCTTTTTGTCTGTTCTTATGTTTTAAAAATTAATATAGCTGTACAATAATGGTATTCCGATCCAAGGTTTAAAACTGGATCAATGAATGCCACATGATTTTACAAACAACGATTATAAATAATAAATATATCTATCAAATAAATATGAAACTCTTCCGTACTAACCCTTCTCATAAGTTGCGCCGACATAAAGGGGTTTATCATCAGACCGAAATAGAAACATTTGAAAATCATAACCATATTATATAACTATCTTAGTATGTTCTCCTAGTATGTCTTTATATATTTAGAAATACGATTTAAATGAAAAATCGCGGCAACGTAATTTAGCTATAGGTATTTGATATTTGTGAGTACAAGTAACTGAGTTGGTGTACATGCAGTACAAGTACCTGAGTATTAAAAGACGGTACATTACAGATATTTCCCATCACATCAAAATTTGTATAGGAACCTATTGATTTTTATGTTTTTATATTTCAAAAACTTATTTTAAATTTCCCAAAATTTTCTCATCAGCCATTTTTTTTTTTTTGTTCAAACAATATTAATCTCAATAATATGAGTAATTATAAATACAAAGTGTTGACAAATATTAAATTATATTTGTTTAACTATCTATGATACCATTTTTATACTTAAAAAAAAATAAATAAAAATTTATTTAATAATTAAATAAAAGCGGCCCTTTTTAGCTATATTTTTTAGAAATTCGAACAAAAAAAAATCAAAACAACCGGAAGTATTTGTTAAATTCAGTCAAAAAAAAATTTTATAAAAAATATAGATAATAGTATTTATCGATATTATCAATAGCCACTTAACCAATCATAATCATTAATACAATTATTATCAAACCTGAAAAAGGGCCGAAAGTAAAATAACAGTTAATAAATACAAAAATAAATATCTTAAGATATATACAAATCTAAATTATACCGGGTGTCAAACATTTTCAGGGCATGAGCACCAGCTTGTGTGACCCACCTGACAATTGTAAGGAAAGAAGGTTCACAGTTGCGAAGCGTTTTATAAATTTCTTTTTAGGTATAAGATATGAAGATAACTAAAGATTATTCAAGCTTTATTTGAAATCGTAACATTGCTCTCCTTGTATATGAACGTAAAATATACTCTACAAAGCTGTCCAAAATAAGTAAATAAACCCCAAAATATTGAGATTTAAGCAAGACTACTCTATTCTAAAATAATGTATAAACCATTTTACAATAACGGCTCTTATATGAAAAAATAAGTTATTTAAAAAAACCAGCGCCATTAAATTACACTGTTATCCTTGACACCGGTTAAACCCTTCTTTTCCAATGCAATTTTTCCTAATTGGATACCTTGTATATTATCGTATTTAAAATACACGCTTCAAAAATTTATTAAAAAAAATATGAATTACTTTTGTATACCTTTTATCATTTTATTTGAGTGCTTTATCATAAATTTCGGCATTTTTTTTTTGGTTTTACTAATATTAACCTAAAAATTGAGCAATCAGTTCTTAATTATACACCTATACATATATATACATATATTATTAAAAAATAATAGAGATAAATAGATATTATTTTATTTACACAATATTAAATTAAACAGGGGAGTTTTTTGTTCTTCTCATATAGGTTCAAAAAGAAATTCCGACTACCGCTTTCCAAAAAAAAATAAAATTTATTATAAATAAACAATTTACTTAAATAAATACGATTCGGGGGAAATTTGTGTTAGGTAAAAAACAAACAAAATCAAAGTTTGAATTTGTCGCAATTTTTGATACTCATATAGGTAATACATATTATACCTAAGTATATATACACATTGTATACATATTAATAATAAATTTTTTTTAAGTTATTTGATTTAAATCAGTCAATTATTTTATTTGTTTGATTTATTTTTTGTTTGTTAATTTACTTAGTTATCAAAATATACACTAGGTGTCATCTCTACAAACAAATATTTTGGTAAAGAAATTTTAATTAAACAGCCATTGAATAAATTAGATCTTTAATATACAGCAGGGTTTTTTAAAAAGAATGTTAAAATTCAAAATTACCATGTTATGAATAACTCGACTTTAAAGGCTTTAGAATTCGTAAATTTTTAATTGATTTCCAATTTTGTATTAGATCTTTATATTATTTGATTTGTTGAATGATTTTAGAACCTTTTACGTGAAGAAAGGTGGAAAGGATCGAAAACAATCAGGACAATTACGCGAGGTTCCTCTGGGTAATCTTAGACTTGGACCAACTAAAATCATTCTTTTAAAATGGTATTAAGGTATGAATCTTAAACATAAATGAACCCTTTGATTTTGAAGATCGAGATTAAGAATTTGGATTAGGGACAACATTTTACGCATTATAAAGATGAATGTTTATGTTCTCCTTGAACTTTTTTATAAAATATATCATACAAATATTAGCAACTTTAGGAAATGCATTAGCTTGTAATAGATTTCATAATCGTGACGTATGTACAACCATCATCTTATAAATCTTGTAATTTCAACTTTGTGCCGTAGTATATCATTATTTCGATAACTCTATTTTGCTCTATATTAAAATATTCCAATACTGTCTTGAAAACTCCAGCTTCATGCAAAAGGCCTGGTTTCGAATCCCAGTGAAAATGAAAAAACTTTTCTGGTTTTCGACTCGACTCAGCTACCATTCGTAATTGGATTCAAATTAATGATTTAATCAATAATTATATATTTTTAATAAAACATACATTAATATAACAATATAAACAAATGCAAAATATAAACAAATAATTTAATTGAATAATATAACTCGCAGATGTAGAATACCATATAGTTCAAATACAAAACATTACAATATAAACAAAATTGAATTATAGAAACAAAATAGAATTGTATCTACTGAAAATCTAAACGACTGCATGTTATAAGGCCCAGCACTATCTCATGTTTAAATTGTAAGTGGAATTCATTAAGATCAATTTTAATAATACGAATATAATTTGACCCCCTGTTCCAACATGTACCTGTGGTATAGTTGGAACTGTATTGAACAGTTAGCGCTTAAAAAAAAAAAAAATATTTATGCATTATATTTTGGGACTAAAATATGTTCTATGGTTTTAGAAGAACAAGTGAAGTAAATTTTACATGGATATCAGAAAAATGAAAAGTTGTTTCATACCCCAGAATATTAAAATCTGCTGTTTTTTATAAAACCACCTCCTGAATTAACAGGTTATTGATAGAATTTGATATATTCCGAGGAATTGGACAGCATTTAGAACGGGCGGGAAACAATTCATAACAGCCTAATTTATGCCATTTAAAATATAATCTTAAAAAATCCGTACATTTAACATTTTGCATTTATTTGACATTTCTTTTAAAAAACCCCCCATTCAAACACCTTGTACTAAATATCAAACAATTCCAACCAATAAATAATATAGAAAACCAAAATATACCTAAAAACCAAAAATTATATACTTTGACTATAAATAGAACGATTTTTGATATAAATAAAAAAAAAAATAAACGATTTAAAAAACAAATAAACGAACAAATAGGAAAATAAAAAGAAGTAACAACATCAAAGACAAAAATCCCGACTAACTCCAAATTAAGTTAAAAAAAAAAAACAAAAATCACAGGTTACATTTTAACGTATCGTTTCATTTATTTTTTTTTAATAACTTATTACGATTTTGTATGATAAAATCTTTAACTTTTTTTCAAGTTGATTACAATTTACAAGTACAAAATTTTTTACTCCAGATTTCAATCGTATATGATACAAAATAAAATTAAATGCTTATTTTTGTTTGATTTTCTTAAAATAACGATAAAATTATTATTCAAAGTGAAGCGATATTTTCATTTGATATTTTGTAAAATGAAAAATGATTAAAACGTTGTTGAGC
Organism: Dolichopus griseipennis; assembly: GCA_963082915.1. Taxonomy (NCBI): domain Eukaryota; kingdom Metazoa; phylum Arthropoda; class Insecta; order Diptera; family Dolichopodidae; genus Dolichopus; species Dolichopus griseipennis. The sequence continues at coordinate 71,420,114 of OY720443.1, read as the reverse complement.
GGAAAAATATTAAAAAAAAAAAAAATATTGATTAAATTAGGAAATGATTTTGTTAATTTCAAAGAAAAATGAATCAACTGTCAAATCAATGTTTTGTATTTGACACCGCCATTTTGTTTTCAAAATAATAATATTGACTGACGTATAAATATTTTGTTTCATTTTAAATTTTCCCAAGGTATTTTAACCTTATTTAAAATGAATAGATTACAAAAAAAACTTTTTATTAAACTTAAAAAAAAAAAACAAACTTGAGTTTTTTAAAGCTTTAAGCTAATTAAAAAATTTTGCTGAATTGGATTATTAAAGTATTTGTTGTTGTATTTGTTTTTATACCTTTATAGCTTCGCTTAAATTAGAAAAGTCAGCAATAAAAGATTTTTGTATTATTTTTATTAGAATTTGAACACATCATCATTTTTGTTTTAATTTTATTTTTTTTTAGTAAAAAAACAGTAAAGACTACAAAAAACGGTACTTTTATTTTTAATTTTCTAAGTTTTTTTATTTTTTTATACCATTTTTTGGTTTGGAGGTGGTTTTTATTACCTTAAAACTTTTCTACTCATGTTGACCGCCTTTTTTATGTACCACAATGAATTTGATACATGTTTTCTCCCCTCCTTCTAAAACTCTTTAGAAAAACAAATGTATAAATTGCGTTTTTTTTCATTTTTTGGAAAAATTTTTCAGGATTTTTAATAATATAAAATTGTGATGAAATTTTTTTAAAGAATTGAGATCTAACAAAATGTTACGAGATGCTGTGTAATAAAAATTTGTAAATAAAAGTTTAAATTTTAACATAATGTTTATAAATATTTCTAATTAAATTTGTGGATTATTTTTAAGATAAGAAGACAATAATTGCGGATAGAATAGAATTTAATAATATCATAGAAATTGCATTAAAAAACTTTAATTATAAAAATAACTTAAATGTTCTGAAATAAAAGTCTCATTAAAAATGCAATGAATAAGACACAATGTTGTCGTCGAAAAAAGACATTTGGAATGCATGTGCCTAACGGACAATTTAACAAATATTATGACAGAATAGAGTCGCCAAAATAATATTGATTGAAGTTCACGAGTTGTCATTTATCACGATGGTGACAAATAATTTTAACATTTCAATTATTAAGGTTGATTCCCACTAGACCGGCACAATTTTCTCTGCAACAACCAATGTCGGGTTATATTCATTAAATGTCAGTCTTAAAATCAATTGAAATTTATAAGAATATATTAAATCTACACGTCAAAATAACACCAGTTATTTTAATAATTTAGGAATGATTAATGCTATTGAAGATTTGCGATTTTCACACATCTGTCATTGATTGATCTTTTACGAAAATTTAATTGTAAAATACAATAGATAATTTACTGGAAAAGCTCTAATATTACTCCAAGGATTTTAATTTTGACAATTAATATTTTATTGTGTTAGACATCTCTTATCCTACTATTCCTTCTGACTATGTTTTAGAAGGCAGACAAGGTGTAGGCAGTAAACTAATACCATGGCTGAAAATAATGGGAAGTGTACTGGTTTGGGTACAATTGTAGACTTAGTTTATACAGCTAAAAATTTAAATGGAATATACCAAAATTGTAGCCACTTTGACATCAAATTATCACACCAACATCCAGATTTAATAGGCATCAGAAGAAGATGATGTAATCTTAGCTTCTGTGAAACACCTAAAGTATCATTTACAACACATATCCAAAAAAATTTTAACAAAATAGGTATTTTACAGTACACGACTGTTTAATTTGTAATTGCGCCAGTTAACTGTTTTTCTAAAATCTTTCGAGTAAGCCCAAACCACCGACGACTGCTCAATAGATGTCCTGACGAACACATTTAGTCTATTTAGTGCTTCAGTATATCTTTGAGATTTAAAACATTGGTCATAAATACCGGTGTATAAGTGCATACAAGCAGCAATTATTTTACAAGATATAGAATAAACCATTTTTAAACCATAACAACACCCTTTTTTTTGCCAATTAAACATTAATAGAAAACATCAAATATAATTAAATTTCAGATCACAATAAAATAATACGTAAATTTGTTTTACAAATTAATTTAATCCCAAAAATAAACAATAAAACGAATCCAATCCTAAAATTTTTTTGTTATTTCTATTTTTCTATTTTCATTTTCTATTTTCCTTTTAAACAGAACAAAAAGAACATCTTAAGATTTTTATTTAACCATAACTAATTTTTAAGAAAATTTTTCTTATTCTATTTTTTCATGATTCCATTGTAACATTGGTTCTTATACCAAGGATCTAAGGACTGTCATTTTTTAACACTTAATCTTTAATGTATTCAATTTATGTTTCCGAAATTCATTTTCTTTTTCATTTTTGTTTTATTTTTCTTTTTTCTGATTTCAAAAAAACTGTATCCGAGTTTCCTTTTTAGGTCCATTTTTTTTTTATATTCATTTTCATTTCCTAAGAATCCAAAAAATTCAACAAGTAGTTATGGAACAATACTAATAAAATGGAAAATATCATAAGGCAGCTCTTCAAAATCTTTTCAAATCTTTTGGAAAAATATTTATTTATTGTTGTAATATTCCAGATCTCAATAAAAGAAAAGGACAACAATTCAATTTTAACCCCAACCTCAAATCATCGAATAAAGGACTACAAACAATATCTGTATAGAAGGTCTTTTAAATGACCAATTTTTCCCATAATAACCATTAAGAATTTACACAGGAGAAAAAAAAAACTAGAAGAAAAAGAAGAAAAAAACAAATCAAATCAAGTAAAACAGTTGAAGTAAAATAAGAAAAAAAAAGGAGAATATCCTTTTATACACTGCCTCTACCCTTTCCTTCTGCTGGATTCGTAAATTCAAAAAAAAAGAAATTTCATTTCATTTCTTTTCACATTATTCCACGTTATGATCCAGAGGATAACTGAAATATAAAAAAATATTTAATAACAGCTTAAAAAATTTTATAATCCCTGGCCTCTTTAAATTCAGGTAATTCGAAGTGTTTTCTTAAAATATGTTTTGGATTGTAGGGAATCCTTCGATTCTAACTTTGATGGTTGGTTACAAATTTATTTTGAAAGGATTTTATCGCTCTGATTCTCCTACTGTATAATATAAGGACTCCGTAGAAAACATTCTGAGGATTCAAAAAAAAAGTCAGAGACTTTTTAAATTGTATTTGGGTACTTAAAGTTATAAAATCTCATTTAAATGGGTATTTTTTATTCGATTAAAGTTTTGTTTGCAGGATAAAAAAATAAAAGAGGAGACCAAAAAAAAAAGGATCGAAGAAAGAGAAACAAGAGAAATAAAAAACAATACAATTCATTTTTTTTCTGGTACTTACATTTCCTTTTAACTAGTTATGAATAAAAAAAAAAATATGTTCTAAACGGCATAAAAAGTAGCCCTAAGGTGTTTTAATCGGTTTGGAAAAAAAAAGAAAAAATAGAGAGGAAAATTACAAATTGAAAATGTTCTTGTATAAAACATCGCTATAAGAAAGGTTTAACAATACAAATCCTTTTAATTTTTTTTTTTTTTGAATCCATTAAAAAAAAACAGAACTGGGATGCATTCAGGCACAAAAAGGACTCATAATTCTCTAAGCTTTAAAAATTTAAAATAAACTTAATTTTAGAACAATGATGATGATCTGGTTAGTAGAATATTTCAAAAGGAATTAGATTTGATTGGTTTTTTTCATTGAGTTCGGCTTGAAAGTCTGTTCCACAGGATCTTGTGATTTGAAGCCTTTGCTAAAAATTATAGCAGGATAATTTCCAATTTACTTTAAATGTGTTAGGATTTTATTTGAAAGGTTCATTTTATCCAGTAAAATATTTCTATTACTACTTTTTTCAAAATTCTACAAAATTTTATAGAGCAGTTGATCTTTAAAGAAAGTAATTAGAGAACATATGGTAGCGAAAACTTGGTAACTTCGAGTACTATAAAAACGGCAGGCTACATGCATTCATAAATAAATGCCTTAGAATATATCATATCATATTTTCATAGGATATTTTGGCGTGGAACAAACACGGATAGAGACTTATAGAACTTAAGTGGAGAGCACTTAATAGCGCATCAAATAAGGGAAATAAATGGAAATGGAGAATAGGGATCACGCTGCGAAAACACCAAGGATATATAGTGGGAATGGTAATTAAGTTAAATCCTCAAGGCTAAAAAGAACGAAGTCGGCCGAGTAACGCCATCTAGTGTAGAACAATAAATTACGAAGCTAAACTCAACTGGTATAACCTGGGCGACAGCAAAAACAACAGCATCTAACAAAGTTCCATAGAAATGTCTAGTAAAAAACCCAAGAAAAAGTAATATAAAATTCAGATTACGTAGTATTATAATGTTTTTTAATGCCATATCCATTAGTTAAAGCAGTTCCCTTGCTTAAGTTAGGGGTTAATAATGAAAGTTTCTTGAAACAATTTACCAGTTCGGAATACAGCTATAGAAGGAACAATTAAGTAGATATTTTTTCTGCAAAAAAGTTAAGGAATAAACTTTGAACTTTAAATTAACGAGTGCTCATCCCATTACAAATTAATAAAACACTGACCTAAAACCAAATTTTAATTAATATTAGCTTCAATATTTACTTCTCGATCACCATCTAAGTTTAAATTAAATTCCCAATCCAAGATATATGTATATGTTTTACTAAAATTAATCAACAAAAGTTTTCAAATTTTAAACAATATTCCAACAAAGATTTTAATATATGAAAAAATAAAACATTTTCAAGAACAAACACAACCAAGCACACTAAAAATAAATTCCTTGGAACCCTCGTGTTGAACCCCAATAGTAATGTTCTCAATCTGATTTTATTCAACCATTTTTTGATTATTTTGTTTTTTTCCAATCATGATAAAACTTGTTTCCTTTCTCAACCATCATACCGATAACGTAGCAACAAAAAAACCTACCTCCCACTGCTCCAATTCACCACAACCCCCGCACCTGCTCTTTCTTTACTAATGTTTTTCTTTGAACTAAGGGAGTTGTTGTTGAATTTTTTAATTTATTTTTCTGTTTTTTAAAGTTTTCAAGTACACATAGACATATTTTTCGAGCATCAAAACATGAGTTTTGTGTTCTCAACTTTTCCAACAACAACAACAAAAACAAAAAGGAAAAAACACAAAAAAAAGGAAATAAAGGATAAAAAATTTAAAAAATAAAAACAGGAAAAATAGGCAAAAAAAAAAAAAGAAAATAATAAAAAATCTGAGTTGCTTTACAATCAAATTTAATGTGAAAAAGCATGAAAAATCCCTTTATGTTTGTCATGCGCTATGCTTTATATTAACTGAAAAATGTATTTTTTTCTCTTCCTTTCTCTTTCTATACATTTTTTTTTTCATTTACATGCAAAATAAGAAAAAAAAGGAGCAGGCAAAAAAAAAAAAATTTAATAACAAATCCTTTTAAATAAAAGAGGTTTATTGTATCCTTTTTTTTTATTGTTGCTGTTGTTGTTGAAACAAAAAAAAAAAAATTTTGTGTTTTTTTTTTTTTTTTTCTGGTAGAAGAAAATTTAAAACAATGAATTTGTGAATTTCAATTTAAAGTTTGTTACATTTTGAAGATTGATGAATTTAAGTATCTTGAAGATACATATAAATGATATTTAAAAAAAAATTGGAAATTCGTTAATTTAAATTTTGAGTGGGAAAACTTAAGAGGAGTTGTATTGTATTGTTTCAGATTTAAGGTTCTCAAGTTTATGATAAACTGACTTTTATATGTCTATAATATTTGAATATACTGCTGATTGAACCTTCTCTTTCGAATATTTTCTTTATACTATTGGGTCTTTTTTCAATACGGAGAGTATTAACCTTTGATTTGCCACAAGAAATGAGTAGTTACAACATCATTTAATTTTATTTACTATTTATTCTTCTGCGCTGGTTATTTATAATTACTATTGCAGTATTTAGAACTTTTTATTATATTGGTATCTGCACTATTTATTTATAACTGTTTTAGAATGTTATTACTATTTTAACGTTAGTAATTTTATTATTTTAGTTCTGCGCGCTAGTTATATTACTATTTTAGTTTTGCGCTAGTTAACTAGGAATATTTTTAATTTGCTTTCAAAGTTCCTAAAGGTTGATTCATAAAATTTTTAATTTTCTTTTGAAAATCTTTTAAGCAATTAAACAATTTATTGAAACTCCTTAAAATTGAGTATTTAATATTAATTGGCGCACAGTAGGTGAAATGTTATCGCTGCGCGTATTATGTCTAGTTATTTTTGGCTGCTTCATTTTTAAAACTCACGCTACTTCTTTTTCGGCTACACTTTTTAAACTCTTTAATGTTTTTAAATAGCGCTTTGAAGTTAAAAGACTTGTAAAAATTACAAATAATTGGAAAGGATTTGTACCCATTCCTAAAAAGTATTAAAACAGATGATTAAATATTATTTTTATAACAGGCTCTTTAGTTCATTTAACCAAGGTAAATTTTTTAAGTGATTCAGAGATTGGATTGAAAGTTGTTTGATTAGATAAAATATTCCAAATGAAAATTTTACCTAATCAGAAGATTGAACAGGCCTTTAAATTGTATCGGATAAAAAGTATATGAATGGGTATGACTTAATATACACATCACTCAACTGCAATTGAGTTCAGAATTGGTCCTACAAATTTTTAACATGTGGGCAATTAGTAAGATTTTTTATATTTTTCATAACTTTTCGTAATTTTTGATCGCTGGTCTGTTGTGTACTGTTCCATTTCCAATTCCCCAAGTTTTCTTCACAAAATTCTGAAAGAAAAATAAAAAATAGAAATAAATATAAAAAGTTATTAATCATTCAAACCATATCTGTCGTTTTGCGCGACCCTGTATATCAAAAAACCTATTAATCAATATTCTTATTTAAATAGATTTGGACATCAGTTGTTAATTCGAATGCTATTTACCCTTATATCATTATCATCTCATAAAATCATAACGTGTTATAAATACTGAAAATATTTGCATACAGTCTGATTCACTTAACTGTGCATACATAGTTTTCGGATTAAAACAAAGAAACTAAAAAAACAAAAAAAAATAATTCCAACCCTTTAAGTTTTAAAAGGAAAGAAAAAAAAATTATGCTAATGCATTAGCTTGTAAATGTATCTTTTTACTCTTTCCAATTCAAAGAACCGTTATATCTGTTTGCAAAAAACTTTATAATACCTAAAACGAATCCAAATGTTTCTAAATAGTTTTCTTCAAAAAAAAGTGAAAATAGATTGCATTTCACATTTAAAGAAGACTTAAGATTTTTTTGCTGCATCTTAAATTTCAAAAAAAAAAGAAAAATTGGAATATATAAAAGTATAAATAAATAAAATATTCTATAATATAAATATTTGTGTCTCTTTCACACATTTCTATCTATGTTATTTAAATTTCATCCCTTAAGTGGAAAAGCCTAATAAATACTGAAAAATTTTAAATTTTTTTTTTTTTTTTGAAATGGTAGGTAAAGATTTTTTAGTTATATATACATTCATACATATATATATATATATATATATATATATCATTGAAAATGTAAATTTAACCCGTTCTATATATACAAAAAATGTTTAGAAATTATAGAAAAATCTATTTTGGAAAAAAAAAACAATAAACATGTTTGTATGAATATAAACATTTGTTGTTGTTTTTATATAAATAAAGAGTTTGGAAACTTTGAGACCAGACAAAAAAAATAAGAACAAGAAAAATAAAGGAAAATCCCCAATGTATATTATAATAAATATATTATGTCACTACATATATAAGTATTTTGTATCAAATGTATATATGTATGTAGACTATATAGTTTAAAAGAAGAACCTTTTCTTTCAATTTTTCATATATATGTACATACCTATGTTCACATATGTTCACATATGTATCTATGTTTAGATGTTAACAGCATGAAATATGTAAAATATCTTTTTCTTAAGTTTTAAACCTTTTGAATGTAGACAAAAGGAAAAGGCAAACAAAACTATACATTATAGTTTAAAATTACAAAATGTATAAATAGTATGATCTATACTATAACAATAGTATAATAGTAATAGATGACGTAAACAAAGTATTCAATATTATATAGAATACTATGCATATGTACATATGTAATATATAATATATACATATAAGTATATACCACATTGATGATAAAAAGGGGGCCGTATAATATGTTTAAAAGTAGACAAAGTAATAGAACAACAACAAAATAAGAAATATAAATTAATTTGATATTCTCTACATTTTAGAAAGTAAATCGGCTTCAAAACCAACCCAACCGAACCGAACTAAAACTACAAAACCAAACTGAAAACAACAACAACAAAACACACAAAACTAAACCAAACCCAAAAACATATAAGGAAAAATACTTGGTAAAAAAAAAAAAAATTTATAAAATAAAATTAACTTTAAATTTTCTAACTTATAATTTTCTATAAGAAAAAAAAAAAACTATTGAAAATTTAATGTAGAAAAAATAGTGTAGGTATGTATGTTATATGTGTGTACATATAATTGCATGTATATAAGAGAACATATATATATGACAATGGCACAACCTAGAGAAGAAATTCTTGAAAACATAATAACAAAAGAAAATTTATACATATATATATATATATATATATATATATATATATATTTTATGCATAAAATATATACCTACAAATATATGTTTTTATATTATGCATATTATGATACACAAAAAAAATGGGTTTAATTTAAAGTATTAACCTTAAAATGGCGACTAGAATGTTAAAATAAAAAATAAAAAACATTTAAAAAAAAAATATATATATAAAAATAACAGCAAAATTTGCAAATATATAACATTCGCACATGTGATATGATGTCGGTTATGTAGAGTAGAATAGTTTTATTGTTGTTGCTTTTCTTTTCTTCTTTTTTTTTGTTGCAGAGAAAAACAATTTAAAACAACAACAACAATGAATACAAGAACAAAACAACTCTTTAGGACGGAACGTGATAAATATTTTTGTTTAAAAATAATATAAAAAATAAAAAAAAAAATTTTTAAAATAAAAATAATGAAAATAAAAAAATCAATATTTTAAAATAAATTAAAGTTTTAAAGTTTTTAAAAAATTTGTGCCTGCTTTTACCTAAAAAACTATTTTTTAAAGCTGGATATCACACTATGTTCACAATTTCTATATAATTTCTAAAAAATAAGCAATTTTTGAAAGTGGCAAGGCTGTCACTTTTAAATCAATTTATAGACTATATAAAAAAATATTAAAATTAAAACAATAGCTAAAGGGTTTGTAATCAATAATCTTTGAATCTAATATAATGTTCACCCTAAGCAAAAAGCCTACTAAATAGCCTAGTTTTAAAATCAACCATTCAGACTATCGTTATGCATGAACCTAGTATTGTTTAACGTTTCAATAACAGCAATATTTTATAATAAATTTTTTTTTTTAAATTCACAAGAAAAAAAAACGCGAATTTGTTTATTTGCAAAAATAAACAGCAATGACCTTTGACAACAAAATCACGTAGGGATGTAAAAAAATTCAAACAATAATCGAATATTTCAAAAAATTTTAATCAAAAACCTAGTTATTACCTTTAAATTTAACTAGGACTTTCAAAATCAAGGTTTATTTTGACAGCAATTTTAAATATGAAAAACCTTGTTACAAACCACGCATAAACATGGTTTCTTCGAAGAACCTGGTTTTAGTTCATAGTGTGAACATAGTATAAGGGGTTTTTATTTTTGTGACAAGAGTAAATTCATATCTGTCAAAAAAAAAACTGTTTCTTTTAATAAATCCAAGTTCTCAAAATATCCGAATTTCGGAGTTGGAGTCGGAGCGCGAAGTATGTAATCTGTAAGCTTGATAAAAATTTGTCAGCTATTACAACTTGTCAAAAATTTAAACATCAAATTAAATAAAATAATTACAAAAAGCCAAATGCCTTCAAATTACCATAAATTGATCATAAACAATTTTATAATTATTTACATTTTAAAAATGAAATACAAATTACTCACAATTCAATTCCATGCTAAATTTTAATTTTCAATTTTGACGGAAACAACAAATAAGCATTAATAAATAATTTTGACAAAATATTTGACATGTTTAAACTTTAAGCGTTTTTTTTTCCTAAGCTTAGGGCTTCACAGAGTTCGAAAAAATTTTTGAACTTAAATTTGATCTCATCGCAAAAACAAAAACGCCCAAAGATTTAAATTTTTAAAATAATAAGGATTCTAAGCATTTTGTTGAATAAGGTGCGGAAATCTGAAAGTAGTAGTAGTAAAATTTATCAAAATATTTAGGAATAAGGCCGATATTCGAACCATGTTACATTTTTGAATAAATTACAGCATGTTCTAAAAACGGCTAAGACATCAAGCCTCGACCACTTTGCGATACTTGTCTAATATAAATTTTCCACTTACATCTAACTCAAAAAAAAAAGTTTTCAATCTGACACTGACATGTCATTTATAAAATGACATTTTAAGTCTCATATAAGTTTTTCAATCTGGCACTGACATATCATTATAAAATACAATTTACAGCCTCGTATAAGTTGCAAAATAATTTTCGCAAGAAAAACCTTCTATTAAATATTTCCACCTTATATTAAAAACAATTTTTTTAACTAATTGAATTTACAAAAAAAAAAACAATTTACCATACCACTTAAAATAATTAAATTTAAATTAAAATAAAATATTTAATTTGTAAAATCTAATTTAAAAACAAATTTAAATTTATGCTAAAAATTTCGTTATCTCGTAACTAATTTTTTTAATAATATGTTTGACCAAAATGCCACCTATTTTTCTGTTAAATATTTTTTAAAATATTTTTCAAATAATAAAATTAATTTAAACAACTTAATACATTCCGAAATTTTATCTTAATTTTTTTCATTTGTAATAAATTTTATTTTTAATTAAAACATGCAGTGGAAAAATTTGATTTGTTCTACTAAACAAATTACTTGGGATTTTCAATTTAAAATACAAATTGTGACTGATGAAATACAAATGATTAAACAAATTAAATTTTTTTTAAACGTTTCAAATCGTGTTAAAAAATTACAGAAAATATTTAAAAATTAATTTTCAATTATTTTCAAATAATTGGTTTTAAGGTTTAAAAATTAAATAAAGTTTAGTTAGGTTTAAGTTTTTTTTGGATATATTTAACTTGAATTAAATGAAGGCTCTGGGATCTTTCTCTACACATACCTATCTGTCAAACTTAGTTAAGTGTATTGAATTATTGATGTCTACAATAGACGCAGCCCTGACGCAGTCATTACGCAGCCATTAAAACGTTTTGTCCAAGTATTCAAATGTCAAATAATTTAACGGTATAGTGTCAAAATAAAAAAGTATATTGTCAGAATAAAAAATTAGTAAAATTATTAATATTTTTTCTATCTAGGGTTAAATAATACAAAAATAAACTACATATTGAATATTTTTTAATTCATAAAATGTGTAAACAAAACGATGTCAAAAAACTCTGTCATGCACTTTAATTTTGAACACTTCTTTGTTGACTATGTAATGAGGGCGTAATGAGAGCGTCATTGTAGATAGACTGTAAGAATATCTAAATTTTTTTGTAAAATAGACTCTTAACTGTTAATCTTATTTATTCTATATTTAAAATAGTAAATCACTTTTCTTTTGCACTAATAATATGCAATTAAAAGCTTTAAATCTTAAATTAAGTTCAGTTTTTAATTAATTTAATATTCTCTGCCGTTATCACAAAAGAATGCAATATGTACGAGTCCTGATAGCATATAATTGTGATTTGAGTTCTTAAAAGTTTAAAAAAGTTATACTTTAATAGTAAAATATTTCGAGTATTTTGATGAAGAGTCCGAATATATACTAATTTCTTAGAATAGTTAAAGCTGTGACTGTAATTTAAGAATATTGTCTAAAGAACACAGGTCTGAGTTAAGTAAATCTGATTCTTAAACGTTTATATATATACTATTGTTAAAATTCTATAATAAATAGTCTAACTCAGTTTAGGGGTTCATCCCTTACTATTCTCAGTAAAGAATAGTATTTTAATTCAAGACACCACAGATGTCTTCAACTGTAAACTCCCTTTTTTCCTAAAGGGGGAAAAAACTTTCTAAAGGCATCTGATTTCTACTCACTTGAATAACCTCCTCTAGTAGCAAAAATAAAGGGATAAGCAACCTAGCTGCGCTGTAAATAGCTAAAAAGTAGGGACAAAACATAAATATCTATCATGGGTTGAATGAGAAACCCAAAAGGTATACATTGACTTCTTTCTTGAATTTTTCTAAATCATATGTATTGGGAAACACATATGGGGGTAATGTCTTCCACACTTTAGAAGTGCGGCTTAAAAAAAAATTCCTAAATTTCAGAGTTCTTGTTCGAGCTTTACTGTATATGAATGTTATTAAGCTGCTAACCGTGCGTTACGGCGGTAGGGTTGACTTTTTGGCATAATATTTTTAATTTATTCTGAAGTATTACCTAGTTTATAAACTGGTTTAAACATATCCTAATAAAATAACATCTAAAATCTGTTGTAAGTTCTTTATTTATTTTAAACATAATAAATAAAAAAATTTTTTCAAAATCAAGAACCATTATATTTCTTTTACCGTCCAATTATATTCTTTTAAACAAATTTTATTAAACAAATTAATTTGTCTTAAATATTTTTAATTTATTATGTGGGCAATTCACTGGATCCAAAATATATTATTACTGCAAAAAGTGTAAAATATTTTTACAGCAAAAAGATAAGCATTGAATTAGCAACAGATATTTGTTTTAAATTTTTCCAATATATTTCAAATTAAATAATCAATAAAAAATTTATTTTAATATAATTTAAAAATCAATTTTTATTTAAATTGTAATTTAAAATAATATTAAAAAAAAAAATTAAATAACATTTAAAAAAAAAGAACGTTGCTTCATTTGCAAATGAATTTCGAAATATATCTATAGATAGTTAAAGTTCACACCTTTCCATAAGTGACACATAAACGTCGTGATATTTTTATGTTCTGATTTTTGTTGTTTTTTTTGGGTGTGCTTCGTAAAGAATTAAAATTTGTTTTTGTCTTTTATAGTTTGTCTTACCAATCGCGCATAACATTCGAATATATTCAACAAAATAAAATAATCTTATTTCATGTTTAATAATTTGTTAAGTAATTTAATTTGATACTGATTATAATAATTTTAATAAAAAAATAAATATAAAAGTATCTTAAAAATAAAAGTATCTTATAAATTTGCATTTTTATCTAAAAACAAAAAAATTAATTTAAAAGAATTTAGATAAAAAAAATTATTAAATATTAAAAAAAAAGTTTTATTAAATTTACCAATATACAAATTAATAAATATTATTAAAGTTTATTGCTTCCTTCCATTATATGGAAATTTGTTTAGTTTTAAATAAAATTAATTTTATTAATAATCTGTTAAGTGTTTGTTAATCTTATGTTGAGATAACATTCAATGTTTATTAGTCGATAGTATTGTTTAATGATACTGTTCTTCAATCAGACACCAAAAACAAGTTATTTTATAAAATTCTAAACAGTTAAGAGATCTAGATTTTGAGATTTTAGTAGATCTAGTTTAAATAGATGTCCGTCTGTTCGTAAGATAACTCAAAAAGAAAAATAGATATACTTAGGATTCAAAAATTTTACCAATTTCATTTATTTATAAGAGTCAATGGTACTAAAATTGCACTAGCCCCCTAAGTGGGTGCAAGTATCTGCCATATACATTTATTATTTACAGGAGTATTATAACTCTGTAGTCTTTACTTAAAAAAGCTTGGTGCCTTGGTTAGGGTGCCGACCTTTCATTCGAAGGCCCGGGTTTGGTCAACGTTTGTACAAAATATATTTTATAATTTACCTCTTGCACTAGAGTTCTAGATAGTTTCGAAACAACTTTTTTGTGTTTTTTTGAAGCATACAATAGACTTCAAAAGTGGTCAGGACCTTTTTTTTTTTTAGGTTATTAATATGTAGATTTTAAAGTGGACTATTAGTTTAAAATTGTTTTGTTAAATTAAGGTAATATAAAATGAAACTGGGCATTAAGACCACGTGTATCCTCTGCAAACATCATCGAATTATTTATAAACTGGGTGAATGGCCCTGGGGGAATATTAAAAAACTAACTTTAAGTCTCGAGTATGTGGCTTCGGTAAATCTCGTTACAGAGTTTCGGGGGTTTAATATCCGTAGAATGGTAGATCTTTGTAAAATTAAAGGAGAAGAACCTACGCTGAGGCAGCATAGAATGAAAAAATGAAGCTGGATAGGACATACGCTAAAAACTGATCACAACAACATAAGTCGCATGGCCTTAGAATGGAACCCAGAAGGAAGTAGAAAATGTGATCGTCTAAATAATACCTGGAGACACACAGTACTTAAATGAACTTAATCATTGCAACCTCGCATGGGAGAATGGAAAAACAAAACCAGAAAACCGTGTCAAATGGCGAAGCCAAATGGAACCCTATGATCACTAGCGCATTGATCTTAAAAAAAATTCGACTCTATATTTTCGAGAATATTAAGCAATATACCGGGTGAAATTTCCCTGTAACACATCTGGCACTTAACATATTATTTTAAAAATCTTTTAATATGAGACAAAGTTGTTATAAATTTATTATTAAGAAAATCTGAATTTCAAAAAAAGAAAGAAATCAAAAATACTCCCAATTAGTATAATATATTTTAATTTAAAACTTTTTTCCCTTCTGAAAAATGTCATTCTTAATTTCTTCTATTCACAATTTGACTAATTTTTTTATATTTAAATCTTTGTTTTTGTTTGAGTCTGTGCTCTCTCTCTATTTTTTTTATTTAATTATGTTAACAATTTTTTTTTAATTTAAAATTAAAGTTATCCTTGAGAAGTATCTTAAAGTTATTCAACTTTAAAAATATAATGAATCTTTATACATGGGTACCATCTTTTTACTATAGTTTTAAATATTTTTTTTCTCTTAAACAATATTTTTATTATGCAAAATGTTAACAAAGACGACGAATTTTTTATGAAAAAAAAAAAAAAGTTCTAAAAGATGTTAAAAAAACAACAAATTAAAAAAAGAAAAACTTCTGATTCTTTTGCATCTTTTCACCTTTTTAAGATTAATTTTGATAAATTATCAAGTTCTTAATTTTTTACTTTTTTTTTTTTCTTTTTAAAAACTTAAGGTACAAAATTATGTACAATTCACAATGTTTAAAAGGCGTTAAAGATATTTTGACAAGTTGTAACTTTTAAAAGTTATTTATTGAGGGGGGAATAGAAAATTTTAAAGAAAAACAGAAAACGTCAAAGAAAATTAAAAGTCTTTTGTAGAAAAATTTTGTTAAAGAATTTAAAAAGATATTTAAAATAATTACAGTATAAAATCAAAAGTTTTATAAACTCGTAGTATACCTTTCTTAAATTTAAAATAATAATAAAACATTTACTGTTATTATATATTGCGATTTTTAATTGGTTTTAGATAGTCTGCTCAATAGGTCCGATTAAGGAGGTGATTTAATTTTATAAGGACAATATTATCTTAAAACTTTTAAAAGAAACATTGTTCAATTGGAAAGCGCACTTTTTTTTTTTGTCAAGCTGAAATTATTGAAAACCTCCGCGCTACTTTAATTAAAAAATTTGTTTCTATACTAAAGCAGGATAGGCTAAAGTACTTACTGAAAAAATTAAAAATTAGGGTTTGTTTTGTGCTTTACACTCGACTACCCAAAATTGAAGATTTAATAAGTTACTTTGAATTTCGAATTAAACTGTACTTTTTGGGCGGGAAAAATAACAATTGTTGGGCCATTTTGGTTTTGAGTTCTTCCATTTTATAATGTCATTTTGTAATCATGTGGTTATTTAAATAGGAGATCTTTACTTATTTTGTAGTCTAATGCTTAGGTGAATTATTGATGAAATATTAGAACTTAACATTCCTGTAACTCCTAGATTCTTTAGACCCCATAATCAATTTACTAAAATCAATTTATGAAAGCTTCTCTTCATAGGTACCCACAAATAGGCTATGTACTCAATTTAAACTTATTCTGAAGGTTAGAACTTGAGATTTCTTGACAAGTTTGGTATGTAATTTGTATGGAAGCCTTTCGATTTGTCCATCTACGAACTTAACCTTACTATTGACAAATTACTACTTTGACCTAGATTCTGATCGAATCAAAAGACTACAGCTAATGTTCATTTTAATTTTCAATTTTGACTTTCGACTCAGTTAATACGATTCCTTGAATCGAACTTCCCGTGGTATGCATTCCCAGAAGCATCAGTATCTTATGTTAGTGTTATAAATTTCATTGAATACATTTTGTTTCATTTTGAAAGTGCTATATAAAATAATTTATAAAATATAAAAAAGTTATTTATATTATGTACAATTTAAAAGAAAAATTTAATGAAAATAAAAGTATTCGAAAAATATTTCTCTAATAGAATATGATTGATTTACAATTTTTAGTAATATCAAATTTTTTGATACAATTTCATCTAACTCAATTCATAATCATTAAAAAACTAATTCTACCACATATAAACACATATTCGAACTCTAAATTAAATTCTAATTGAAAACTTTCCCAAAATCTTAAGTTTTACATATTTATTTCCAAACTACCATATCATATCAAAACTTCATTAACTCATAATTAATATTCACATTAAAGAATCATATAACACCAATTTTATTAAAAATTCTAATAATAAAACTCTTGATAATAAATTATTAAAATAAAACTATAAAATTAAAATAGTTTTAATAAAATAGAATTTTCAATATCTGTTTTAAACTTATTTAACAAAAAAAATTAATATACATTTGGGGAAAAGTATCATTAACGCCCTCTTATACTACTTCAAAATTAACATATTTGATTACAAAATCTATATATACAAAAATATTATACGAGTATTTTATGTTTGGTTATTCCCCCAAATCTCATTTCTCTTGTCTACTTAAATATAAATTTCAATTTTTTAATAATTCAAATATTAATAAATATTAGAAATATTTATATATTGTGCATATGTATGTAATATGTATTAAATATATAATGTATGCAGATACTTTGCTTTCGCAAATCAATGAATTTCCAATTTTAAAACTAATTTACATTTGAAAAGTTTTCATATTTTAAGAGAAAATAATTTATTTGATACGCAGTTAAACCCTCAAAACACTCCTCTACTCTTTAGAGTTAAAATTGAAAATAACTTGGAAATAAATTCATATTCAATAAATAAATCAATTTTTTTTTAAAATAGAATTCATTATTATACCAAAAAATCAGTAGAAAATTTTTCAAATATATTTTATAATAATAATAAAATAATAATAAATTAATTAATTAATTAAATTCGATTTGAATAAACTTTTTGGTTTTTGTTTCATTCATATTGAAAATTTATAAAATTCAAATAATGTTTGTTTGGTTGTGTGTTTAACATATATGCATAAAATATGTTTATTAATTAACATATCGAAAACAGATATATGTGTTTATGTGTGTGTATTTAAATATATATTTTATTCTCATTTATTCATTTATAAATCATAATTTACACATTTATAATAACCACAATATTTGGTATATAAATATTTAATTAATAAACAATGCCACAAACAATACAAACATATATAAATAAAATGTAATACACAGGTAATATGTATGTATAATGTATATATATATAATATTATTGATATTATATTACAAAATTAATTTATAATAAAATGAAAATGTTGAAAATTTTTTTATAGTACGCAAATATTTAAATTTAATGTGTTTTCATGATAATTTTTTACCGTTATTACAGTAGCAGTTTTGATTTTCCGTTAATCTGGTAAAAACCGTTAGGTACATGCTTTTTTATTGTTTATGTGGTTTGATGGAGAGCATCGAAAGCCATCCAGAATCACTGCACAAGATCCATGTGGGTAATATTGGACTTAAACCAACTTAAACCACCCGTTGTTTTAAAACTAAACTTGGAATTGAACTTAAATACATAAGTACCGTTTAATTTTTACGATCGGGATTGAACATCGTTCTTTAATATGTTTAGTCAGATATTCTTTCGAATTAATTGTTGCCACTGTCTTCGCGTGAGATTTTACATTGTGTTTTCAGCAATTTATTCGCATGTCTTTCAATCTTTTTTTAAAAACCTGTCTTTAAATATCCGATTTTATAAATTCTATTCGGTTTTCGGATTTAAGTAATTCCAACTATCAACTTATGGGCAACGTTAGGCAACTGAATTACATTTTGAAAAAGATTAGCTAATGCCGATTTCAGGGGGAAGAAGTATTGTTTCATAGTCATAAATTCCATATGATAGGTTTACCTTAATAATTCTCCCGTAAAGATCGCAAGTCACGTTTTAAAGCAACTTGTCATTAGAAGATTCTTTTTATAAGTGTCACGTGGTTTCTTTTTCATTATAGTATGGAAAATATTAAATTTAGTTGACTTTGCGAAAAAAAATTGAGTCGAACTTTCGGTTGAAATTTCGTTGAAATTTTCAACAATTTCCAAAAAGCTAAGCTAAGAATGGACTAGTTAGAATATTTAAACCATTCTTAAAGTTTGTTTCTATATTTATATAAATTTCAGATATTCAGATACTAATAATAAATTATTAATCTATAAATCTTCTCTATTAAAAAAAAAGAACTCAAAAAATAGAATAAATTAAAAAAAATTTCTACTAACGAGAATGATAATTAATAAATATGGAATATTAATGAAAATCAACAGCAGCGCCATTCATTTACTCACTCTTAATGAATTTCATTCATAAATCGAAATAAAAATTTATGAAATTCGTTATGGTTTTTTTGTTTTTTTTTTTGTAACAGTGGTATCCCGTTATGTTTTTTATCGACTGTCAATTGAATTTAATGATAATAAAATTGAAATATTTGATTTATATATAGGGTGCCCCAATTGTAGATAAATATTCTAATTTAAGCAACTTTATTTAAGTATAAAAATTTTTAATTGGTGCAATAAGATGTAAATGCATAGAAAATGGTTACCTTGGATACTAGTTTAGAGTTGCCTTACCCGAAAATAAAAAAAAATAAAAAGTTAATAAAAAATATATTGGAAGGGTTTTAAAAGTTTAAAAGATAAATAATTAGTGTAGCATTTTGAAAAATATAAATTTTTAATTTAACTTATAACTAGTTTAAGAATATTAAGCATATACCAAATGACTCAAGCTTTTAAGTAATATTCAAACCTAAAATTAGTAATAAAGATATTTTTTTAATAACTTTTGACATAAAAATAACTTAAGTTGAAAATAGGAAAAGTACAATTCACTAAGATAAGAGTTATTATAAGCTGAACAAGATGTTGAAAAAAAGACAGTGTATAACTGAAGAATACTAAAGCTTGAGTATGCATATAAAAAATCATAAACTCCGAAACTCCGAAACTATTTATGCTAAACTCAAAACGTAATAATATCAAGGTTGCGTTATGAAAACCAGATCCCTCAAGTCTGTCTTGGGGAAAGGAAGAGTTTTTTAAGTTAAATCCTCCGTCACTGAAATGGAGCAACCTGTCATACTAATTTGTATATATTTTCTTAAGAGTTTTTTATAAATCTTTCTTTCGAAATCTTAACTGTTAAAAACAGCCTAACAATTTTTGAGATATTTACCGTTAACTATAGGTATATACGTTCTCTTTTTATTTATTTCTAAAAAGTACCCTTAAATATTTCTTTCATAACGGATTCTTACAAATGTTAAGAATTTTCATTAATTACAATAGGATGGAACTGCTATGAACAATTCAACTCGAGTAATTGCTACTCATAAGAAACTTTATTATATTTATATAGCTCAGGGTCTGTGATCTGTAAAATTCTCTTTTTACGTTTGACACTTCACATTTGACATTTGATATAAAAATTTTTAAAAATAAGGTAGACAACATGCCATATTACTCATTTTTTTTGAGTGACGCACAACGTTTTTTTCAAACCATGATAATGACCCGTATGACAGAAACACAGGTTGTATAAGTTCCTTACTAAATGTCTATATTACTTACATATAATTCTCAAAATTAATTATAAAAAATCTTTGAATTGTTCTTAAATAACGAACCATAAAATTTGTATCAATTATTAAAAGCCAATCGAAATCCATTAACATTCCAACACAATTATCACTTTTTAATACAATAATCACTGCACTATTTAGGATTTTCTCATCTTTTAACTCTATTAAATCTTAAATAGTAGGTATTCAGCTTCAAAAGCTAACGCAATTACTAAAATTGACTTGAATTCGTAAAAGAAATTAAAAAAAAACAAAGTTCTTCTATATTCAATTTTCTACAACTTATTAAACATTTCATTCATGTACTACAGACCCACAATCCAATATTTTTTTTATTCCCTTATGGTATGGGTACAATACAATGGATAAAACAAAACAACAAAAACCCAAAACAACTTCATGAACACTTCAACTTTTCTAATATTAAATTTTTCCCAATAGAAAAAGAATTGTTTATTAAGTTTCGCTCATAGAATTGAAAATTACAATAAAAAAAAAAAAACAAAAACAACAATTGAAATCATCTCGTAATAGTGCCAACACAACTTTTTATAAAACTTCCTTGAAAACCAAAACACATATAAACAAACTTTTATGTGAAGCTTACAAGTGCAAAAAAAAAACCAATTTTTAATTTCACCAACAAATACAACAAGGAAATAAAACTTCATCGGGACTAACATAGGTCTACGTTTACAGAAAAGTTTGAGTTAAAATATAAATTTCTTAGTCCTTTAGTCGACCTATGCTGAATCAATTTGCTTTTTTTACACAATACCACATTAACCAGAATCAAATTAAAAGACACCCAATCAGGCTTAAGAGTCAGGGAAGTGATGTCTTCAATCTCTTTTTCCTATTCTTCCCCATACCCCTTGTATAGGTTTTCTAAACAATAGTTCTAATCTTATACAAATTAACTCTTAGTATACAGCTTTATCAACATTAACATCATCATATTAAAATCCTGTGATTCAATGCATATTATTCGATACTTGAAGGACATTTCCCACACACATTTTGTTAAACGACACTGGGGTTATTGAAAACGAATGGGAAGTGAAGTGTATCCAGAGCACTGGAGTAAATGAAGTGCAAGTCATCAGAATATTAAAATCCTATAGGATTCGAATTCATTTGAAAGTATTTAAAAGATATTCTGCACTTCTAGGATATCTTTTATCTTCATTCACATTTCTTCAAAAAAATTCACTTTGAAACACAAGAGTATACGGAGGGTGAGACAAAGTGGCAAGTGGTTATACAACCATTCATTAAATTTTGAATAAAAAAAAATTGAAAGAAATCCGCAACACGTTTTACTTTTAAATCGTGCGCTTTATCCTGTTTTTTCTATTTTTTTTTTGCTGTAATGTACACACATATATGTGTGTAAGTTTTTTCATTTAAAATACAGATGTATGTGTTCGGGTGTCCTTTCAAATATATAGAATTGAAGTATATGTACAACAGTGGTTTTGAATGAAATTTAGCAGTTTGAAGTCAAGTTAAAATGAAAATTATAAGAAGAAATAAAAGAAATTGAAATTGAAAAAAATATCGGTTTAAATTTTAAAAATTAGCAGAGAAGAAGAGTGTAAAAGAGCTAGAATAACTTATTGTCCTTTTCTTATTTGTTTTGTGTGCAAACTTGTACCATATGATATTTGTGTTTGGTCCTGAAACGAAAGATGTGAAGACCAAAATAACAGATTGATATGGAAGACTGGGATATTTTATTGTTTTAAAATGAAACTAAAATTATAAAGATTACATGAAAATAATAATCATAAAGGTGTAAAAGAGATGGATATAAAGTGTTTTTCGAAGTGAGAATGAAGATAATAATAAATATGTTAAAGAATTTTTTTTTTTTTGTGAGGTTATTTTTATTTTATTATTTAACGTTTAAAGACTGTAAAACAGTTGTTTAAATATAATTTGCTCTTTTTTTTATCCTTAAATAACGGTAAAAAATATAATAAAAATCCTTTTTAAATAATAAGATTTGATATTCCGTTCTCACTTATTTTATTTTGAATGAGATGCGGAGGTTTCACAGTTATTCTTCAATTTTTATTAACTTATACGTTTATTGAATATGTGTGTATATGTAAATGGTGTATATCTATTGTTATAAACGTACCTTTATTTTTTATATATGTATAATTGAATTTAGCAAATGCGTGAAGCCACTTCGTATGAAAAAGATGAAGCATTTATAGATGTGCTAGAGAATTGTGGTGAAAGGTATTTGAAAGTGTTTAGTGTATTAACCATTTAAAAAAATCTGCTAGTAGCGGAACCTTTCGGTTCCAAATTATACAAGGATTCAGCAGTTGAACGTTATATAAGGAATTCAGCACCTTTATTTTATTATATGGTGTAACATTGAAAAGTGCTAGCTTTTTGTGGTACAAGATGCTGGAACCTAATAGTTTTTGCTAATCCTCATTGATGAATTCAGTGATGTATAATCATGTGGAGTGTCGCAAGTTCTTAGTGAGCTGTATAAATTCCGTTTTGAGATGCATAATTTGGGAAATCGTGGTTCGCTCTGTTCCCTTATTCACCAACACAAGCTTCAAAGGTCTTACCATAAAAGTAAGCGATACAATGCGTCGAAGGATATAATCACCTATTTAAATGCTTAGAAGGCAATGACACTTTACAAGTATATACCACTACAAACAAATAAATACTTTTAAAAAAAAATAAGAATATAAAAAAAGTATGAATCAGGATGAAATACACTCAATTCACTCTTATGCAACAAACGAAAGGAAAATGAGTGAAATTTCAAGAAAAAAAATAAAAGGATTTTGACAAAAATTATATCACGTATATATATATGTGGTGATTTACTTTAATCGATTTATATAGGTAATATACATACAAATATTTGCTTCCACACATATATTTAAATAAATTCTCTTCGTCTTTCTTACTTCCGAAGTTATTAGTGAAATTAAAAAAAAATCTTTTTTCCAATTTTTAAAATGAAATTGAAATTTCATCTATTTGAAGAAGTTGGTAAAGAAGTGAGTTTAGAAGAAAGAAGAAGACTACAAGGAGAAAGTCTAGATATAATGAAAAATTATAAATTCCCTTTTTTTTAATCAAAATATAAAGAATTTCAAAGAATTTTGATTTAAGAAATTATTTAAATTTTTTGTTTTGTACGTGGGTTTTAGTACTCGCATTTGAGAATGTCTTCCAGGGTGTGCGTGAATTAATTAAAGAAAAGTACCTGTGGTATAAGTATAAACTTATTTTTATATATTACAATGAAATTTAGTTTTACTTTAGAGAGAATTTAATTTTACTTGCATTCGACTGTTGGCGTAGTGGTTAAGACGTTGACCCTTAAATTAAAGAGTGCTAAGTTCAAAACCATGTCGGGTCATCGGGGGATTTTATATCATAATAAAAAAATAAAATACCTGCTGCACCTGAAAAGAAAGGACTGAATCACTCGCTCATCACATTGTATGTGGTAGGCGGCTGTTTATAAATAAATAAAAAGCTAAATTTCCTAAAATAAAGGAAAGAAGAACTAATAGTTTAGTTCGAAAGAAGACTCAACAATATATAAATAATTATTTTACTAAAATTGAAAGCATTTACTAGAAAAGAATATTTCAGCACAATATTTCAGCAAGGAACAGAGATTTTTTAAAATACATCCGCAGCTGCTCTTTTTTAAAAAAAAAGGAATCTAATCTTCAAGAATTAGATTTCAACGATTCGTAAAGCCTTATACGGCTCTGTTAGGAACTATCCCCCATATCCTATAAAAAAAGAAGGTCTTTATTTAGTAAGCTTTAACGTGTCCTTTCTGATTAAAACGCTTTAAATAAACCATCCGAAATTAAAACTTTTTAATGTAAACGTCCTAATTACATTTAAATTATTTAGTCTATGTTTGTCCCTATTTGCTCGATGTTAAGGATCTATTGTATTTTGTATTGTATTCTGTTGATTTTTCCAACATTTTGAAGTTTAAAATATGCATATGTATATCTCAGACAAACCAAATTTAAATTGATGTAATCAAAGCTATTTAAAGTCATCCAACAGGTGACGTAGTGGTTAGAACGTCGACCTTTTAATCGAAGGGTTCTAGGTTCAAACCATTGTCGGATCATATCTAATAAAAAATATAGTATATATCATAATAGTTTAATTAGAAGTCCAAATAGGAATCGGAATATTATAATATCATGCAATATTTACTATTGTCTGGTACTACAAATAAATAAATAAATAAATTATTTAAAGTATTATTAAAAACTTGATTCTTAATGAACCAAGAGTCTCTTAACATATATCTTTGTCTACATCCCAGTCTATAACAGATATTATCTCATTATTTAATTTTAATTTCAATTTTTGTTGTATTTCATATTTTTTTCATTAATAAACAACGCAAATTAATTAAAATAAACAGTCAAAATAAAGCAATTTTTTTTAATACTTTTTAAGATATATAAAAGTGAGGTTAAAAATGTAACAATTAATAAAAACACAAAAATATTCAAAATAAAATATAAAAACAATGTAAAATAATAACTATAAGTCACGATCAAATTAATTTTTATTTAATACAAAATAAATATTTCTTTTCTATTTTATTTTTAAAATAAAAAAAAAATGTCAATTATAATACCAATTATCAATCTTTTAATGCATTTTCTAACTTTAATTACATGTGTCTTTAATTTTCGTTGTTTAATTTTTTTTAGCTTTTAACTTTTAATTATTCATGTTTTAATATCGATTTCAAACAACTTAATAAAAAAGTTGTAATTTAGTTTTATTTTTTTTTTTTCGTTTATTTTTTAAAAATAAATAAAAACAGTGCTAGAATTAAAAATTAAAAATAATCATCTAGCAATTATTCATATATTTAATTTAAGAACATAACCGTGCTCATGTCCATTAAAATGGTAAAAATATAATAATAACTAACAACCCAGCTAATAATAACAAAGAACTACAAAATTAGGAAGAGAACAATAATAACTGTATAGTAAAATAATAATTTTCCTCATTCTTTTTTTTTGTTTTACACTGTTATTTAAATTTTTTTTTTTTGTATATTTTTATTTTTAAATCTTGTTAAAAAATAATAAATTATAAAATTGTTTTAAATCGTTATATCAATTGCGAACTAATAGTTTTTTTATTTTTTCCCTAAAAGTATGCAATTTTTGGTAGTTTTCTTAATTGAATTTGATTTTTATCTTTAGCACCTACTTTCGTCATCGTTTAATATAAATTCCTTTAATATAATATTCAAAGAGAACTATATAAACGTTAACATCAAACTAGTTGATTAAACCACTAAAGTAGAGTCAAGTGAATATTCAAGCAATTGAATTGTTTTCTATTAATTTTTAAAGATTTTTTACCATTTCTTAAAATGATTAAGTTCCAAATTGTTAAACGAAATATTGAATTATGTCAATTACATTATTTTAGTGTTGCTTTGTAAAACCTAATGAATTTAATGTGGTTTAAAAGGTTAATAGTTAAAAAATATCTAATATAACTTAAGTTCTTACCTTTTATAAGGTGTTTATTGAACTTTTAATGGGCTTTATAATGTGTAAGCAGTAGGGAGCATTGTCATTAGCTTAAATTATGAGCGGGTTTTAAAATTTCACTTAAGCAAAAAGTTGAGTCAAAATTTGGCCTTTTAACAACCCTGGTTGATAGAATGCCACAATATCTATTAATATTTAAAATTACAGTACTTTTATTTTTCACATTCTTTGAAATAAAGAGATTCCTTATATTCATAAATTGACAATCGAATATTAGGACAGAATAAAACCTATTCACAATTCTCATTTGAAAAACATGCTAAAAAATCAAATAAAAAATTAAAAATCAGCAAAAATTATAATTACACTTTACTTCAAAATCAATTACAAACATATACTCGTATATATGTTTTCACATATACAAATATGCAATTATAATTTTAATAAACAAAATAACAAACATAATAAAACAAAAGTAAATATGGATACAAATAAAATAACACACATTTATACAAAATCAGCAATAAATGAAAATAAAATGAAAATAAAATGAAAAAAAAAAAAAAAAATAGAAAACGAGATTGTTGTTAAACAAAATGAAATTCATGTTCACAAGAATTGCATTTAAGAAATAATTTACTAGAGAAAAAAAAATTAAAATGTTTGAATATGTATGAATTTTGTATATTGTACCTATATTAAATGTCATTTGATATATAACTTTTTTTTGTTTTTGTATTTATTTTATATGATATCACTTTTAGTAATTAAAAGTTGTTGGCAACACTGTTAATTATTAAGTATACGATATTCAAATATTGAATCAATGTTATAAAAATGCAAATTTTCTTGTAAATTTGTTTTTTTATTGGAAAATTTTTTTATTATGTTTAAAAATCATTATAATTAAGCTGGACAATTACTTAATTTATATGTAGTTAAATAGTTATGGATTTTCTTTTTTCTTTTTAATTGAAAATTAAAATCAATTTTTATTACCATTCAATTATAAGTATTTCTTCGTTTCTATGGTAGAAGTATTCTTTAAAAAGTAAAAAACTTGAGATTCTAGTTAAGCTATTAATACAAATTTCGAACTTAAGTACAAACTTTACTGTATTTGATCAAAGCGAGCCTTTATTATTCTAGAGCGAGCCTCTAATATTCTAAAAACAACTCACTACAAAGATTAAGTATGTATACATGATGGAACAGGGAGTCATATTATATTCGTATTATTAGAATTGATCTTAATGAACTCCACATACAATTTATACATGAGATAGTACTAGGCCTTATAACATCTTAGATCCGTCTTAGATTTTCAATATATACAATTCTATTTTTGTTTATACTGTAATATTTTGTATTTGAGTTATATGGTATTTTATATCTGCGAGTTATATTATTCAATTAATATATGTATTGTTTTATTAGTTAATTTGAACTCAATGATAAATGGCAACTGAGTCGAGTCGAAAACCAGAAAAGTTATTTCACTTTCACTGAGATACGATTATGTTTCAATTATTTTTCTAAAACTGGAGATTAATTGAAATGGTTGTTCGGCCACCTCCGACATACCTCCCAAGATCTAAGAAGCATATTTTTGGAATTAATAACTCTAGAAACTTGAAATGAAGCACCAGATAGTTTTGTTCTGTTTCCATTATGTTCTTGAATTTTAAAATTAACTGAAATGGTGGTTATGGATCCTTATCACACGTGCCGCTTTTCCCTCTTAGTGCTTCACTTGGTTTTCGCTTCTATCACTATTATGTAAACATTATTAAAAAATGTTAAACTTAATGTTGACTGGGACAAAGAAACAACTTTTAGAACACCAAAAATTCTAAACTGATTTTTTAAGTTTAAACTAGATTTAACTTTAAAATTTAAGTGTCAAATGTAAACAATTCTTAATTAAAGAAATTATGAACTTAAGAATTACGTAAAATTCCAAAATCTGAAATTTATATTATCCTTTAGACCTTATTTGTTTACAATTTTAAAATCAACCCAGTTATATGTTTTTTATAATTAATAACTTTCTTTCTTAAAACATTAAATCATCATTTTGTAAAAACAAATTGTTTGTGTGAGAGTAGGTTGATTTCTCATTGAAAAACTCAATTCCATTTGTTTTTTCTATGTCTATTTGTTTGTGAAATGGAAAAATTTCAAACACGAACGAACAAATACAAATAAACTAAAAAAGAAAATAAGATTATAAGGTAAATTACCTTCTGACTCTTAAGGTGACATATTTCATCTTTGTAATGTTGTGCTTTTGTTTTTAACAAAAAAATTTTTCAAAATTTTGGTTTTTATTTTAAATTCAAAAAAAAAAAAAAAAAAGTGCTACAAAGAATTTAAAGAATATTTTGTGACTTTTATGGGGCGTGATCGGTACCCCGGAGACAATGAATTATGATTTATTAAAACAGAAAATATGGAAAAAAAAACTTTGTTTTTGTTTTAAAGTATCTTTTTTTGGGAATACAAACTTTTTTGGTAAAGAAACGTGGATGTTTTAGAATTTTTATTTTGGCATAAAATTAAGAATTTAGGTCAAATAACGGTTTTTTTCAATTCTTTATTGGTGTTATTTAATTAAAGATACTTAACTAGATTTAATTAGATATTATTTATTATGCTGTACAATTTTAAATAGATGTTTTATAATACTAAAACCTAAGTTATGGCTTTAAGACATTTAACGGAAGTTGATTACTTTTAAGTATTCAGCTTAAAACTAACTTTGCAGCTCAAAATTTCTTTGATTTACTTCTCTTCAGTATTTTGATGATCAATACTTATCATCACATACGTTCATACTTATAATCCATCCCCATATAAATTAGAATTAGGTTCTGGAATTAAATCTTAAATTTCAAATTTAAAAATTTCTAACCTATTCTCCCCATAGTTTAAACTAAATTTCCAATTTGTTCTCCCAATCTCCCAAAAGTGGGACGTAACTCCCACATATGGCTTCGCAGCCAGAATAAATTTAAGTCATAGATGCATGTTCATAGAATGATAAGAATCGTCAAGAAAAAAGTCGCTGTGTTAGTTGGTTGTAGGGAAATTACATCCTAAAATTGCAGGCAATGGTCTCTTTTAAATTTTATTAGAGTTGTTATTAATTTTCAATATTTTAAAGATTTCTAAAATGAGAATTTTACTAACTATATGGTACTTCCATATTATTATAATATGCTTCTAGAAATTTTGGAATTCCCCCCTTCTGAAAGTGTTTTTATTAGTTTTCAAGTTCAATTGGGATTAAAAAAAGACAAAAACACCAATTCTAAAAAAAAAGCAATTTATAGTATTAACAATTTATTTGCCAATTATGTTATAATATAAAATAAAAAAATATATTTATTTTTTTAATTAATACTTGGTTATCTTTTGTGAGTCATAAGAGCAGTACCAATTTTTGTAATTTCATCGGATACTCTACCACGACAGAAAAATGGTCTATCCATTTCATCGTATTTAAATGCTTCATCTACGTACCATCCATAATCATGACTTGTTAAAATTGGTCTTGAGTATAAAGTTTTCGGGGATGCATTTTCCCTTTCATCAGCCTTTCTATAAGCTTTACAAAATTTTGTACTATATAATTCTTTGGTATCGTTTGTAATCGCTTCAAGTCTTGAATAAAATTTTTCAGTTATAATTGGTTCAGCCCTTATAATATTTGTTTTTTCAAGAATTTTAATATTTTTATTATCATTTTCAATTTGTTCCCTTAAAAAATTATATGCAAGTTTGTGGGCCATTATTCATTACTTGATTGTATTCTTTTAAATTTCTATGTGCTTTTATTTTTTTAAATTTCTTTAAGATATTTTTATTAATTATTAAACTTTGACAAAAATATATAATTATTTTTCGTTTATTTTTTTTGATAGACTAAATTTGGAATTAAAATTTTATTTGACATTTTTATTTTGAGTATAAATTAAAATAAAAAAATTAAACTTAAATTAAAACAAATTCCAAAGATATATTTATATGCTTCATAAAATAAATTTGCGTTTGAGTAAAAAGTCGCCATACGATTTCTGAAACTACTCAATAAAATGTAATTACAAATTTATTATTGATTTTAAGCACCCTGTTTTTAAAAATGAAAAAATCTATAATTGATATATGCCTGATTATTACCGAGTCTGAGGAAAAAGATCAGATTTCGATTGAAATCGAACTGTTCCCGATATTCTCTTTATATAAAAGATACTTTTTTTAAAAAAAAGGCTGAGTCCTTTTCAACTGGTACAAGGGGTATGTTTATGTTTAGGCATAAGAAAACATCAACAAATAATTGTTTGAGTTTTGACTAATGGTAGCATTCACATTTAACAACATTGATCCAAAACTTACACTAACTGAAATAAGCATAGCTTCAAAGAGTCATAGGGAAGGTCGAAAAAAGCTAAATACACTTTAAAATTGAGGAGTCTATTTCGGATCGTTACTGGGTTAAAAAGAGTCTAAAGATTTCCTGTTTTTAAAAAATATTGATTTAATTTGGAAGTATTATACATAGAAAAAAATTTTGTATAAGAAGAGATCACCCTATCACTCAAAATTACAATAATTAGTAATTGTATATATATCTTTAATAAAAAATACTTTAATATAACAGTATGAACAAATAATTTAATTGAATAATATAACTCACAGATATAGAATACCATATAACTCAAATACACAATATTACAATATAAACAAAAATAGAATTGTATCTATTGAAAATCTAAGACCTTTCTACATGTTAGAAGGCCTAGTACTATCTCATGTTTAAATTGTATGTGGAATTCAATAACACCAATTCTAATAACAAGAATATAATATGACCCCCAGTTCAACATTGACCTATGGTATAGACAGGCTTATTAGCCCAACAGTTGAACAGTTAGCGCTTTAAAACATCCTGTATTTTCAAACGATTTTGTTAATGTAAAGTATAAAGTTATTGCACAAAGATAGAAGAATTTAAGGGAGCAAAAGATACCCCAGCTCCCACTATCAAAATTTAATTAATTATAAAATATTAATTAATAAAATTTATAATAAAATCTAAAATTTAATTAAACAGCGATTATTTATTTTTTAATTGAAAATTTTTTTTATATGTCAATTAAATTTTGAACACAATTTCGATTAAAGTACCGTTTGATTTTTTATTTTGTTTTCATGCAATTAAATTTTCAATTTAAAATTTTCATTTATGAATTAATAAATATTGCAAAAAAAAAAAAGAAATAAAAATTAAAGAATTTTTTTTTTTTTTTATTTTTAACAATTTTCCGGTAAAAATTTACGATTTTCCTGTGTTGCACTTGTTTTGTTTTGTTTTGTATATGAATGTGCATATTATATGCATGCATACACATATTTCTGCAGCACGGTGCTGCTTTTTATATATATTGTTTTTTTTTGTGTTTTATATAAAATTGCATATAATAATAATTTATGTATGTTTATACATACTAAAAATGTGCATATATACATATAGATATGTATATATATATAGATGCACAAAAATGTTTATATATATATACATTTCTACATTTTAATAAATATTTAGATAGGAATGTGAATACAATTAATACTATTTATAATAATAGTATATGCATATGCATGCATATATTTACATATGTAGTACAATGTATATATCTAGTTTTAGAAAAATACCGGCAAAAGTAGCAGGCAGCAGCAGCTACCGTGCTTTTTTTAAATATTTTTACTGCATATATAATGAAGATCATTAGACAACATCAATTTTAGCAAGTTTTATATCCATGCAAAAATTATTTTTGTTTTCATTCTCTGTTTTTCCGGGGCATTATTAAAAAACACATATATATATGTATATATATTATATGTAAAACATGTATGCAATATATACATAAATAAACTCGCACCTTTTAATATTATGTTTTGTTGTTTGTTTGTTTTTTTTATTTGCAAGCATAACAACATACTGTCTAAACTCCACATGAATTAAAAATACAATTCACGCCAAGTTAAGAATTTCAATAGCGACAAACGGATAACAGACAAACCAGTGCTGCTTATAAATATTTGAAAAATTCAAAAATGCAATAAAAAAAAACAACAAAATATAATTTCTATAATATAGAAGTTACTTTAAAATTGAAAATAGCTTTATATAGAAACATAAAAAAAACAATAATAAAAACAACAACAACAATTTCAGTTGCATATGTACAGTATAGAATGCAACATTGAAAACATAACTGCCAGACATTTGAAATGATAGAAAACAAGGTATAGGTATATACGATACAAATTAATATGTCTATAGGTTTTTTTTTGTATGTATGTATGTATGTATGTAAATTATGTGTTATTATGTGTGTAATAATATATGTTTTATTTTTATAAATACCTAAACATACAAAAAACAAACACACAAACACTTTTAAATATTGTCGTATTGAATATATAAATTAATATAAACGCAATATTGCATTCTATAATTGCAGCAACAAAATATACAGCAGACAAATTTTTTTTTTTTGTTTTTCTTTTAATATTATTGAATTTTATATACGTATGCATATATATATATATATATATGTATATATATATAATTCAATTATATATAATAATTGACATCCATGTGCAACATATATATTTTAATTGTATACCTATCTAGTGCATAATAATGAGAAAACCCAAATATTAAATTAATATTTTTTTCTTCTGTATATATATTATATGTATATATATATATATTTTCATATATAGGTATATTGTATATAGAATATATATGTTTGTAAGTTTTTATTTAATGCGTTTGTTTGCAATAATAACGTAAAAATATAATAAAAAAAAATATAAAAAGCAAAAAAACAACAAAAAAAATATTCTCTAATGAAAATTAAACGTTTCTCTTAATTGCATTTTTTTTTGTGTTGTTTTTCCTCATCATTTTCATCTTATCGCTTTTGTATGCAATTTAATATAATTTTGTTTTTTTTTTTGCAATATTAATCGATAAAATTTTAATAGAAAATGGTTTTTTTTTTTTATTTAATTTAATTTTAAAGTGCAATCTATAGTTACTTTAATAACCAGTGGTTTTTAAACTGTGTAAGTAGTAAATTACGGCTTTGTGACACAGAAATAGAATAAGGATTGTTTAAATCATAGTCCGAAAAGAATACTTACCTACTAGTATAGTTAGCAATGGACAGTAAATCCGCTATCAAGACTATTAATGCGATCTTTACAATTACAAAGCTTGTGAGGCAGTGTCAGGAAAAGCAAGTCACATAAGTTCAGTGAGATCAAAATGAAGCAATTAAATGGTAATTGAGGCCATCACAAGGTCAAGGAGGTTACAATTTTATTTAACTACGTATAAAGTATTAACTAACAATTGCAGTCCGAAAAATTCTTTGAGGAGATGCTTTGTAAAAGCTATGAACAAAAGAAGAGTTATATAACCAAATTTAACGGTAGATCTAGTCAAATCTGGACTAAGCCAAAATAGAAAAAAAAACAAGGAATTTGACGAATTGTGCAAATACAGGGAAATATTAACTTTGATTTTACGAGGTATTATTGTAGCATATTACAATTAAACGGTAATTGAGGCCTTCACAAAGTCGAGGAGATTATCGTCTTATCTAACTACATATAGAATATTAAGTAACGTCTGCAGTTTGGAAAAATCTTTGAAGCGGGGTCGTTTAAAAGTTATAAACAAAAGAAGAGTAAGATAACCCAATTTAACGGTAAATCCAGTCAAATCTGAACTTAAGCCAAAATAGAATGGAAACAAGGAATTTTGCCAATTGTGCTTTTTTTCTAATTAAAATTGCAAATACAGGCAAATACTTATTAGGTTTAATTTTCCGAGATGTTATTGTACCTCTTTTTAATGTCGACATATAGTTCGAAAATTTAATATATGACAAGCTCTTGAATTTAAAACACTTTTCTTGATTAATTTGATATTTAAATCATCAACATCATCATTTCTGACCAAAAAGGGGGTTTTCACACGAGAAGTTTTCACTGAAAGTCTTCAAAAGGCTTTATAAATTACAATTTTCCACTTATTGATAAGCCGTCGTAAAAGCCAGTATGCTATATTTAATGTGTATCTGAAGCGTCTGATCGACGTCGCTTGAACAAGTAATTTTTTTTTAGAGAATCTCAATTTAAATTTAGAGATTCATAAGATTTTAAAATTTTGAAAACTACTGAAAATTTTAAATTTTTCATTGTCATTAATTATACAAAAAATTAAAATAAAAACGAAAAAAAAAAAATGATTGCAGATTTTATATGATAAATACATACATAAAAAAAATATTGCATTCTTCTCTTTTTCTCTCATAGTATATTTTAAAAATAAAATATTGATATTTTTTTGTGTTGAAAATTAATTGAATTGCTCCATATATATATATTTCCGAGGTAGAGGGCGCCACTTCTTTCTATACCTAGACTCTACTAAAATAGAATGAGTAATGTTCCATTTTCACGTGTGCCAATATTAAATTTTTTGCGCGCTTTTGGTGGTCTTTATCCATAGCATTTTACTATATATGGTTTTTTTCTATTGGAATTGATTAAAATAAGTAGGGAAGGGATTTTATACTGAACCATACTGAAGTTGCAGTATAGAAACAAAAAAAAAACAGTCTATTGCAGCACTTTTTGGGTGGTACTTATCATTATAAAGTTATTAGCGTAAAAAACCTAATGAATAAAATGAAAATTATGTGTTAAAAATTATGAAAATATAAATGGCATATAAATTGATTTTTTTTTTGAGTTGCAAATTCAATTATTTTTCTTTTTGTTTTCATTATTTTTTTTTTGTCATCATTAAATAGAAATTTAGTGATAATACTTTTGATGGGGTAATGCTGCTGTAATTTTTCATTTTTTTATTAAACACCGTATAGGAAAAGATCAAAGTAATTGAAAAAATTAAAGTCTTTATTAAATTTTAATTTTTTGAATTCGATAAAAAGGCGGATATTGTTAAATTGAGTCAAATCAATTTTTGTTACATTAAAAAACTTTATAGTTATTTTTTAATGCCACCCAGTTTGATTTTCTAATTTCTGTGATTCTGTTTTTTTTGTATTTTTGCTTCATTTATTCAAAATGTTCGATTAGAGACGGCTTTTTTTTATATTAAAAATTTTTTTTTCAATAATAAAATTTAGAAAATAAAATTTAATATACTTAATTTTTAAAGTTTTTCACATAGTATTTTTATTTAAATAAATTAAATTTTGTATTTCAGGAACGTACTATGTACTATTAAAAAGTATTATTATCATTTATTGTCATTTATTGATATTTTGTATTCAAATTTTTATTATTATGAGCAATTTAATTTTAATATGAACTTAATGAATTCGTTAGATTAAAGTAATGGTTGTTTTTTAATAATTTTTGACAGTCTTTTTCTCTGACTGGTTTTTTAAGTTTTGTTTAAAAATCTGTTATGATGTATTGAAGTACTGGAGTTTTACTTTTTTTTAAATCTAATATACCATTATATATTAGTAGTCAGTAACCACTTTTAATAATAAAAAAAACTATATTTTAAAACAAAACTCTCAATAAACGATTAAGATAATAATTTTAGTATATTGCATACTTTTAGGGCACCAAAAAATTTGTTTTTTTTTTAAATTAAATGAAATGATTATATTACTTTATATAACGGTATTTTTCTCTGAATCTAAAGTGCCAATTAATGTAGTAGCTCCCTAACAGAATAAAAATTATATTCATACCAAATTCAGATTTCGAAATCATAGAAATTTCAATTATATTATATTGCATACTTTAAGGCGATCAAAGAAAATTTTACTCTAAAACTCATAATAAAATCGACTGCAATTGTAATAACGGTAAATATTTAACCAAATTAAATATTATTATAGAATTTTATACTTCCAATAAAACTTATTTTAAGCTTTTAAATGTTTGTTTTGGTATTAAAATCATTTTATAATTTCGTATTAAATTAACTTAAATTTTGATTAAACTAATATGGAAATTCGATGCTAAAAAACCGAATTTAAAATTTTCTTAAAGTTTTATGGAATTGAATTTATATATAAAAAAAGGTATATAACTAAAAAATTTAATTTTATTTATTTGAGTAGTATAATAAAAATTAATTTGAGAAAAAATTCTCAACCACAATTATTTAAAACTTTTTATGTCATTTATCTCTTTTTATTTAATCACTATCTCTTTTTTTCCTTTTAAAATTAAAATTTATAGAATTGATTTATTTTCTATTTAAAAAAATAAAAAGTGAAGGAAAAAACGACTAAAAGCTTAATAAAAACAAATTTTTATTATATATGTAGTAATAAAGTTAATGCAGTAGTAAAAATGCGCATAACCTATAATTAAAAAGAGATGAAAACAAAAAAAAAAAAATTTTGAGATAGACAAAGATAGAGAATTATAGTAAGAAAAAAAAAAACAGAAGCACTAAATAACTCAACTAATTTAAGTGGTTGCTATCATTTTACACTATAACTACCTATAATATTATTAATG
Organism: Dolichopus griseipennis; assembly: GCA_963082915.1. Taxonomy (NCBI): domain Eukaryota; kingdom Metazoa; phylum Arthropoda; class Insecta; order Diptera; family Dolichopodidae; genus Dolichopus; species Dolichopus griseipennis. The sequence goes on along the minus strand of OY720443.1, from coordinate 71,383,705 downwards.
ATGGTGTATGTTGTATATATGAGCCGCCATTTTATCTTTTTTTTTTGTACATTTCTTCGTCTTTTTTTTTCTTTTCATATTCTTTCATTCTTACTTACATTCAAATCATTCATTATTTCATATTAATGTATGTTTTATAATGCATTTTTATGATGGTTATTATAGTACAAAATGCAACAAATCACTTTCATGTCCCAACTATTACTATTTTTTTCTTCATTATAATGAATATACATTCCGTTATTATATACTTGTATATATATACATATAATATAATACACATATATATGTGGTTTTTATTATGTTTTTAAATTGAACCATTAATTTTAATTTAAGGCCATAATAATTATCTATTGTCCAGATTTTAAAGGGTTTCTTTTTTTTTACTTTACCTACCTGTTCAGTTGGCGCAATACGTATATACAAAAAAAAAAAAAAAACAACAAAATCAACAGAAAAAATAAGAACGGTAGTAAATGTAAATGTCGGATAAAGTTGCAAAGGGTGTTTAGTAAAAGAGAGGGGGACGGTGATATAGATTGAAAAAAGAAAAAAAGTTTAAAAACTGCTTTAAAAGTGCTAAAAGAAAATATTACCTGACATTTTCCGTTCATTTTTTTTAACTTTTTCTTTGTATTTATATATATATATATATATATATATATATATATATGTGTGCATACATGAAAATGGTTGGTTTACCATTGAAAAAAACAACCAAAAAAAAAAAATGGTCGTTGGTTTCATTTCTCCCAACAAAATTTAATTAAACTGCTTGATACTAACTAAAAAAACCATGAATGTAGAATTAACCCTTCCAGTTTTTCTTTCTCTTTTCTTGTTTTATTTGTTGTAATTATGATTGTTTTTTTGCGATACAGTGGCCCTTTAATTAATACGATAAACTTAAGATATTTTAAGAACTTTAAATATAAGATTTCGAAGTCTACTAATATTAATAGTCCATTAATGGCCTAAGTTGACGGTCTTTGTTCATCGTAGGCTTTTTGGTTCCAACCGAATTCAGGGGATGATTAATGAAAAGAACAATCCAATTCAAAAACCCAGGTCGAACCCAATTCACGACATCATCAATAAAAAAAAAACCAAATATCGTAATATTTTACAAATGAAATGTAGTATAAAAGTTGTAATCGTAATACAAAATAAATGAATTTTAATTGGCGCACACAATAAACAACTCTAGCATATGTTTTAATCTTTTTTAAAAGCTACAGTGTCGTACTAAACATTTTAAGGAATCTAATATTCAGAGGAACTGAAGCTTAGTCTTAGTCTAAGTGGCTTAGTGAATGCCTTAAGCTTCTTGTGGGTAAAAAAATAGTATGAATTTTATTATAAACAAGTTAACTTTGACAGTTTTATCGATGCCAAATTGAAGAAATACTTTAATATCTTAAATAAGCTTTCTTAAATTAATAACTCCAATATTCTTTAACCCTGTTTCACTCACTTTAGAATTTACTTTAGCACGAAGATAAAAAATCCAGGTCTGTTGAGTGAAACTTAATGATATAAAAACCTTTAAAAATTAATTTGTAAATCATACCACATAGTAAGTCAAAGGATGAGTGTAAAATTTTAAACATATATATATATATATATATATATGAAACATAAACTTGATATAGTTCCTTTTTTTTATGATTCGCATCTTATTTTATTATTATTTTTTTTTTTAATTGCAGATATGGCGCCGGCTATGATTTAGCAGCTCGTCGAAAAAATGCCACACGTGAATCAACAGCAACATTAAAAGCCTGGTTAAATGAACATAAAAAAAATCCATATCCAACAAAAGGTGAAAAAATTATGTTAGCAATAATAACAAAAATGACATTAACACAAGTATCAACGTGGTTTGCGAATGCAAGAAGACGACTGAAAAAAGAAAATAAAATGACATGGGAACCAAAAAATAAAACAGATGATGATGATGATGCAATGGTTTCAGATGAAGAAAAAGATAAAGATGATATGTTAGATACAGATAAAAATCGTGATTTAAAAGGTAAGTACGATAATTAATATTTATATACTCATTTATATATATGTACTTTAATATATATTAATATATATATATAAAAACAATTTTTTTTAAAGGAAAAAGTTTAAGAGTTAAAATTTAAAGTAAAAATTGATTATTTTTTTTTTGCAATGTCCCCTTTTTTTATAGTTTTGATTTTCTATTTTTTTTTTTTCAATTTATATTTATTATGTATTTAATTGAAAAATATCCTTCTTGTTTGATGTTATGCAATTTTTTTTTTGATTGTTATCGTCAATTAAAAGCTTTTTTTTTTAATTGGAAACTTCCCTAGTTTCTTTTTTTTTAATTGAAAACTTTCCTAGTTTTTAATTAATTAAGCAAAAAATAAATACAAATAAAATTTCAACATGGTGTTTTTATCAAGATTTTTTTAAACAGCAATTATTGAGAGAATCATTAAAAAATTAATTTTCTTCACGTTTGTCTTAATTTATTGAGACGATGTCAGCTGTTATTAAATGTGACTGTGACAGATTGGAGCCAGTTAGTGTGAAAGATTGTATTAAAAACTTTTACTCATTTATTTTACAAATTAAAGCAAGCGTTGACACATTGGTTACTGTGACTCTTTTGCTCCACTTGAGAAAATAAGGCTTAAACTTGAAGTCTCTTCATTCATTTTTACTCATATATTTTTTTACTATTTTTCAATGCTCCCAGGGCTTCAACTTCAAGTCACCATTGATTTTTAGTCATATATTTTTTTACTATTTTCAGGAATCGCGTCTATTTGGGAGCATGGGGCTTCAACTTGAAGTATCCAATCTTTTTTACTTATATCTTCTTCTATTATTTTCGTGAATCGCGTCTTCTTAATTCATCGAGCACCGTTCTCCTTCATATTGTTCTGCAATTACCGTTAGATTTGGATCCGCTTAGAGAATTCTAGATTGGCGCCGTTCTTGAGCATTCCTCACTTTGCTATAGTGTATTGCCAATCCACCTTCATTTCTTTCTGGTGATTAGCTTCGCTATTGGCTCTACGTTTATTAATGCCAATAAGTCTGCATTTCTTATTTTGTTCGACCGGTATTTCGGGCACATTATTCTGAGATGTTTATTTATGAAGACAAATTATAAGTCTTAATGGAATTAGGCAACAATGATTCGCAGCTATATGTTAATGTTGGTTCTACTCACGATTTGAATATTGTTGGTTTGGTTCGTCTTGATATATATGAGTTTTTCCATATGGTGCGAAGTTTCCTGAAGACTGTTCTACCATTTTCCTTAATTTTTTTGAAAATTTTTAGTAATTCATTGATTATCTTAATTTTAAATCATTTATAGAATTCTAATGTCCAAGTGTCAGTGTATGCTATTGGAATAATGTTAGTTCAGAAATAATGTTAGTTCAGAAAAGCAATTAAAGGGGAAACTGAAATTAAATTATGATCTTATGTCTATGAACTGAATCAATACAACAAAAAGACTTGAAAAAATATATTCTCTATTCTTTTAACAATAATTCTGAAAAAATTTAAAAATCCTTGAGTACCCTCTAAATAAATATACATAATTGTAAATTCAAAACAAAATACTTTAATTATAGTTTTGTTTTTTGGATCTCTACAAAACACAATTAATTTTCTTCAAATCCAATTAATCCAATTTCTGTCAATTTTAATACTTTTCTTCATTGAAATGTTATTAAAGTCTATAAAAGTTATCAAATTGGAAAATTTATTTTAAATAATTTATAACTTATAAAATTTTTCCAAAAAAACATTATAAGAAGTTGTTAGCCGTCTTTTGTAATTTATGGTTGTCTGGTTATATTTAATATTAAAATTCAATTTAAAGCGCAAAAAAATTTTTTTAAACATCAAAAAAGAAGAAAAATGTGTTAAATTTACCAAATAAATTTTATTTTTCGTAACTTAATTTTAATATTCTAAAAAAAAACTAGCAGAATTTTCCACACTTTCTGAAGACTTTTTTAAATTTTCTTTAAAGATTTATTTTGAAAGAAGAAAAAAACCCCCTTCTTAACTTAAAACAAATGTTCTTTAAAAAAAAAATTATATTTGTTTTCCGTTGAATATGTATGATATAGGCACCTCTAAAGCCTCCTACTACAGAATAACTTAGATGATAAAGCAATTTGGAATGGGATTTCCAAAGAAGTAAAAGACGCGGGCATTTAAATAATAGCTAGAAACGCACAGTATTGTCTAATGTCTATGAACTGAATCAATACAACTTTAAATAGGAGAATGTAAAAGCAGTTGCAGAAAAACGGGAGAGATGGGGATGCAAAATGGAAACTCAATGCTGCCAAAATATTTTAGATAAATTTCTGAAACTCGATAAAATCTCTTAGACCCCGAAGAAGTAAAGCACTACAACTTTTTGTCAACTACTTCATCCTCAAATCTCCCAACCTAAACCAAACCTAAATCAACTACTTCCTCCTCAAAATATTGTAACATGGAAATCTTGTAAGTTTATTAAATTTTATACGCAGTGGCGAGGCGTGCCAACTGAAATATCTCCAAATATATTGTCTAAACTCGAGTTTAAACTTAACTGCAGTTTTTGGGTATATTTTTTTGTGTCTGCGTTTCTAGTCAATTGAAATTCATTAAGTAGGTAATTATTGGATTCTAATCAAACTCTAGGTAAGAAGAAATTACTTTGTACAAAATTACAATTGTAAATGTCCATTTAATAAATTTAAATATATTATATTTCTTTTCTACAACTTTAAGGAGCATAGGGCATTCACCAAGTCTATTTAAACTAGGCTTCAGTTTCTTTAATAGTTATACTCATTAAGCTGTGGATTACTCGGCTTAAGCTATTATATAAGATTAGGAATACACAAATGTTAGTTTTGTGCGCCATATATTATCCTACACAAGAGTTATTTAAATATTTATATTAAATCTTATAATATATTACGATATAATTATACAATTTTACGATATTTTTTTATTAGATATGATCTGACCGGGGTTAGAACCTAAGACTTCCCACATGAAAGGCTAATTTACCATTTTACGTCATTGGTAAGTTTTAAGTAAGAGGATTAAATATCTCGAACTTGATGAAATACTCTCGATCTCTAATTTAACATCCTCCTGTTTTGAAAGTTCGTAATTCTGTACCGCCTTCTGTCTAGCTACAATTAAAGATTTTCCCAACTCCTCACTTTCAATATAATGGAGGAAAAAACCTTCCAAATACTTCATTTTTATTTAAATTCTTAAAGTTTGAACTAAGTGATTTAATTTTTATTTTTTTTTTTATTTTTTAAAATATCTCCTGTGTTTAAAAACTATTAAAATGGCGTAAGTATGGCGCAATTTCATTTAATTATCATAAATAATTTATTATATGAACCGTTTTATTATTTATATTCCTTTCAGTTTCAATTACATAAATAAATGTTTTGTTTAAAAATATATAAAGGCTATATATAAAGTATATATATATATATGTATATAAAGCTGCGTAAGTTCTTCTTTGTATATATATATATATATATATACTAATAATAACATTTATAAAAAAGGATGAAGATATAAATTATTGTTTTACTTTCTCTATAATAATTATTGTCCTTTGTATACATAAAATTTATAGTTCTAAAAAAAGTTTTGAAAATAGACCTCATCCTTTTATCTATTTAAAGATATATATATATATATATATATATATGTATATAAGTATGTACGTCTTTTTAAAACCTTTTTGAAAATTATTTATTTTAAAATATGTATGTTTGTATGTAAGTTAAATTTTTATTAAAGTGGTCTTCTTTAATATAACTACCATTATATATTTAATAACTATTGTTCTAAAAAAGTTTTTGAAAAGTCTATATAAGGAGGCAATTTTTGGAAACAACCCAACAATCAACCAGGAAGCTGCCATTCTTCTTCTAGAGATTATTGTTTTGTTTAAGACTAAAGTTGTGCATAAATTTTCTCAAAATTTTGAAAAGTTCCTTCAAAAGAATTAAAGATTTCCAAAAGGATGCTGATTTGGAGGCAAATATAGAAAATGGGAGGCATTTATTAAATATATATATATATATATTTATTTATGTATATGTATATATTTATTTATTTTTCCATTCGAATTATTAGCGAATTTATGTATTCGTTATAAATTACATTACAATTGGTTTTGATGTTGCTGTTGTTGCTGTTGTTGTTGTTGTTGTACGTTTTAAGTTAAAATTTTAAAGTACATAAGTGGATTTTTGTATTTCTGTGGGTTGAAGAATTTCTGTTGTACTGTTTTTTTTTTTTACTTGTATCTTTTATGCCTTTAAAATATCTTTAACTCTTTTTTCATTCTTTGTGTATTTTGGTTTTTTTTTTGAAGAATATAAATTAAAAAAAAAAATGTCTGCTTAAAATGAATGGTTTAAAATGGTTTAAATTGTATTAATTATGTTCTGGTGAATTCATAAATTATATACGGATATTTAAAAATATGCTTAAAGAATTGAAAGATATTCTTGTATAGTTTTTGTAGTTTTTATTTTAGTTTCATTTTTAGTATGAAATATTTTTTAAGAGGGAAAAGAATTATATTTGTCTCTTCTATAGCAGTAGATAGATTTATATTATATAATATATATAATAATGCTATAAGATACATAATATATTATTAAATTTATAAGTTTTTATCAAGAAACTTTTTAAAATATTTCATATATATATATAGCATTAAAATGGAATCCTTAAACTTTATTTTTAAAGCTGCAGAAGATTTTAGTGTTTTTGATTCTGAAGTTTAATACTTTAACTTTACAGTTACGTAGTAATGTTTCTAATATAAGTTTACTTTAAACAATATATAAATTTTTTTTGAGGAGATTATTATGAATGTTAAAACGTGTGTAATATGCTCCTTTAAAATTTGTTGGACCCATATAGTTCTTTTTCTTTTTGGAATTTGTACAATTTTAAAAATATCTTATGTATAGGTTCGTTTCCACTCGTACTTGTTCTTCTGATTTCTTACCAACTCGTCTCCTTCTTATGCTCTACTAAATTTGGCCTACATATTTATTTGCAAAGAAATCAGTTTCTAAAAAAAATCTTATAACCAAAATACCTACGTTTTATAAATATCTAAATTCATATTTTTAGTGTTTTCCATGGCGAATTGTTATAGTTCTTTCTTAAATATCATCTTTTTTTATAAACTATCTTGGAATATTAATCTCCTAAGCAAATGAGTACAGCAAACAAATGCACACAATGAAAGTAGCAATAAAGTTTCAACGCAATCTTGACGCAGTTTTGACGCAAAAGTTACTCAGCTTTTACCTTGTGAGTTACTTTGAGAGCTAATAGTTTATATTTTGTTAGCCATTTAAATTTATTATAACTTATTAGACTGAAATTAGAGAATATAGAATATAAAAATCAACGAATTAATTTAATTTATCATATAAAATAACAAAATTAAAAAATCTAGATTATATTTGTACATACAGTACTTTTAGTTTACTGATTGAAAAATTAATTATGTTTCTTTACTTAATTTGTTTACATTAAATGTCACTTTAAGGCTTTCACGTTTAAATTATGCTTGAAAAATTTAATAGTTACATTTTTTGACATTTTTCAACTTCGACGCTGCGTCATAGCTGTCCTCATTGTGACGAAGGCATAAGGTTTTTCTCAGGAGTTCAGGTGATACCCTTTTCAATAAAAGATTTAACATATATACGGAAGTGATTGTTTCAAAATGTTGGAGTTACTTTTAAAAGCTAATTTATTCTTTTTATTCTATTTACACTCCTTATAGGGTATTTTTCAAGTCTATTTAGACTATAGGCTTCAGTTTATCATTAGTTATAATCTGACTGGAGTTGGAACCCGAAATCGTCCATATGAAAAGTCGATGTCTTAACTATTCGGTCATTAGTCAAATTGTTTATACAAAAATGTTTAAGCTTTGTTAAGATATAATTAAGCTTTTGATGTTTTTTGATGCTGCGACTTTTCAAATTTGACAAATCCGTACGTTGATTTCCGCATTCTAAAGAAAATTTTTAACATAAATGAAATCTTTCGCAAAAATATTGAATTGCAAATACAATAAAACATTTTTACGAAGTATAGCCTTTTTAAAAATATATTCCCAGAATCGTATATAAGTCGTATTAAAAGATGCCCTAAAAATAACTACTTAATAACTTTTTGTTGGGTACTAGTAAATTATTGAGACAAAGTGAACTATTCTTTTATAATAGAGACGTTAAATCTTCAAAATTTTTCATCAAAAATCAAAATCCCGTTATTCAATATTTGCCACACATTAAAAAATCTTCCAAAACATATACAAACTAGTGTCATGATAAATTCTTAAATCAAATCACAGGAAGTCTCTTAACATTTTGATTTTTTAAAATTCAAATTTTTTTTTTTGTGCCTAATAAATTTGTATCAACATTTATTTAAATTTTGACATTTATCGTGTCAAGTTTTTATTGATTATTTGATTAACATCTCAAAACGAAAAAAAAAAAAAAATCCCGGCGACACACTTTACTTTAAAATGTCCCAAAAGTTTCCTCTTGTTTATTTAGTTCTGTTTATTTTTTTTTTTGCTAAAATATTTGAATAACCTTAACATTCACCAAGTAGTCGCTAATAACAAAAACAATAAAAAAAAAATACAAAAACATTTTTACCTTATCCTAAAATGTATCTTTATTATTAATAGCATCATTTTATTTGTTTATCGCCTTGAAATATATATTTATATACATAATAATATATAAAATATATTTTTGGTTATAAATAAAAATTTATTTCACCAAATAATATTCTCACTTCTTTTTTTTATTCCCCCCCAACCACCACATTGTAACCAAAATATAACAGACACCACTAGAAGTTTTTCTTTACTTTTTTACTAATAGAATTGTAACACGCACTCTATATTCTGCAATACACTGACAGTTGTTTTTTTTACTCATCGCCTGCCTATTCTTAAAAAAAAAAAAAAAATTTGAAATCTGTTTTTGTCTTAAAAGCACACGCATATCCCATCACCCAACCCAAAATTTAATTTAACCCTCACACCCAATCCTCAAAATAACAGTAAAACAACAACAACAACAAAAATAAGTAACTCTAGAATAAAAATATATATTTATATATGAAATCAGCCGCCGCACGATATTCAACGCAAACGAAGTGAAAATATAAACAGCTAAATTAAATAAAATAAGTTAGAAAGAGATAGAATATACAAAAACTGAGTGGGAGACTTGACTGAATGAACGTTACAAAACAAAAAAAAAAACAGATTCAAAAAAAAAAATCACTTAAATCTGAAAGTTAAAGACAGTGACACTTAATAAAAATATCCTTAAGTGAATCAAATATAAAAAAAAGTAACAAAAAAATCAAAAAAAAAACATTAGTAACAAAATAATAACAATCATAGAGAAAACGTGAATGAGTGAATGAGACAAAAAATATAAAACAACAAGTTTTAAGTGTAAAGTATTATTATGGCAACAAAAATAAAAGAAAAAATAAAAAAAAAATAGAATAAGAAGGAAGAGGAATATATATGTATATATTTATCAAGGATATATCACAATTTTTTTTTTTTTTTACATCAGGATCAGGATTTGTTGTTGTTGTTGTTGTTTTTCTGATCCATGTGATTTTTAAAACACTTACACGTACAAAAAAACAAAAACAAAAACCCAATCTTAACTATATTAAATGATTTGTTTTGGTGTGTGTATTACGTGGAAAATGGATGTGTACAAGAGATGGATAGCCATTTAACTGTTTAAAAATAAAATAATATTAAAATAAGGAAAGTGACTGATGTCTGTGAATATTAAAATCTATAAGATATATTATTTTATCAGAAAAATACCCAAAAACAAAAAAAAAACAAAAAAATTAAAAACCTGATGAGTCCTTGAAAATTTTGAATATTAAAGATTAAAGGACATACAATGTGCTAGAATTGGGGCAAGAATTTAATACTGAATATATTTTTTGAAGACTCTTAAATATGTTTTTATTTAAAGTAAAATATGTTGCTAATAAAATATCATGAATGTTGCTGATTGATGCAGCATATGTGATAAAGGTATTTAAACAGATGTTTACTTGTAAATGCAATTATTTTAATAATTACTAGTTTTTTCTGAAAGGTGTTCGGAAAACTAGATGGTAAACATACAACTGATTCAGGGTAAAAAAACAGTGAAAATTGTGATTATAGATTATCTTAAGATTAAGTCCAAGCGCTTGTCTTCGAAAATTGTATAATAGATCAGGGGATTCAATTAGTTAAAATGGTGAGTATTGAAATATCTTTAAAATAATTACAAGAACATGATGCAGTTTAATAATCTACGACATGCAGTTACTGAAGCCTTTATCCAAATTGAAAATTTGGCAACAAAGTGGACTTTCATGTAAACGAGAGCAAAACAAAGTATATACCATCGACAAATTCAGAATCCGATCAACATTTCATTGGACGCAATATCACTAACTGCTGGTATATATAGGTTTGATGTAGTTAAGAGTTTGTATACCTTGGAGCCAATATTAACGGAGCCAATAATGACCGAAAATTATATAAATATAGAAATAAGACGTAGAATAACCATGACATGCCGTTGCTACTTCAGCTTATCAAAACAGCTTGGTTCAAAACTCCTATCACGAAATATTAAAGTGCAAGAGTAGAAAACGCTCAAATTCCCAATTTTGCTGTCCGGCTCAGAATCGAGGACACTTGTACAAGCAAGTGAACTATCATTAAGTAATTTTGAAAGAGAGCTTCTGGAATATATGATCCTATAAACGATAGCGGGATCTGGCTGAAAAGATATAATGGCGAACTCCATGAACTGTATAATGACGTTGATGTAGTCAGGAAAGTCAAAATCAGATGCCCTCATTGACTCGGTGACGTTGATCGAAAGCCAACTGATGCTCTAGCCACGAACATATTTAAAACCAGATCTCAAAGAAGGCGACATCGAGTAAAACCGAACCTCTGTTGAGGAAATGAAACATTGACACAGTAAAATAAATTGCACATAAATAATTAGAAGAAATTTGTTAATTAAAATTAATCGAATTGACTTGATATCATTTTACCATTTTCGATACCCCGAAGATTCTGGAAAAATCAATTTATACTCAAAAACAGAGTTTGTTTTACATTGCCCCTTGGAAGTAAAATTAACTTTGTAAATTTTCTATTTACAAAAAAGACTATTAATTTTTATCAATTAAATATATCAAGGAAATAGCTATATATAGCTGCTAATAAATTATTTTCCCTTGTGTACATTTTCACATAATGATAACGATTTGCTTCTTACCCATGCTTTTTTAAAAGTAAGATGTTAATTTGAAAGCAAGTAATTTTACCAACTTTATTCCTAGAAATTTTTACTCTAAAACTTCTTCTGAAGTATTTAAAAAAAATTTATATAAAGTTTTTATCAAAAGTTTCTGATCTGTTAAACATCTGTAATTTTTTCCACGAACTTCATAGATTTATATCAATGAAATATTCGATTTAAATTATATACCAACGCATATACATTATTTACATATAAGATATATATATATTATATAATATAAAAGAACCATTAATATTGATTTGTCGTAAATATTAACGGTTGTAAATTTGTGCCATGGGCTTTCATAATATATTCGATTTCTATTTCTATTTCATATTCAAACTGAGTTTTTTTCTTTGGAAAATGAAATTGAAGGAAAAAAAAAACAATTCTATTAAATTTCCCAATATAAAATAAATATTTATTGCGCAAAGGTACGTTGCGTACCGTTATTTTTTTTGATAAGCAAATAAAAAAAACCTTATCTAATAATTTCAATATCATAGGGAGGTGATTTGAAAATAAATTTCCATACCTACCATTTACATGCATACGAATTTGAATATGTTTGATTATTTTTTTTTTTTTTTTGAATGTATGTGTATATATTTTAAGGATAATAGGAAAATAAAAATCTCCAAGGACATGTTCAAACAATGAAAAAAATGAAAATGAAATTGTATGTGTTCAAGTGATTTTACAAAGATTTTTATACCCGTATGACTTTAAGTCAAAAGGGTATACTAAATTTGGCATTACGTTTGTGACGCAGAGACGAAGAAGGGCGGGATATATATAGACTCAAAGATATAATATGGTTTAGTTTTAAAAGTTTCTGCAAAATTTTGATGGTCTACTATAGTGGGTTCGAGTAGCTACCATACAACTTCTTCTTTTATATTATCATTACCCTACACATAATAAAACTGATTGTTTGAAAATTTGGCAAAAATAATTAACCGGATGATATAATTTTTATATTACAATCGTATGGGTATCCCAGAGTTGAAACATTCTACTCTACTACACTCTGCCTCGCTTTTTACTATATTAAATTTTTCCTTTCATTCTTTTCCTATCGCATTGAAATTTCCTTAACAGTGTTGGAAAGTTTTTCAAAAGTCAAAGAAAATGAGGGAAAATACAGCAGTAGAAAACTTTATCTCTAAGATTTTAAGAAGAGGTGGAAATTACAAAAAACAAAAAAAAATAAAATAATAAAGTTAGTAAAGGAAAATTCAGTTCAGGGATAAAATGGGATGATGATTCTGAGAACAGTGCTAACTTTCAAAAGTTTATTAAAAGCAAAAGAAACAAAACTTAGAAAAAGTTTAAAAGTTAATATTGTTGTTTTTTTGTTTTTAGAAAAATTTAAGATAAAAAAAAGTTTTCACTTTAAAAGTTAAAAATTTAAGTTTATGACTGGTGTTGATTTTATTTTGTATTTTTGTACTTTAAGTTAATTTAATATTTTTGATTAGTTTTTTTAATTTTGTTTTGTTTCAAAATGTAAGACAAAAACAAAAAAAACCATGGAATTTGTTCCAAATGTTATTAAGACTTATTATAAGTTTCTTTTTAATACAAAGCTTTTACTTAATTTAACTTTTTATTTCATGTGTCAGTATGAAAATAAAACTTTGATGCGAAATTTAATATAAAAAAAAATTTTTACAAAATTATTAATATTATAGGTACTTAAAAAGAATTTATTGCATATATTTAGGATGAATCGTTTTAAAATTACAGTTTATAATAGTAATTTTAGTGACTTAGCTATACAAAATACATATTTGGAAACATTTGTTTACATAACTTTCAACAAATGTTTGTTATAAACATGTTAGAAATGGTTTTCCCTTCAGAAAACACTTTGTAGAATTTATTGCATATATTTAGGATGACTCAGTCCAAAATTACAGTTAATAAATAGCTTTTTAATCAAATATTCACGTAGTTGACTCAAATCAGTGACTTAGCTATGAAAAAAACATATTTGGAAACATTTGTTTACATAACGTTTATCAAATATTTTTTATGAACATGCTAGAAATGGTTTCCCCATCAGAAAATGCTTTCTACAATTTATTGCATATATTTAGGATGACTCAGTCCAAAATTACAGTTAATAAATAGCTTTTTAATCAAATATTCACGCAATTGACTCAAACCAGTGACTAAGCTTTACAAAATACATGTTTTCAATTAAATAATAAATTATTTTCAGAAAAGGTTTGTTCTAAAAATATAAGGAACGGTTTCTTCTTCAGAAAGTACTTTCTATTTTGTTTTAGTTGTGTCCACCAACCAAACTTCTGTTAAGTAATTGATGTCTTACTTCAGACAAGCTTTTGCTTTAGCTAGCCCTGTCGATTTCAAGATTTATATTTCTAAAGACTTATGCAAGAAAAAAACAAAAGCACCTTATCTTTATATATTCATCCATTACATGAGGTTTCCTTTGCATTAAAACTCTGCACTTTAAAACGACAACCAAATATAATTATAAAAGCAATTTTAACAAAATTATAATAAGTTTCAGAAAACTGTTAAGAATTAGGAAGCAAATTAGGTTAAATTGGAAATATTGATCAAGTTAACTTGACATAAGCAGACATCAACTAAAAACGGTCTATAAGCAACCCTATTAAAGTTTCCATTTTATCAACTTTCAATTCTAAATTCTGATATAGAAGCTGAATTTTCATATGTTTTGTTCTCTATTATATAATATGTATGTACAAGATTATGTACAAGAATATGTTCATATATATATATATATATAAAAATGTAGAATGAATATTAAAACATCTGTCTTTGGCCAATTTTTTTCTGCAAATTAATTTTGAAGTTTTTACAGAAAAATTAAAACAAAAAAAATTATAATAGCAAAAAGTTTTTTTCGAAATAGAAAAGTTTTAATTTAATTTTTTTTTTCTTATGTTTTGTTTTTTTTTTTTAAATTAAAAAGTTAAGTAAAGTTCAGGGAAACTCTAAAAACAAAACATTAGATTAAAAAATATCGAAAATTAAAAGTAATTTTTCCCTCAATGTAAAAAAAAATTTCCAATAATTTTTTGGAAAAATTTTGATGTCATATTAAACTTTGCTATTAATTTCCCTTCAATTCAACTATCAGTCAAATAATTTAACAAATTATCAAAAGTCGTTATTTGTCAATACCACATTCCTCCAACTTTTAAAAATTTTATCGATTGTGTAGATTTGAACTTAAATTTCATTTCAAGCATAACTTATGGTTTATCAAAGTGAGATTTGATTTCAAGCTTATTTTTCAAGCTGATCGGCTCACAATGTAATCCTAACTAAAGAAATAAGGACTTCAATTGGGGCCATTTTTTTAGGAGGGTTTACTGAAGAAGCAGCCTACTGGGATTGACGAATCTAGATTCCCGATGAATGGGGGTTATGAACGAACTAAAATGTTTATAATTTCCGAATACATCTGTTAATGGCTTCTCTGACTGCCTCTATCTAAATACCTTCGTTCATTTACAAATCTAGATAAAAGGACATAAAAACAAATTACTATCATTTGATCCATTATCCCTTTTGAATATTTTATTACAACCAATTACTGCATTTTAGATTTTTAATGAAATTTCAATATTCAACCAAATTTAATGGACATAACGGTAATTATCCAATAAAATTGAAAAAAATTCATCCAAATTTTGTGTATAATCAATCAAATTTAATAAAATTTTAAAATCCAAATTAAAAAGTTATAAATAACTTTTAGAAATGGGGATTTAATAGGGATATAATATGATTTCAATGAGGGATTAAAATTTTATAAAAGGATTAAATAAAATCCAATAATGGATTAAAATAAACTGTAAAATTTTAATTTCTAAAATAACGTTCCTGTATAAATTTTAAGGTTGGAAAAAAAACAGTCCCCTGAATATATTAGTGTATATAAATAAAATGAATGAATTAAAGGATTTTTTCACCAGTGTTTCAGTTGTGGTATTATTAAATTATTATTCAAGGTCAAATTATCACAATCAATATTTCAATATAAGCCAACTCTCACCTAATTTCAAATAAATATTAAAATATGTAATCAATCTCATAATATTCATCATCCCTTTACCAAAAAAAAAAAAAAAATCTTAAAAAAATCTAATCCTCCATGAGTATTCACACATCTAATATTAAAGATAAAATTCATCCCCCAAATTCTTCTTATTGAAAGAAATTACATTCACTTGAATTTTATGATATTATATATTTATAATTTAAAGAAGAAATTTTTTTCCCATATAATATATATATATATAATATATATATATATATAGTAATACACTTCTCATTGACATTAATCCACCCTCTTCCTTTACAAAAGGCATCAAAATTTACAAATAATATACTATACATCCCTTTTTGCTTTGAAGTACACATAAGTCAATATTCAAGGATTGTTGCTACTCTTTATAATATAATCACTGACTTCCCTTTTAAAGTGCCATTCTTCTATATTCATATATATATATATATATATATTCGTATGGTTGAAAAATTTTGAGTTTATAAGTGAAGCAAAAGAGAGAAACAGAGAAAGAATGAGAAAAGGAGTTAACTATGCAGTTTATAAATGGTGATGATGACACTTTCTCAATTTCTCACTGAGGACAATGTGGTTTAAATGCCTGTGGCTTTCTTCCTTATATACAGTTATAATATATATATATATACGAGTATTATTCTCATTGAATTTTTTTTTTATATTGTGCATTATTTTATCCATAGACGTCGTAACACTCAAAACTCTTAAATTATATCAAGTTCAGTGTATGATACATTAAAGTATCCATCTAATAAAATTTAATTATTTGTACAGAACACACATACAAACACACACACACAGCAAATGATTGAAGAAAAGTTATAACAAAAAAATTTCCAAAAGAAAAATATTTAAAGAAATATTTTTGGTATTTTTGGGAAAAAAATAGAAGAAGGGCTTTTTCAAAAACTTCCCCAGTGTAGTAATATAATTTTCATTTTTCTTAGGCGTTGAAGCATACAACCCCTGAGGTTTTCAACAAAAATAAAATAAAAACATTCATACTACCGTTTATCTTCATTCATATTATCCTTTCAATCAGTAGTTATCCTTCTTTAACTCAATACTACGATATCAAATATACAGTATGTGTATACAATCAAAAGAATGTGAATGATAATGCTATTACTGTTATACATACCCAACAATTGATGGTGTTGATGATGTTGATGATGTTTTTGATAATTTAGTTGATGATAATTGAATTGCATTAATAATTATATATTTTCAGAATAAATATTTCACTTTATTTAACGATTGACTGCAAAAAGAGCAAATAAATATCTGTGTATATTATCTAAAAGGTTTTTTTTTAAAAAGCCACATATGTTTTTTTTTTTTTTGGACCCCCTGGCTTCAATATAGTACTGAAATTTAAGTTTTTTCTGCTGGGAAGTTCCAATATTGAATGGGAAAAAATCAATAGTCGAATTTTGAATTGTGTTGCAGTAACCCTTCAATTTGTGTTGCAAAATTAATAGGAAAAAGGATCATAGACACATATAACTGGGAGAGGGTTATGAAGTTAATTCAATAAAATATAATAAACAAACTTTTTAAAAATTATATTTATTTATAAAGCTGGGAAGGTATAGAAGTCGGAAGTTGGAGTGGGAAGATAAAGAATGAGAAAAATTAGTAAAAACAAAAATTTAAAGATTTTATCACTCACCCAGTCTTTTAAAATTCACCAAAAATTTAAAATTGGGTGCTAAATTATGAAAAATCAGTTGAAAAATTCAGAAAAGTGTAGATGTATGAATTGCGTGTAGATCAAATGTATGACAGGATGGATTTTTTGTATCATTAAAATCTGAAAGGTCGGAGCTGAACTTATTGGGATTTTCGGTGTTTAGAAAATAGAAGAAAAGGGACCAGAGAATTTAGTTGAATTAACTGTCAAGGATGTTCTTATTGTACATCCTTGATTTTTTCAGCGTCCTTTAGCCCTTGAATGGAACCCACAATGCTGCAGAAAATTTGGTCGGGCGAGTAAAACCTGGCGCAAAACAATAATTTTATCTAACCTTAATAAGAATAATCTGGAGAGCGAAAAAACAATAGCACCTAAAAGAGTTCCATGGAAAAGTCTAGAGGAGACTCTTTTCGGGATATTTGAAAAGAATATTAAAAAGGTTTCTTCACAGCTTGTCTCTCAACAGTGTACTAAGACTGGGGTACCGTTTGCTCTTCAAGTGTATTAAAAACCACTATCTTCAAATGCAAAGTTTTAAACTGGATCAAACATATAAATTAACGTCCTGAAAGATAATTAAATAAAAGAATATTAACTATATTAACCTTAATATTTATAACTATGTATAACTGAATTCAGTTCTTCGGTCTGCTGTTATGCCTTTTTTTAATTTTTTCAATAGTTCTTATAGAAATTTGAATATACGTTTATAACCCTTTTATTGTTATTAGAGAGGGTTGTGTGATGATTTAGTGCGAATGGGTGAAAATTTGGTTGTGCATTTAATTTTAAGTTACATTTAAAGATGAGATGATCCTAAAGGAAAACAATGAAAACAATTTCTAAAGAAATAGATATTGGGGTAATATCGTTTTTTTTATTAAATGAATTTATATTCCTTAAAAAATTTTAAATATTAGAGGGGTTGAAATTTTTTATTAGAAGGGTAATTTAAAGAGATCGTTAATAAATTTTGTTGTTTTTGCTTTCTTTTTTTTTAAATGTTATTTTGGGTTAGACATGGGGTGAAGATGCGACAAATACACACTATTAAATCAATCAGTTGTTTGGTTGTTTATTACGCTTCTAGTAACTATAGATGGTACCACCAAGTTATAAAAAAGGGGTACAAAAATTGAATATGAAAGCAAAAGAATATTTTAATGTGAATATGACTTGCATTTGAGCTTAAAATTGTTTTTGGGTAATACGAGAATATATAAAATTAAGTATGGGTCTTCTATGCTCTAAAGTTTCATTTCAAATGATATGCAAATTCATTATTTTATAGGGTTAGTGTTTTTTTTATTTTCCGGAATAATAGGATATCCAAGTGATAATATTTATTACTTAATTTATTTCATAATTTTTAATTTTAAAATGAATAATGAATTGTGTGGGTAAAATTAATTTGATAGTGGAAAATATTTTGATAGAAAATAACGAAGGGGTAAAAATATGAAAGTAGTGAAAAATTTAATTAAGAAATATTAAATAATAATAAATTATATATAATGGTAGAAATACTTACATAATAAATGATATAGTAGATATTATTATAATAAGGTATAGAAAATGGCAAATCATTAAGAAATTTAATAAAATAATTAATTATATAGATGTCTAATTAGTTTTGAATTATAATGATTTGATTAAGTAGAGTTCAATTGGAAGAGCGTAATACTGCAGCCTAAATCATTAACGTTAGACTAAATTAAATCATTAAACTTAGTTTTTAGTATTTTATTTCGTATGTTTTTTTATTGGGCTTATCGTTTAGGATTCATTAGATGACTTTTTTAATCATTTTTCTATCCTGTCAAATTTAATTCCTCAACATTTTAATTCCATTTCAGACTTCGACAGTCATCTATTGCAACTTTGCGATGTGCCTTTCGGTTGTGTGCGACTTTCACCAAAACCAAAACGACGAACTTTTTTTGAACTAAATTTTAGGATGGGACTTGTGATACAAATTTATGTTTGATTTCGAGAATGAGGATTTTGAAGGGTTTGGAGATTTGAATTTAGGATATTTCGGATTGTTGGATTATAGTGGATGAGGAAAGTTGTATAGGATCTTTAGAAAAAAAATTCTAATGTTCTTTTTAAATTTAGCTAAATCGTACACATAAACATTATCAACTTTAGAGATTACATTTGTTGGAATACAGTTCCATAAACGTGGTTAGCGTGTGAGAAACGAATTTCTATGTACTAGCTGATAAGTTCAACAACGTTGGGATGAGCATTTGCTACAATCTTTGGTTCCCACAGAAAAATCTTGGTTGAAACATTGTAAAACAAGTGTTTAATTCATTTCTTCACCTAATTTTTATAATTCAAGGGCTTCTTCCATATGTGTTTGTAAACTATTTCTAGTTACTTTTGTATATTTGGTGACATATATTTTAAATAACCCTTTAATAAATGTTTCCTTTTATAGTTTCTTAAAGTTCCAAATTACTTAAATATTTTTAAATTTAAATATTAGAAATGAGTTGTAGCCGCTTGAACTGTAAGGAAACTTAAGTGCGGCTTTAAAATATTAAAGTGGGCAACAGTACATTGTTTCTTTATAATTTAATACGGAATGTTTTGCTGCCAAATACCAAATGGGTTTTTTACTACTAATTAATTTCTATTGTCCATTAACTTATTCCAACTAAAAATAGGATTACCTCTACAACCAAAAACTGTAGAATATAGTTTATAATCACCTGACAATAAAATGTAATAAATTTTATTTTAATTTAATTCTAAATATTATTTACGATATCATTTCAATAAAATGTATTATTATTATTATTTCATCACTGTTTCTATTTTATCGAATAATTTCAATAAAAATTTTATTCACATATTATCACTTTTTATTTTTGTAATTCTTCTGTTCTTTTCAATTATGTTCCGTTCTTCTTTTCATATTCGTTTATTTTCATATGCACAGATATACTCTTTATATATATAATGTTTTTTTATTTGTATATGTGGATAAAAATAAATCCTTTAAATTGTGTGCTATATTATATTACTTCCGAACGTTTTTTATGACTTTTAAAATAGAATTACAATACAACAACTACAACAAGAATAAAACTAAAAATTCAGGAATATGAAAGTGAAAAAGAAATAAAAAAAAATTAAACAAACAAATATAACAGCAAAAATAAAATTAAATAAAATAAACGAAAATATAAGAAAAATATCAAATATAATTGAATGAATTGAATAAGAGACAAGGCGAGTGAAAAAAAAAAACACAATATCAAAACAAATAAATACAAAAAACAACACATTGAAAGAAATAAACAAACAAATAAAAACAGATAGATATAACTAATATAAATTACAAAATAAAGATGAAGAAAAGAAACAAGTAAAAAAAAAACACTGATATAAATAAAGATAGAAAAAGGAAGAAAGAGTAATAAGAAAAAAAAAAAAATAGGAAATAAGTGATAAAATTTAATCAACGAAACAATTTCTTTTAACAAGTCATAAAATTGTTTTTTGATTATCCATTTAAAAACTGAAAAAGGAAAGCAAAAGTTAAAAACAATATAAAAAGAGACAAAAAATTGTCTTTTTTATTATGTTTTTATAATGTTAAAAAAGGACAGATTACATACATTATGATCATTGAAATGTTTTATCTAATATTCATTTTTGGTTTTTTATGGATATTTTAATACAAAAAAATTGAAATTTAGTTTATAAAAATTAATTTATATGTATTTTTTAACACATTTTTATGAAGTGAAAGTATAGGGTGTTTTAGTATATTTTTATTTTGAGGAGCTCAGAATGTTTTGTTCTATTGAATATAATATATAAATATGTTATAAATCCGTCGAATTGTTAAGATGGTGTAACAAGGCTTATGGAAATTCGTTTGTTATACGCATGTCGACATTATGGAACCATATTTTGTCCAATGTGTTTCCTAAATTTAAGAAGAATATTTATTTCTTTATCCTCAATATCCAAATTTTCCCATCTCCCTAAATCCTAAAATCCCTCCACAATCGAAATAACCTCCCCAAAATCCTAAAATCCTTCCATATTCCTATTCCAATAACCAAACTGCACATTTGCATGACACGGTTCCTTCTTAAAGTTTGGTTTAAAAATTTTTTACATGCTACAGTAAGATTTTCAATACAGGTCCGATCATTTTGGTGTAATCATGGTTCATTTTTGAAAATTCCAATTTATTTAAAGTTTAGAGTATTTTTTAAGCAGATTTACAACAATTTTTTATCTGTAGCCTTCCAATTTCTTTGACATTAGGTACAAAACTGTTTCCGGGATTTATAAATTATTTGGGAAATTAATTAATATTTTTATAATTTTATCAAACAATTTATTAGATCATCATTTAGAGTTGGCAAAATTTTGACCTTTGTTAGAACTTTAATCCCCGTAGAACTCATTAGACATGTGTGGAAACAAACTCTGTTAATCTAGTTCGGCTAACCTCCTATATTCTGGTATTATTAATTTTTCATTATCAAATTGATAACTTTTCAATATCTGATATTAAATTGTAATTTCAAGCTTAATCAAAACACCTGGTATTGAAATATTTCATTATTTAAAAACCAATAACAGTTGAAAACCAATAAAAAAACCAAAAGAAAGCCAATAAAAAGTTTAATAAAAAAAAACACAGCTTCAAAAACGTTAAAGGAAACGTTTTATAAGTAAAACAAAAAAAAAAAATTAAAAAATGAATAACCATAAAAAAAAAAAACGAATAAAAATGATAGGAGTGGGAGAAAAAAAATAACAACATCAATACAAAGTCATAATCTTCCTCCTTCTTGATCATAAAATTCAAGAGATTGTTGCAAGAATTTATTTTTTTAAGTGTTATCATTTATATTGGAGTAATAATCAAGTTTGTAATAAAACGCTCTTTAATTTTTTAATAAAGTGTTAAAATTACTTTTTTTTTTTCTTTGTTTTTATTTAATCTTAAATTAAATTTAAATCTTATGAATTTGTATTTAATTCGTTCATTATTTCATTATAAGTATGATGTTTGTTTGTTTGTTTGTTTGTTTGTTTTTACAAGGGACATTAAATGACATCTGGTAGAATATAAATTTGCTGTTATATATTATATATGTGGTGTCACAATATTGTTAAATTAAGATTAAATTGATATTTAGAAGATTTATTGGGAAAATTTTTTGTATATTTTTTTTAATTTAATTTTTTTGTAGGGCCAAATTGATATATGGGACAAAGATTTCTGTGCAATATTTGATTCTAATGATTTTGACGTTTAAAATATTTTGACAGATTGGCTTCAAATTTCGTATACGTGATTCTTCTTGTGAATGGAGTTTACTCCATTAACAGTCTTAGTACTCGTCCGATGATTGGTCAAAAAAAAAAAAAAAAAATGGAAGCAAATAATGTCCAATTTTCCGAAAGACTGCTATGGCCAGAAACAAAGTCCACAAAAAAACATGTCGAGTTCCGTTAACCCATAGCGGCACAACTACTTTTTACAGATTTTTGTCGTTACTTTGCTCTAAATTTGAAACGTTTTTTGTTTTTACTTTGCTCTAAATTTGAAACAGTGAACAGACTTAGAATTCGTTAGCCCATTTTAGCACAACGAAATAAATAGAAATAATTCGTCACACTCTCGAAATACATTTACACATTACACCATATTTAATTTTTGTGTTGATTTTTCTAATAACATCAACTTCAATTAAAAACCCATGAGAGGAGTAGCAGCGCGGTCTGTACATTAGCTTGTATTATATAAGTATAAAACATGGGCGTAAGAGGATCTTTCTCCTTTAAAGTTTCAGACGTAAAAAGTATGAGATAGCTGGTGAAGAAATTTGTTTTGAATTTATGAAGTCTTCAAAATTCTTTACTTTCGGATGATTTACATTTTATTCAGGTGCAAGCAAATATTTGCTTCAAAATTATTTCTAAGGACATTTGTTTACAGCTATACTTACAGGATAATTTTTAATTACCAAAAATTGTAGACAATCATATTTGTTATAATACAAGAAAAAACATAATAAATTTTGCAAAACCTGAAAATCTTTTCAAATCATAACCAAATATTTTAACTAATAACATAAGAATTTTATATTCAACATCCCTAATACCATCACACCATTACAAACTTTTTAAAACACATTAATTCAATTCATTATTATAATAAATCTATACAAAGAGAATTTGAAATCAATAGAATACTTATCATAGCTTTATAATCATAACTCCATAATTCAAACCATTTACCACAGCAGCTTTAATAGTAAAACAATCTGGTAGACAAAGTCCTAACATTATGTTTTTGATTCTACTTGATTGTTGTGAACGACCATTTCGTTTTTTGCTGTTCTTTTAATAATATGATACCATTTCTATCTTTTAAACATAATAAACCAAATGTTTTACTCAACAGATTCTCAAGTTTAATTCTCTAATACAACACACTCTTAATATGTAAGGGACAATCTGTGGACCCACCCATCAAAAAAAATATCAACACTTATTTATAATCCTTTTAATACCTTAAACGAACATGAATTCTTATTGTTACTTCTATATATATATATATATATATATATATATATGTATATAAGTCAGTTTTGTAGATAGTGTATTTTAATGGTACATTATAGGAAGATTTAAGTGCATTGAAATATTGAATGTAGATTTTTTGAACAGCGACGACGGTAACAGTTGAATCTTTCGACAGTCTTTATGCACAGCATATTGCGGAAAAATAAAACGAAAACAAATACAAAGAAACATATTACATTATTATTATTGTCATTGTTGTTTTTGTAGTCGTAGTTGTCATCATCATCATCAAAAATAATTTTCATCATTAGTTTTATTTAGGAAAACAAAAAAAAAGCTTCGGAGACAGTCATAAGAACTGTAACGAGAAAACCAAAACAGACAAAATATTAAAAGAGACTAAAAATAGAAAACAGAAAGGAAAGCATGTTGAATTAGTATAGCAGATGTTGTATAACAACATATTTTCCCCAACTACTTTTACTAAGACTACATATCTAGTTGAAGGGATTCTGGGGGATTGAATGGGAAAATGCAAGACATAATAGTAGAAATGACAAATGAGTAAAGCCACTTTTATTAGGGTATGAATAAATGTAAATTGAACACACATATTTTTGCATTAAATCTCAGAGGATACTGAATCTATTGAACTACAAATTTTTTGAAGAATGTGTTGGTATTGCGTCGTTCGTTATCCTTTATATATCTATGTTATTTCTATAGTATTAATTATTTCATCAGTTTTCTATATTACCTCCATACATTTTGACGAATTAAAACAAAAATTAATATGTTCCATATAGGATGTATTGTAGGCATTAAAAAACATACATAAACTTTATGTAACATTCTTAGAATAAATTAAAGAAAATGTTGTGTAGTAATTGTTTTTATTGTTACTTTTCGGAGTATTACAAAAAATTCCACCTGAAAATTATTTGAAACTATTTAAATTTTTAAATTTTAATATTAAATAAAAGTTTGATTTGCTGTAATTTAATTAATTCAATATAAATTATAAATTTTTCAGTTATTTTTGTTTTTTTTTTTGTTAATAATAATTTTTTTAACCTTTAGTTCATTTTAAATTCCTCACTCTACCAAAAGAAAAAGAAAAACAATTAATTAACCTTTGTGTTCTAGATCCAATGCATCATGTCAAATCTGAACACGATAAAGACGATGATGATGATGATCTTGACGATGATAGAAAACCAGATAATATAAATAATATGATGGGTGGTTTGGGTGGTCATGTTGTTGGTGGTGGTAATTTAGGCCATCATCATCATCATCCACACCATCATCCTCAACATCCAGCTTATGGACATCATCCGGCATATTCACATCATTATCAACATCATCCATCACTTTTATCTGGTAGTGGTTATCCAAATATTAAAGAAGAATTATCGGGTCCAAAAAACCAGACAAGCAGCGACTGTGGAATCCCGATTCCAGCTACAAAACCGAAAATTTGGAGTCTGGCAGACACAGCCGCATGCAAAACACCACCACCATCGGGATATATGATTCACCATCAATCATTTCAACATCAACTTCAGCAACATCATCAGCAGCAACAACAGCAGCAGCAGCAACAACACCAACAACACCAAATCCAACAACACCCCCAACACAATCAGCTTCAATCACAACATCAAACTCAACAGCAGCAACAGCAGAACATTCAACAATTGACCACAGGCGGTATTTGGATGGGAAACTATCAACAACAGCAACATCAGCTTCAACCGCAGCAATCGCAACAGCAAACCCAACACCACCATCAACAACAATCACACCACCACCATTCCAGTCAATCGCAACAACTCCCCAATCAGCAGCAGCCCAATACACATCCGAATGGTGGAAACAACGCTGTCGGTATGGGGATGGTTATGGGGAATATGGTTGGTATAAATCAACAGCAGCAGCAACAGCATCACCAAACTCACACCAACAACAACAATTCCCAACCACAGCAGCCACTGCAGCAACAACAATCACAAACTCAACAGCAGCAACAACAACAACAATCACAAATGAATATGATGAGCAATTTCGTAAATTCACATCAATATACCAACAGACAATACGCGGGGTTTCTAGGGCAAGCAGCAGCAATAGCAGCGGGACAAATGTATCATCAAGCTACGAACAACAACAGCAACAACAACATGAGCCAAGGTTTGAACCAGCAAGGTACACAACAACACCCAAATACACCTACCACCCCTACTACGGGTATACAGCAACAACAACAAACACTGGGTTCTACGAATACGAACGGAAATCATACGAACAACATCCAGCAACAACAAACGATGGGGTTTCCCGAAGTTCAGACCGATACTCCACCCCAAACTCCACCGAATATGAAATTACCGAGCGTAGCAGCGAATCTAATTACAGGTTCAGCAACCCCTACGACCGTTACTTACAATAATAATAATAATCATCATAATTCTAATAATAATAGTAGTAATAACAATAATAATACAACTAATAGCAGTTCAAATAATAATTTAAGCAGTGGTTATAGTAGTGATTCATCACCAAACAGTAATAGCAGTTATATTAGTAATTTTACTAGTAGATTACATGATCATTCAACAAATAAAGATTATTCACAACAATTGATTGATGGTGGTACAACAGGCAATATTGTCGTTGGCAGTGATAACAATAATGATCCAACAGTTGCATTTAAACCATTTTTCAAAAGGTACATTTTGAATTAATTAAAATTTAATTGGCTGTGCAATTGCAAAAAAACTGAAGTGTTCTATGTGCCAAAATTGATTTTTGCCAAGATTTGAAATTTTTGTGTTTTGTAGCTGGAATTTTAATGTCATGTTGCTGGCTGTATGTAAATTAATTGTTCATAAATTATAAACAGAATTTACATAACGAATATAATTCTTCAATCGAAAGTAATATTTTGGTAACTAGAAAAAAAAAAATTCACTAATACTTGTTTTTTACAAAATTTTTTAACAAAATGCACACATTTTTTTTTTTTTTTTTCTAATAAACATTTTAGCACAATTTTTTTTTTTTTTAATTTAATTTAAACAGAATTTTCGGCTATAAAAACAAATTGCAGCAAATCTAACTTTTATTTGATAAAAAAAACAAGAATTTAAATACCAACAACTCATATAAAAATGTTTATAAACATTTTCATTTTCTTTCTGACTTAAATTTTGGCACCTAGATCACGACGTTTTAAATTGATTGTCAATTTAAATTTGTTTATAAAAAAAAAAAATATTTCCTTAAAAATAAAATAAATTATTTTTTTTTTCTATTTTAAGTCAACAGTTGACAAATGGATTCGTTTCACCAGTATAAACATTAATCAAATATTTTACCTAAGATAAAAAAAACAAATTGCAAAACAATAGAAATTATTCAGAAACATTTTTCATTTAGTATTGAATATAAGAAAATGATGCTTAAAATATTATATTAAAAATGTTGCTAGTAACATTGTTCTGAATCAAAAACAAATTGAATTATTACAAATTGAATTAACAATTTTGTAATTTTACAATTGTTTTTGTTTTTTTTTGAATTTTTGAAAATAATTTTTAATGGGGTAAGTAAAAATAAATACAAAATGAAAAAAATTAAGTAAAATTTTTTTTTAAATAAAATAACTATAATATAAATAATTAAAAGAATATTATAACTTAGCAATTTGAAAAGAACGAGTAATATTTTTAAACCTGTATCTGTTACTTTTAAATAGTTAAGAGGAATTAAAATTAGCCTCAATCATTTGTTGCACATGATTTTGGCTTACGGTGGGACTCTTGTTTACCCACGCAAGTTTGCTTAAAAATCTATTAGTGTTTCTTGATGTTACGGTGCATCTCCGTATTTCAGAGTTTGATTATTTTCGACAATTTCAGTGTTAGAGGCGTTCATTTCTATTTGTTTGAAGATTTTCAATAATATCATCGAAACATAATTTAAAATATGCTCATTTTAATCCCTTGAAAAATAGTTCAATATATAACCTGTGCCCTATTTCATAAAACTATTAGTCTAATGTTATTAGTGAATTTACTAATATTTTATTAGTTATTAGTAAAATTCTCTTTCAAGTAGTCTAATATTTTATTAGCGCTACACTAATAATTATTAGTAAATTTTTATTAGTTTAGAAAAACCAATAAATTCATTATTAGTCTTTTAAATATTAGGATATTTATATATAATGAAGGTTCAAACTTTATATTGTATACAATAAACTTATTTTTTTTTAGTAAATAATCTTAAATATTTTGTAAAAAATCAATAAATAATAAAATCTAAAAAAAAATTACGCATTATTATACATACCTTACATTAATCAACAACATTTTATTTTGGTTACAACTTAAACATAATTCAGTATACATTTGAAAATCATGTTAAGCTCTGATTGTGAGAGTGATTATGAAGATTATTTTATAATAAGAAGAAGTCGTGTATTTAATATAAACTAGATAATTAAAAACTCAAATAATAATTGTTAGTGACGAGTCTACACTAATAATTTATGCTTTGCAGTAATAATTTATTAGTAAAATTTTATTAGTTTCAGAAAAGTTTTATGAATCAAAAAAGTGTTACTCCATATTTATTAGTTCTAATAATTATTAGTTTATTCAGTGATATTATGAAATAGGGCCCTGGATGGGAATATGAAACTCTTTTAAGATATAATGTCTATTTATTTTTAAAATATTGTTCCACGAATGTGTAAACATCTACAGATGACTGAATAATATTTAAAATAAAACTTATTCTGTGATGAATAATATTATTATGTTTAGTGAAACAAAGTTTCTGCACCACCCTTGAACAAATACTCCATTTTTCGAATGATTCATCGTATCGTTTCAAAATATAAAAGGAAAGTCCTGATTATTTTATTATTTTAAAACTAATTTTTATATTTAAATAACTCTTAAATCTTTATTTAAAAACTATTAATAATATAATAGTGTTGCTTTGTAAATAAAATAAATTGTTGCCAGTAACCCATTAAAAAAAGTTTTAAAAATATATTTAATAAAAAAAGGGATTGGTAGAGAAATTTTCTTATTTATTATGCTGACAGAATAGAAAAAAAAAATACCACTTAGCAGCATTCAATTGTTGAACCTGATTTATAATATTCTGAATAAAAATACAGAAATAAAATAAAAAGAATATTAAAAACAATATTTAAAACACTGCAGGATTCGCAACAAAACTTAATGACTCAACAGAGTTTCAATTTTGTTGTTTTGTTTTATTTCCATTCTTCTGTATTTGAATATTTATTATTCATTCCATTAAATAAACCATTAGTGGTGAATGGGATCTCATCCATGTACCTATATATATAAAACTATAGCTTTGTATACTACTTCCTAACCTTTACCAGTTTTCTCTCTTATTTCCTTCATTTGCTTCATATTTTATTATTGGGATGCAAAATTTAAATAAGAAAAACTCTTATTAAATTTTATAACATGTTTTTGATATGCAGGTCTTTATCTTTTTTTTTTAAACCTTCCACTTCTTTCCGTTTTCTTTCTGTTCTTATGATCCATGAATGGTTAATTTTTAAAAATTCATTCAGAAAAATTTCTTGTTATTTTATTGAATGAAAATTTAATTTTTGTTTTTTATTTTTTATTTTGCGTTGCAACTAATACGAAAACAAGCAAAAGAGTAATAATAATATCTTGAGATACTTTGCACTATTAAATTTTTTTAATTTTCAAATAAAAAATGAAAAATAACGAATTATTATAAAATTTAAATCTAATTTTCTCTTTTTTTACAAATATGGATTCTACTGTAGTTGCATATATAAAGTGTGTATTAGAGCATATGAGTCCTTGATTATGCAGTTGATATTGATGGCAGTGTCAAATCTTTGACGCAATTCTAGTCTCAGGTTGATTTTAAGTAAAAATACAATAATCAGATCACATGTTTGATTATACAGTACAACTATATATACAGAACTACAATTTCTATTCATGTTCTTTTAAATTTTTTCCTTGGTTCATTTGTCGTATCATGGGAAGCAGATGGCGCATAAATTCAGAATCCTTTGCATTAGTAAGAAGTTTTTCTAAGTAGAATAATTTAATAAAATGTAATTTTTCAATATAAACCGTTAAAACTCCTTGAAGTCCTTGATTTTCAAATAAATCTTTTAATATTTTAATATTTTATTCCAAAAATTATCCGTACGACCTTGAAAAATCCAGGTAATCCAAATCCTCGACAAAATAATAAAAAAAAATTCAATTTTGATTAAACAAAAAAAAAAATGATGTCCTTGTTTCATATCCTTGTTATATTTAACAAGTTCTCACTCACTTAAAATTACAAAAACAATATAATTGTATAATTTTTATTGACAATGTTTACGGTAATCAACTTTTAAAAATTTACTTTCATACCCAAAAAAAATTCGTTACATAAAATTTTTTTTACCAAATTTCATTTAGGAAAACTGGGGTAAGATTGTAGAATTTCTTTTCATTATGTCTTATTTTTATTTTTGTTTTTTTTTTTTTTTGGTTAATGGTTAAAAGCCAAAATCATTGAGCTGATCCACAAAAATTACCCACTTCATTAAATTTTCTTTCTTTGCTATAATTCAATCTTTTAGAGTTCCTTTATTATTAGACTGTGTCCTTTTAATTTTATTTTATTTTTTTTATTTTTATTTGAAGGAAATATCCTTTTTGTTTATAGATACATCTGTATTCTTTTAAAATTGACATATACAGTAGGTGTCATAATATTGTTTTTTAATTGCAATGTAAAGTATCTATAATTGTTTTAGTTTTTTTGTCATCTATTTTGGGTCCTTGTTTTATATTGGACCAAATTCTATTTTAATTATCATAAGGGGCTTAGAACCAATGTGGTCTAATCCATAAAAAAAAATCACAAGGGTTAAACGACTTTGGCACTTAGAAATTTAAGAAAAACGGTTTAGGCCAAAAAATACCACAGATGCAATCGGAAATTGACCGTTTTTTTGTACACAATCCGATTATATCAAATTATTATGCGATTTATGCAACCCTTTAAAACTTAAAATTTTTTTAAAGGCTAAGGCCACCCTGGTCCTAATTAACAGTTGTTGTTATATAATTTTTTCAAAAAGAATCTCAATTTAAAGATTTCAATATCATGCCTAAAGAACATTATTAGTTTGAGACCAATTGCTGACAAAGGATATTTAGTGACTTTTAGAGACTTTACTAAAATTCAATTTCTTTTCTACTTCTGATAAGCTAGCCTACCGTTCTATGAAACAACCGATCTAAGTAGAATTTCAACGTTTGTTAACCCTTAATGCAAAGTGCCTTTTCAAAAAAATCTGTATCCATATTTATTTTCAAAAAATATCACCTCAACTCTTGAAGGCTTATCACTTCATACGATGCAGGACTTTAAAAAAAAATATCAATCTTATATACAGTTCTTAGCATTAATTTGAAATTCCGTGGGCAATCATTTTATCACTTTATATATTTTTTCTCCAAACACCTCTTTTTTATTATCTATTAATGTATTAATTTTTTATTAAAAATATGTTTCTATCCTTTTTCTTTTGCTCACCACTGTATTAAGAAAAATAACTTTCATTTTAGAATAATTCTTTAAGAATAAGGGATATATATTTCCTATTTATTCTTTTTTTTTTTAATTTCTCCTTCTGTTTTTGTTTTTTTGTGTTTTCTTTTTAAAGTTGATTAACATTTAACTACCACTGGAATAAAACAGCATAATACTGCTACCACCCAGTGATTTGCTTACTTATTTTCGTCCTTCCTTTAATTCTTTCCAACACTATATTATTTAATATACTATATTGAATTAAAAAATATATGTATATATATTTATATAGTCTTCGTTAAATATACAAATTAAATGAAGGGGTCGTTCTTGACACCAACAATATTACAAACACATTTATAATAATAACAATAACAAAAATAAAAAAAAATTAAGTTAAGTTTATTGCGTATTTAACTGACGAAGTCATCTAGAAAATTAAATGAAAATAATTAAATCTCAATCAGAATCCATTTAGATTAACTTTTTAACCGTTGTCAGGACTCAGGAATCTCTTTAATATACTCTTGTATATATTCACATAATTTAATATCTATGTATATTTGTGTTAGATATATTTATATATTTGTACAAAATAGATTTTTTATTTGAATGAAATTGAGGGTAGGAATATCTAGAATATTTTTAGAAAATCGTTTTCCCCCTTGTTTTTAATAGCAATGAAATTAAAAATGGAATGAGATGAAAAATGGATTTTTTACAAAGTAAAATAAGGAAAATAAAAAAAAAATAAACTGTTTGCTGTAAGTAAATATAATAACTGAGTTGAATATAGTGTTAAAAACTATTATTCGGTTAAGTAATTGAAGAGAAAAACTTCAATAATAATGATTTAAGTGAAATTAAATAATTAGATTTGGATTTTTAAATAAGCAAAATATGTTATATAAAAATTAGTTATTATTTAGTTATTTAACTAATTAATTTGCAAAATTTTTTTAAAAATTCAAAGAACTAAGCTAAAGCAGTTTTCAAAGAATATCTGTTATTCCATATATTTCAAACTATATATGTTTGGAAGTCAATATCATTACAAAGAATTTATTATGCACTCAATCTGTTAGAGTACTATATTGAATTTTAGGAACAATTTAAACTAAGGGTTAACTATATATTAGGAATTTTACTTACTTACTTACTGGATCCTAGAACACTTGGTGGGGCATAGGGCGTCAGCAAATCCTCTCCACCTTTCACGATGATAATGATTTGGGGCCGACGAACTCTTAAGATGCGGCATAGACAACGATTTATATACGTCTACAACTTTTTGGTGATATTGGCGGTTACCTTTAATGTTTCACAGCCGCATAGAAGTACAGATTTTACGTTTGTTTTAAATATTTTTAACTTTGTTAGGGCGATACTATTTGACTGCCGTATGTTTGAGAGTGTTCCAAAACCAGCTCTAGCTTTATTTATTCTGTTGTCAACATCAACTTCCGTTCCCCCATATGATGTCACCATGCTTCCTAAATAATTGAACTGCTCCACTTCTTCAATTTGACTTTCTTCTAGTAGAATTTGCTGATGTGCAGAGTGTTCTATACGCATGCATTTAATCTTAGCTGCGTTTATTTTTAGACCAGCTCTTTTGCGATATGTGTTCAAATTTTAGCACAATTCGTTCGTTCTAAAATTAGGAATTTCAGAAATACATTATTAATTAGCATGAGGGGAAAATACAAGAAAATATAAGAATTCTCCAAAATGAGTGAAAAACTAATTTTAATTGAGCAATTTTATGCATATTATTTATTATTGATTTTTAACTAATTTTTTTATAATTTTGAGTGCTTTTTTAATGTGTACTAATTGACTTTTAAATAAAAAGCATGAACAAAGATTTTTTTTTAAAGAACAAATTCGATTTGAAATTTAAACAGTATAATATGCACTAATATTTTTTTAACCACTCAACATTATTCTCAATAATACAGCTGAAATTATACTCATAAAACTTAAAAAACAAACATCTTAGAGTTTTAATTGGGTACACAAATTTAATTGATAATTTGTAGTGTGAGTAAATTTTCTAATTTTATTCTAGTGATCTAGCGTTGGTCTTAAAGATATTAAAACAAAATCCATTGTCATATTCAAGATATTGTTCAGTATAAATATGACCGAACTCTATTCTTATTTTCTCTTAGAAGTAAATTAGAGATGATTTAGAAAAGTTATTTAAATCAAGGTTTTATTTCTTGGAATTCAAGCCCAAGAAATGGAGAAAGATTGAAATTGGATTTGATGAAGAAAATTTCAAAATTAATTTGACCCTTGTTACACTTTACAAAGCAGTTTCAATAATTAATAATTTAATAAGGTAAAATTTTAAAAACTAAATACTGAGAATATTTTTAAGACAAGTCTTCTGTAAAATCAATAAAATATATGGTATGATATTTAGTACAATTTATTCTCGGTTCTTTATCTAAAGATTAAAGTCTCATCCCAAGTTACAATTTTGTAAAATAGAACAAAAATTATCTGCATACCACAGTTTCAAACTTAGATTAGTATAATAAGTTCATAGTTCAAAAATTAAACAAATTTCTTCTATAATTACACTTTAATCCCAAAACTTAGATGTAATAAGTTCAAAAAAGGCATACTGAAAAGAAATCTAATTTTTTAAACTTAAGACTTAAGTACTAAATTAACTACTTATTAACTAAAAAAAAATATTAAATATTTTCTATTTTACCTTGAAGATTTTAATAATATTCCCAAAAAAGAATATATCTGATTTCATTATTCAAAGTCCTAAATTTTATTTACAAAAGGATTTGTTCTGATTTAAAATTTAAAAACTAAAACAAAGACAACAAAAAAAAAAGGATTTTGTTTACAATGATGTTATACTCAAAAATTTATTCTTGTTTATGCAAATTATATTTTTTTTTTTCATTTTATTCCTTTTTTTATTCTCTTGGTTTCATTAAAATATTGAAGTCTTTCTAAATATATATATATATATATATATACAATCTATACAACTACATAAATAAATTTATGTTAACAAATATCTATAAACAGTAAAAACTTTTCCTTTATTCATCACAGTATCTTTTCCTTTTAAATTCAAAAAAATTAAGAAAAAAAAAATGGTTTAGGAAAAAGTTAAATCTGAAAGTTACAAAAATTAAAAAAGTTTCTTAATCAGAATAACAAAAAATTGAAACAAAAAACAAGAACTTAAAGAACAAATTAAATATTTTGAAAAAAAAAAACAAACTTCAATAGATATTAAAATAAATGTAAATTAAAATCTATATACCTATATTCATGAATAAGTTTCTCATCACCACAAGTTCAGCAAAAAAGATCAGAACGAATTGTTTCACAATAATTGAAATTGATTTAGTTTTCATTAGCAACTTAACCTCTGTTTAAAACTGCTGAACTGAACTGCATTTCTTCTTTAACTGTGGTCATTGGAAACCATTGGAAGTCATCAAGAATTATAATGGATTGGTTAGTTATTAGATAAACTTGATGAACTTTTGTAAACCTTATTTAAGTTCCAATTAACAGAAGATATTGACGACCCGTAATGTTCATATTAGATCTAAAGTTGTGACTTCACTTTTTCTAATTCGCAAGAAATTGTTTTTCCAATTCTTCGCAGCAGAACAATCGACAATCAGGTTCAGGCTCTTCATATTACTCAAGCCGGGATAACTGTGTTGAAGTGTTCAGTTTATCTGTGTTCAGATCTTCAATGTTTGAATTTCTTATCTAATGTCAAAACGTTTCCCTCTGTTAAAAAAAGTGTTATAAAAAAAAATCATTTTCCCCTAAAAGTATGCAATTAATTGACAACTAGTGCCACGAAGCGCTCAATAAGTCGACTAATATATATAACTTTCACTCGACTCTATTTTGGTGTTAAAATTAATTTTATATTGATTTTACAATTGTTTACATATTTAAATAACCGTTATATGGACAGACATAACGGTAAGAAGCAAATACCAGAATAATTTATTCTGATTTTTAATACTAAAAAATATAAAAAAAAAAAAAAATTAAAAAACATCGCGTAAATGTAAATTAGTATTGCAATGTATTAAAAAGTAATAAGATTGGTTAGTAATTTTGGTTTCGGTTTAAAAACTACCATTTTATGTTTTAAATAGAATTAATATTTTTCTATTTTGTTTCTGTTTTCTGATTTTTTTTTTCCTTTTACACCCTATTGAGGTATTGGGAGTAAAACAAAAAAAGTATCAATTTACAAATTTTCATTATGGTGGAAAAAGAGAAAAAAATAAAGGATTAATTATAAAACAGTGGAATTTAAATAAAGTTCAACTACTTTATTGGTATTAATTTTAAATCTGTCGTATCTATTATGATAATCATTATAATTAATTTGAATATTTTAATAGGTTAGTTGTATTGAAACATGCTACAGTGTCGGCAAAATTTGAAACTCAAAATTAATTATTGTAAGGGATTAGAAGTTTGAGACATTTGGTCACCTTACATATCATATAATAATTCATGTTCCGTATTGCATATTACACAATTTGTTAGAATTACCAAGTCTGTTGCCTTTCTGAAAATATATTCAAGCCTCATGTCATGGAATCAAAATATTAGTCTATGATAAAACTCTAATTTCCCTAACTATTAATTAAGTTTGTCTACCATTATATTATGGCAACATTGTACTTCCTTCTATGAAATGATTTTAATAGGTTAGTTACCAAAGCGGTACAATATGGCAAAAAAAAAGCGTAGCTGAAAGAACAGCTAAAATAAATAACGGCTGTGGGTGGTACAGTCGTAAAGTACGGAGCTTTCATGTGAAAGGCCCGAGTTCGAATCCCAGTGAAAGTGAAAAAACCTTTCTGGTTTTCAACTCGACTGAGCTACAATTCTCCATTGGGTTCATGTAACTCAACCTTCATATACCCAGTTAATAAAACACTAAATTGTAATCCATCCTTTATTTTTAAACACGGTTATTCCTAACTGTATCTCATTATAAATTTTCTGTTATCCGTTATTTCCTTACTATATGAACAAATTACAATCACATTTACATGTATTTACATTGCAGTTTATTTGTGTATGTAATTTTTATGGAAACAATCTTTCCGTTACTTCAGAATTTTTTTTTTAACTTAAAATTAAATTTTTCCTGTACAATGAAATTTATTTTGTTTTTTTTTATAAATTTAACTGAAAAATTGAATATTATGTTCAGAGTTGAGTGTTCATGGGGCGCGGAAGGGGCGAAGGAACTTTTCATTTATAAACAGAACAGAACTCCTTCAACAAACTTATATAAACTTTATATTGAGTTTTTTTTTTGTAAATGAATTCTGTTTTTCCTATAAAATGAAAATTACTTGAAAGAAAACGAAAGGAAACTTATTGAAAATAACAACAACAACAACAAAAATTACTAATCTTAAACCAAAAAAAAAAAAAAAAAACAAAAACAAAAAAAATAAAATAAATTGGTTGTTTTTATAATGTTATTGGAAAAAATTTATTCAAAAGGGGTAAACTTGATAGGATTTTAAAAAGCTTAAATAAAAGTATCACGTTTCATTGAATGTTGCTTTGTTGCTTCATTTTTGTATATATATTTATAAAGGTTTGTATTGGTGTTGTTGTTGGTGTTTCATTTGTTGCCAATTGTTGTTATGTTTCATTTAACCCAACTATAAAAAATAAAAAAAAAAACATGGAGTAAAATTCAATAAAATCTAACATTGAACATCCATGAAACACGAACATTGATTATATTATATTGTTATTATATATATATAAAATTATACCTTATATAAGTATAGATTTATAAAGCTATTAATGTGCAGACATATTTATTCTATATCTTCTATCTATATATATAAAAGCGAAAGTTTGTTTATTTGTTTGTTTGTTTGTTTGTTTCTTTGTATGTAACGAGTTGGCTCCTAAACTGCCCAGCCGATTTTCATGAAAATTTTTATATAGAGGTTTTTGGGTACGGAAAGAAATCGTGGCCCAAAAATTTTGCTCTGACGGACCGCCAAGTTGGGGCTGTGGTGCAAGTATTTAAACTTCTTTGTTCTAAAATGAAAACGGTTTGACCGATTGACTTCAAATTTTGTATACGTCATGCTCTTTGAGAATTGAGTTGACACTATTAACAGTTTTGGAATTTGTTAACCCATGTCGGGCCGACGGGTGGTCAAAAAAAATTTTGGGTCCAAATTTTGTCCGATTTTCCGAAATTCTGCTTTGGCTTAAGAGAAAGCCCTAAAAAAAATTTTGTTGAGTCCATTAACCCATTGCGGCCCGACAGCTTTTTATAGGTTTTTTCAATACTTTACTCTAAATTCGAAACGGTTTGACCGATTGACTTCAAATTTTGTATACGTGATGCTCCTTGAGAATTGAGTTGACACAATTAACAGTTTTGGAATTTGTTAACCCATGTCGGGCCGACGGGTGGTCAAAAAAAATTTTGGGTCCAAATTTTGTCCGATTTTATGAAATTCTGCTTTAACTAAAAAGAAAGCCCCAAAAAAAATTTTGTTGAGTTCCATTAACCCGTTGCGGCCCAACAGCTTTTTATAGGTTTTTTCAATACTTTACTCTAAATTAGAAACGATTTGACCGATTTTTTTATGTGTGAAGCAACTTGAAAATGGAGTTGAGTCTGTTAATAGTCGGTCCTACGTTTGGCCAAAAAAATATTTTTGGAAGTAAATTACGTCAAATTTTGGAAAGTAGTTTGTACTGCTTTGAATTACAGAAAGTTTCAAAAATTACTAGAATAATCCTAGAAAATCGTTTTAAAAGATTGCTTTCATACATTTTAAAATTTACATGTGATAACCGTGTGTAATTTTTGTGTTAACTTTTTGCAGTAACATCAACTTCAATTAAACCTCCATTGAGAGGCGCAGCAACGCGCACCGGGTATTAGCTAGTATCCTATAAAATAATCATGTATATATTAATCGAATTATAAACATTTCAAGATAAACACTGTGTGTTTTTTAAAGTTAAAGTTGTCAATCCTGGAATAAAAACAAAGGATTATAGGAAAGAATAATTTTACCATTATAACGCGGAAATTAATTTTGTATTCAAAAGACATTTTTTCTTAACTATGGTATTGTTTAGCATTAAGAATACTTAGTTACCAACAAAATAGTTTTTTTGGTTTTTTTAATAGCTTCTATTGAATATTAAACATTTGCTGTTTAAAAATCAAGTTGAAGAAAATCTTACAAAATGTTGCGAAGGATTGTTTGGATATTTGATGGCACTTTAAAAATACTTAAATTTATTTTTAAATTTCAATTGAATTTAATTAAGTATAGTACATTTTTAATTAAAAATAATCAAATTTAAATTTAAATATTCTTTTATGGGGGAGTTTGGATCTGTTATCCAGGTATTACAATTATATATATATCAAGAAGTCTGTGAAAACGAGCCTAGTAAAATGTAATATCTGACATTATAACATTAGTTAAAATTTTGCCGGTAAGTTGATATATTTCCACAATTTTTTCCCCTTGTCCCTGTCTTTGAATTTCTTAGTGAAAATAATTCGTTGCAATGCTAGTTCCTTTAGACCGTCGCAATGCATTAATTTCTAGAGTGTATAGTTATTTAGATCTAAGGAATGTTTTATAGTTTTACTCTTCTAAGCAACAACAATTGATTATTTACTTCATCCATTTATTTAATATGTTTTTTATTTTGTGCGGGGTCATAACAATAATTTCCTTAAGGGCTTATGACTCATTTAACGCGACATAAGCAATGGACTTCTGTCTCAAGTAAATATTTTAAAATGAGTCAAAGGTCCCTTAGAAACTTATTCAAAGGTTCCTTAGGAACTCATGTCCCATACTCAATGAGTCATAAGTCCTTAAAGTCCCTAAAGGACTTATGAACCTGAGAGTTGTGACTCTGCACCCTTTTATTTTATTTAATTATTAATTATTTATTCAGCTAACTTAAAGGCACCGAAACCTATTTTTTTGTCATAACTATGGAGAAAATTCGACCTAACTTTTTTTTCCCCTTACTCTTAGGAGTTAAATATGTACAACCAACTCTGTTAGGTTTTATTCTTTTCCCAATCTTCCAGGTTATACCTTTTAGCTCCATAATTACTGTTATGTTCCAGGCGTTACTCGGCCCACCACGTTTTCTGAAGGCTTGTGTAATCTAGTCAAGAGCCATTTTTGTTATGTATCCTTAGTGTTTTTGCAGTGTGTGTCCTATCCACCTCCATTTCTTCTTTCATATTTGATGTGCTAATGGTTGTTAATGATGCGCTACTAATCAGAACACCCTAATCAGGCATTTATTTATGAATGCCTGTAGCCTGCAATTTTCCCTTCGCACACTTACTTTACACAAATTTCAATTGTTTCTAATTAAAAGAGAAACAATTTATTACTAAGGAATTCTGCCATCCTTAATTAAACCAAACTGCCCTCAAACTCTTCCTGCATTTTTTTCTAACATACAAAAAGAATTTATTGAATTAAAAGATTTGAGTAAATTTTTTTTAAGTTTATTTTCATTTAAATCAATACTGATCAAATATTGAAGACCATATAAGATAAAATTTATCCTATAAAAAATTCTTAACACTTTTATTACTAATTTTTTTAATTTTTATTATTTTATTACAACTTTTTTTTTTACTATAAAACTGACCAGTTAGACACCACACTATCAAACTCAATTGTAACTATATTATCTGAATTTTATATATGATTCTTAAATTTAATATAAAATTTTCCGAACAAAAAATTAAATCTCCTCCGAAAATCTTTACGACTCATCATCTATTCAAGGAAAATAAAAAAAAAAACCTAGAGATATTTTTTTATATATTTTTTATCGCATGAAATGATTTCCTCTATGCTTTCTTTATAATTCTTTTTATCGCAATGTTTATTAGCTTTCAATTTATTGAAAACGTGACTGAATCTATTCTCTTTCATTTTCTTTTTATAGCTCATAACTATCAATTGATATTTAGTTATCTGAGGTTTGGTTCGTTACTTTTTTTTTTATTGATTTCAAAATTCCAAAATTGAAAGGGACAAAAAAAACCAGCAGAGTACGAGTATTTCATAACCTGTAATGCATATACAATAATAGTGAGTTTGGTTTTAGTTGGGAAGGGATGATGGGACATGATGGGAGGAATCATAGAATATAAGAAAAGAATCATTAAAAATTGGTTTAAATACCCACCTGTTCTGGAAAGAGTCTGATTGGAGTAAAAAAAAAAATAAAAAATTTTTAAATAAAGACCAGGCCACAGAAAAATAAAAATATACAAACTGAGGCTTTGTGTCTTGAGTATTTGTTTTTATTTATATTTAACACCATTTGTTATACTGCTATACTTATGTGGAGGTATATATATATATATATATATATATATATATATATTACAATAAGGATAAAATATATTTATAGATATGGACATGAATATGGGTAGATTTATAGATATATGTATCGTATACATATATAAAATATCTTATATCTTCTAATCTTATCCTTAATTTTTTATTTATTATCTTGGCATTGACTAATTTGCATAAATATTTTTTTTTTCATCTTTGTCTTCTTCTTTCTTTCTTTTGCTTCAATTTAATGATCTCCAAAAACCAAATAAAAAAAACTGTTGAGGGCTTAACATAACATTTTTTAAACAATTATACACATATAAATATATAGATACATTTATAAAATGTATTATTAAGAAATATACACTTTTTACATGAATTAGGCTCTTTTGCCCAATGAAATTTAACCTACTGTATAATATTTTTTCTTTATTCTTAAATACCCCCAATAAAAAGTATATTGGGACCAGGAAATTAAAATGACATTATTTGAAACACCTCGTCCTCAAATCTGTAGTAAAAGCTGAAAAACGAAAACCAAAATAGTCTAAGTACTAAAGAATAGCACCTAAATTTTTGAGGACAATTTTTGAGGTTGGACTTAAAGGTCTAACTTTTTAAAGTTTTGCGGGCTTTAAATGAGTTCTACTTCAAAATCGCTGACTAGCTTTTTTCTAATAAATTCGTCCAACAACTCAACTGCTAGATTCCAAGAAACTGAGCTGATCATAATAAGACCAATCTCATTTTAAAATTTAGGACTAATTGTATTTCACCAAGGGTTTTTAAAAAAGCACATTTTCAAAATTATATAGTTTTTCACACTGAGTATTTTATCGAAATATAATGTTAGAGCTTCAATGTAAACGTTTAATTTAGAAAATATATACACTTGTGTGGTGACAAAGTTACTGCTTACTTATAAAAACAGTAAATTTTTAATTTTAAAGTCCTAATAGGCCCTTCATGAAAATACAAATATACCTAACAGAACTGTTGTTATTTAAATAAAGGGTTTTTTCCGACCTTGGGGGACTGTAAATCCCTAACGAATGGGTCTACAGAAAAAAGTTCTTCTATGAAATTATTTTTTTTTTCAATACTTACCCGTGGGTAAAATTGCTTTTCTCTATTTCAAACGATTTTTGTAAACATACGGACGGAAAGACGGACGGCCAGATGGATGTATTGATGGATGGACGGATAAACGGATGGACGGACAGACGAATGGACGGACAAACGTACGTACAGATGGACGAACAGAAGGATGGACGGACAGAGAGAAACTATATAGGCACATTTTCACGAAATCTTTTAAAAATGTGCTTAAAAGATCATATGCATCTGCAAATAGGCATTTTTTTTTTTTTGTGAAAAAATACCAAGTTCACTTGAAAAGAGTATATATTTGTTTTATTTTTTTGTTTCATTTAAATGTATCTTTCACGCTTTATTCTTCAAGTGCTATGGTGTAACTTTAATATAAAACCAAAAAAAATCTTAAGATTTTAATTCTTCGGATAAAAGTGATTACAAAACAAAAAAAAAAAACAAAAACAAAACTATCTTAAAAAAAAACGAAAAAAAAAAAAAACAAATTCTTATATTCGTTCTTTATCGATTCAAAGGCGAATTCAAAAGAGTATAGAAAATGTTGAAAAAAAAAACCTTTTACACTTCATCATCATTCAACATTTTAAAAATCTCGCTTTAATTTCAATTTTTCAATTATATTGGTTTGTTCTATACTGGATCGGACCTGATCGGACCGGAAATTCTTATCTTAAGGGACATCTTTTTGAATATCTTCCGCAATAATAAATGAGAAAATCAAAAAATAAGAAAGAAAAAAAAAAAAGAAAAGTCAATTTTGGAATTTTTTTTTTTTTTTTATAGAAATAAAAGAAGACCCACATACAATAAATTTCTTTTCATTTTGAATTGGATTTGGATTGGGACTCATTTAAAAGTAAAGAATTTAAACAGTGTCTTAAGAATGATTTGGGATTTGATATTATATTGATCATATCCCTTTTCTATACCCCACCCCACTCTTTTATTTCTCCATCAATTTTAATGTTGAATTGATGATGTAAATGAGTTTTCAATAAAAACAAAAAGCAAAAAAAAATCAAAACGAAGGTGAGGAAAGTGTCCAGTTAATATACAATCTATTTAAAGAGATTGTATGATTATGATATGGCGACTAAACGGCTATGAAAATGTATACTG
The DNA here is from genome assembly GCA_963082915.1 of Dolichopus griseipennis. Taxonomy (NCBI): domain Eukaryota; kingdom Metazoa; phylum Arthropoda; class Insecta; order Diptera; family Dolichopodidae; genus Dolichopus; species Dolichopus griseipennis. The sequence goes on along the minus strand of OY720443.1, from coordinate 71,340,631 downwards.
GAAATTGAATAAAATTCAAATGTAAAAAAAAAATAAAAAAAAATTAAAAAAAGTGATGAGAGGTTTTTTTTTGTTTTTTGAAAGACATTGTGTCTTGCATTTGATAGACATTGTTGCACCGATCTACACCACTTTAACAACAACTATAATAAGTTTTGAAAATATTTTCAATGGACCAAAGAACGTTATAAAAATGAAAAAAATAAAATACTTAGTGACAATTTGAATCGAATAAAAATACACCTACGAATTTTTGAAAAAAAAATTTTTAATGTGCTTTCCTTTTCTTTCTTTCTGTTTTTTTTTTTGGAGTTTTGGCGGCTTTATCTTTATTATGATAAAATGTTTGTTTTTATGGCTTATGAAGGTGAGGTTCTTAAATTTTTTCAATTACTTTTCATTCATTTTATTCTTTTCGATTTGGAATTATTTTTAATTTTTTAATGATTTTAAAGTTTTTAAAACGGACGTGTTGAATGAAAAATTTAAAAAAAAATAAAATTTGAATAAATCTTTATATTGTTTTAGATATTAATTTATTATTATCTAGAACTAAGGAATGTCTGCACTACTTGATTAATATTAAAAGTTGAAGATTTTTTCTGGATCCTTAGATTTCCATTACCTAGTCGAAAGCTATTATGATTTATTAAAAGAGATGCTAGTATGAATCATTTATTATTGTAGCGGTAAATTTTTGCTGTCAGATACCATCGATTTTCTTTACGAAGGTTAATGGAAAGCATCGACAGCCGCTCAAAATTATTATACAGGGTTTATCTGGGTAGTGTTTGACTTTAACCTACTAAAATCTACCCCTTTTTTAAAACCAAACTTGGAATGGATCTTAAATGCATATATGTAAAAACTACCAACTTTAAGAAACACGTGACATGATAACTGATTCCATAATTGCGATGTATGCCCAAGAAACGAATATCCATAAGCTGTACTTCCATAAGGTAACACTGGGATCATTTATAAGACGGATAGCTCTATTTTGCTCTTTATCGGGATATCCCACCGCGGTTTGGGGTTGCAGCCAAAATATGTGCATTATACTCCATTTTCCGCCTAATGTAAGTTTTAAAGATTTTTAGAAGTTCAGGTGCAGAAAGTAAGTTTTATAGCGAAATAAAAAGCTTAAACATTTAGCTGCATCTTTAGTTATACCAAAAATGTGATTTGACCAGGTCAATTTTTGGTTTAGACCGATACCCAAAATGTTTAAGTCTTTTATGTGCTGCAAAAATATACCCTAAAATGACAGGTTGGGGGTAGATATTGCAATTTTACCGTGAGATTAGACAGCATTGATTTGTATTTGTGTTAAAAGCAACAAAGGTAAAGGACGAAATACACCATGCAATTTTAAAGATTATATTAAGGATTTGTATTAGAAATAGAATAAAATAAATAATTCAATTCTTACTTCATGAAATAAAAATATCTCCAGTAGAATATTTGAACAGTTTTTACTACTGAGTTTCTAACTATTTTCACTCATCCCTTTTTTTTAAGAATTTTTCTATTAACGTATAGGATTTATTCGAAAGTACGGGTATATTGGAGAATCTGTGAGAACGATTAAGAGTAACAGCAATTTAAAAGATGCATAAAATTTTCTAAGCCGTTATCACTTATTATTACCAATGCCCTTATCATTTATCTCCGATCTCAGCTCCCATATAAATGTATTTTAATACTTATAAAACAGTTATAACTTATAATACTCAACATTATAAAATTTACATAATACTTTATAATATGATTATAATTATTATTGTTTAAATTTTCACAACAAATTTATTAATTTTTTTCCCAAATATGTTTTTTTCTAATTTTAGGTATTAACAATAATAATAATATAACAAGTAATTACCAAATATCATCACAAAATCCACCACCACATAATTTACATCATTCACATTTACATCCTCAACATCCGCATCATCCACATCATCAACAACAGTATCAACATCATTTACAATCACCAGTACCGGCACCTCCAGCTCCATATTATTATACATAATACGAGGCAAAATCAAATTATTGCTGAAAAAGTATAAGAACAACAACAACAACATCAACATTTACAACAATAATAATTTTCTTTAACTCTCATATTCTAATAATAATTTTCAATAATTTTCATATTATTTTTGATCAAAAGTTTCATTTTCCAAAATATTTTTAAATTGTATTTAAAAAAAAAAAACCAACCGTTAATCAGGGAAATTTTAAAATTATATAAGTTGTAAGGATAACGGTATATAAACAAAACAAAAACAAAAAAATGTATACGAGTAAATGAAACAAAAACTAAAAAACAAAAATAAATCATATATATGTATATGTATGTAGCACTTAAAAACAATTACTTGCATAAAATGCTTAATTTGAAATATAATCTTTTTTTTATTTTTTGTTTCTTATGGCAACTCTTTTTTTTCCTTTTTATCTCACGTTCTGTCATTTTTAATGTAAACATTCACACTTTGATTTACAACAACTAGTACCGTTACATTTTAAATAGTGTCATTCAAAAAATGTGTAAAATACACACACACACACACACACACACACACACACACACACACACAATTGTATGTGAAAAATAATTTCACTTAAAATTATTGAATAATGTAAAACTAAAACCGTGTATATCCAAATACTATGTAAATCAAGGATTGAATGTTTATACATATAAAATGTTATGTAAATATGATATATAAATATACATATATATAAACTTAAAACAAAATTAAATAAAAAAAAAAAAACAAAATAAGAAATTTAAATTAATTATAAGATATATAAACAAGAAAAAAAAAAACTATTATTTAGTTATTAAATAGTCTAATTACAAAGTTATTATTAAATTAATTATAAAATAATTAAGAAAATTGTGTATAAAAAAATTATCAAAATGATTTAAAAATTAAAAAAAAAAAAAACTTTAATTGTAATTAAAAATGTTTATGTATTTTCTTTTTTTTGTAAAATAAAATCACAAGTATTTAAAAAAAAATTTAAAATAAAATTTAACAAAAAAAAACAAAATTTCGTAATAAAAAATTAATATAAAATTTAGCTTCAATAATTATTAATTTGGTCTTAATTAATAATGATTAAAAAATAATTTAAGAAATTTAAAAGGGAATTAAAAAAATTATATATATATATTAAAAAAACAAATGTGAAATTAAAAGGAAATATATTTAGATATATATTTAAATTAATATCTATATTATTAAATTACATTAAAATAAAATAAAAAAACAAGACTATATTAGAAATATATTAAATGGTATTAGAAAATTTGTTTAAACAAATGTAATAAAATTTATATAATATTTAACTTAATTAAACTTTACTTTATGAAAGTGACTTTTCCTAATTACAAAATTTTTAAGCTAATTTCAAACTTATACATTGAATACATTTCAAACTTATACAAAATGCATTCACTAATTTCCAAAACAAAGCCCTGAAGATTAAAGTAAAATATACTATTAATTAATTTATAAAGTAATTAACTATTTGTTATGATAATATTTAATATGTAAACCAAAACATTTGGGTACATATTACTTGCCAATCATCAACTGTAAATTGATTTTCATAATCTTTTTATCTTCTATCTTCATTCGTCATTCTAAATATTTTTCCGAAAATATCCAATTTTCATTTTGAGACATGTAAAAATATATACATAGCGATTATTTATCCTCGAATTTCGAGGTGCAGGGAGGTATTAGTTTTTAACTATAAATACCAAATTTTTTTTGTAATAAATTAATTAAAATGATTTTAATCAAATTAAATATTATGATATAATTCTTTATTCGATCTTTATTAATTAATAATTGATTGCTTGCAAAAATTTTTAAAAAAAATTAACTAATGTGCTATTTAAGCCTATAATTATTCTAAAAAATTTACACAAATTTAATAACTTAATACTAAACAAAATATTAAAACCGATTTAATAAGATAGGATAATCGATAATTCATTAATGAAACAATTAATTTTCTAAATAATGATAAATCATTTTGTTTAATTTAATGTAAACTCTCAAAAATAGTAGTTATAGAAAAATTTCTTTCATAATGATTTAACTCATCTTCCACATAATATGCTTTAATTAAAAGCAGGTTAGAATTACTTAAAAAATTATTTAATATTACAATAATGGTTTAATTTTTTAAAAATATCTATAATTTTATTCAAAGAGTTTTGAATATCCAGTACTGCACCTTAGTTAATCAATTTTTAACTTCAGTTTATATTAATGCTTTCAAAATGCCCACTAACATACGACACAAGAGGCTGATATTTATAAAATAAGACTAAATACTAGATATTGCTAATATTTAAGTATTCCATAGTATTACTTATTTATTTATGAACTTTGTTGCTATATTTAAGCATTGTTGAGTATTATCGAGTATTAAGTTAGTCTAGTTTATACTCAAACTATTGCAGAAACATAAGTAAATGTCACATACTTCTTAAAACTCAGTATTTACTACTTTAGTACAGTAAGTTAAGCATTACTAACTAAGTGAAGCTCGAGTTTTAGCATTATCGAGTAATTACTCGTACTTTCTAAATATGGGCCAATTGTGTCATATGTTCAATTAAGGGTTAGCTTAGAATTGTCTCAATCCATGTTAGTAATTGATATTCACAAGTATATTTTCGTAATATCACTGAAGTTTAATTTATACATATAATATTATAAATTAACATATGGTTTAAAACCAAATAAAATTTGATCTTAAAATTAATGTTTAATTTAATTAAGTAAAAAATAAATTATTTAAACTTCATAAATTGTACACAAATTATGAAGACTCAACTGAGAGAAAAACTAACATAAAAATAAAAACATGGCGTTGCCTATGCTTTTTCTAATAATTCTTCAAATAATTTTAATTCAATGTCGGCATTAGATTTTAAAATTAAACCAGGCCATGTCTTGAAGATTATTATTACCGATCTGGTATTATTTATAAATAAAATAATACCTGTATCAAGATATTCTAAGTTTGTATTAAGAAACTTTCTCAAAAAAATGTATCAGTTTTCTTAGAATTTATAAAGGAGAATTTACCTAAAATAACAGTAGTTTTAAAAAAAAAATTTTCTTAAAATTTCTTTCGACACTAAAAGGTCTCGAACCCATTTTTCTGGATTAAAAAGTTTTAATTAAAAATGTTTTAATTCAAAATATACAAAACAAACTTCACTTTGTTAATATTTTTAAGAACTCACAAAAGTTTAGGTTTTAATTTTGCTCTTATGAACTTCGCTATTGAGTGAAGATAATTATCAATATTATTATAAATCATTCTTGTTACCATACGTGCAAACCTATATATCTAAAAATTTCCTAACAGGTCACCTTTTTAAAATTTTCACCATTAAATATCAAAATTAAATATTTTAAAATTAGAATAAAAATTAATTACATTTATAAATCAAACGATTAGTAAATTCCTTTTTAAAATACTTGGTAGTAAATTCTGCATTATAAACTAAATATAAGTTATTTAATACCATTTAATATATTTAAGTCAAAAAAAAAAAAAAAAAACTCACATTAAATGTAAGCAAAAAAACCTAATGAAAAAAAAAAATAATGTTAAAAAAAATACCAAATTAATTTAAAAAAAAGAAAAACAATAATAAAACAAAAAAAAAAAAACAAACTTAAAAGCTAAGTAAGAAATATGTATTTAAAAAATAGAGATGGGCAATGTGCAAGTGCTTCAAAAAAAAAAAATTGTACTCAATTTTTGAGTGAAAATTAAAAATAACTAATAAAAAGAATGAAATAAAATGTTAATAAACGATAACAGCATAATATATATACATATAAATATATAAATTAACAAATTTACTATTTAAAAATGTTTTTCAAAATCCAGTATCTTTTTTTTTTTTTTTTGTTTTTGTTTTTCTACAACAAAAAAAATTGTGAATTGTATACTAAAATATATATATATATATAAAATTAATATTTAAATTTAAAAGTAATTATTTAAGAATTAAAATAAACACAAAAAAAAAAACATATAATTCCTAACATTGGAAACAAGTTGCAATAATTTAAAACAAAATAAAAAAAACAAAATATTATATATTGTATAATATACATATATATATATATATATATATATATCGTATTTATATACGTATATATTTATATATTCAAAAAGATCTTAACTAAAATTTGTATACTTAATTAAAAATAAACATAATGAAAATAATATAATTAAATAATAAATTAAATAATAGATAAGTGTATATAATTATTATATATTGTAAAGTATTTTGAAAAATTTAATTATAATGAATTTAATTTTAATTTATAATATAAAATATAAATAAATAAAAAAAAAGAAAGATTATAATAATAATGAACCTTAAATAAGAAAAATATTTATAAAATTTCAAAAATGAATATAAAATTGTGTTTTTATTTAAAATTTTTTTTTTTTTCATAAATGAAAATGTTCTATCGATTTTGTATATACACATATATACTGCTTAGAAAATAGGGAACCTATTTTGTATAAATTTATCACATTTTAGTTTTGCAAAATTTATAAAGCAGGATTGGGTTCAGTTATATCTGGTTATTATTTAACTGTCACATCTGAAACGGAAAGCAGATTCACTCATTTATCACATTGTATGTGGTAGGGGACTGTACATAAATAAATAAATAAAAAAATAAATAAATAAATATCTGTTTCGAGTCATAGATTATTTCTGTCATTTAGGCCAGAATTCTAAAAACTTTTTGTAATTAGGAGATTTATGTAAAGCTTGGCCCAAGGCTATGTAATACAAAATTATTGATGCTCTAATTAAATAATCCAAAAAATAAAATGACATTTCCATTTTTTAAATGCAAAAATTTGACTGGAGTAAATTCCACTTTAAACAGAAGCACTATAACATTGTAGATTACATTCGTTTTCAATAGTTTCAATAAATATAGATTCTTTTTTTACATTTATAACTACAAAAATTTTAAATTCTTGATCACTTATCAATTTTCTTGTTTTTTTATTTAATATTAAAATGCTATGTCCGTTGAATGTGAATAACAAGGGGATATATATTTCTATATAATATATAGGACTAAATAGGACTATGTAAATTGAATTTGGTTATAATTTTTCATATTTATTTATAAAATAATGAAATTTGTCAAATACAAATAAGTTTTCGGACTGAATTAATTAAATTATTTAATAATTCAGCAAATTCACAAATTATTTTGTAATTCTAAAGTCGTTTTTTTAATAAACAGTCTCTAATTTCAACTTTCAAGCAGTTTTAAACAGATCACTTCAATCGCTCCAATAGATCTTTTGATAAATTTTATTCCTCCTAAATGTATGCAATATTTATAAATTTGTTTTAAAAACATTTTGATGTCCTATTTCTATAATGTGAAATAATGTTATAGTTTTCATAATTATCTATTAATTATAATTTCATCTTATTTTTAATTTTATCTTAAATGAATTTGAAATTGTTATTTAATATTAATTTGAATAATATTATATATTTTTAAATTATTTATAATTTTCTTCTCAAATGATTTAGATCAACGTAGTTATAAAATAACAATTAACATTTTTAACTTTGAAACTTAATTCATAAAACTAAATTCATAAAATTAAAAAAATATATAATAAAACATAAAAATATATAATGCAAATGCAAAACTAATAATATAATTAAAAATTAATACTGAATTAGTAAAAAATAAATAAAGAAATGGTATTTAGACATAAAACAAAAAATAATGATAAAATTAATCAAATAAAACTAAAATTTTAATTGAAAAATTGTAATGGTTAGTATAAGAAGGTGATAGGGAAATACCTCCGTTTCATTTGCCTGTAATGTCATTTGAAAGTATTTAATACTATTTGACTGTATTAATATTCAACCGAATTTATTCCAGTAATATCTAACAATTGTGTGCAAGATTATAACTTTAGAAGCATTTTAGAGTGCGGTGCTTGGTATTTTATTTTCCAGAATTTTTTTATATTTATATATTTTTTATAATTAGTAATTATTTCTTCGGTTATTCATGTTCAAAATTTATTAAAAGTTCAATAGAATTGAAATTAATATTCGTTTTCTTTGCAGTATTCGCTCCAAAACAGTTTTTGAAGTGAGATGGTAAATTGCTGACAAAAAAATAAATTTAAAATAAATAAATCATATAATTTATAAATTAATAAAACAATTAAGAATTAAATAAAATAACAAAAGGATCTTTAACTCCCTTTAAAATTTTTACATGGGACATAAGTCAATTGACAAGTGAGTTATAACTTCATATACTAATTTTTAATGCCAATTATAACATCATATAACTAAAATTATATACATATACTAATATATTTAAGTCGAAATTTGCTTGAAAAACTTTCAGGAAGTTTTTGGATCTTTATAATTCAAGAAATGATATTTATCATTATCACAGTAAATATTAAATGGAAAGCAATATGTATTTATATATTTGTCTATGCGAGATTCTGTATTAGGAAGCATATTTAAGTTGGTTGAAAAATCAAAATTGACCCCTTTTCCAGAGTATTTATGAAATCATGTATGCGAAACTTTGGTTATAAAATTCGGTTTTTTTTTTTTTTTTTTTGGAAAAATGGAGTACCCCTGATTTCGAATCCAACCCGAAAATGTGTGCTAATTATTTTTAATATTATAGTTCAAGAAAGTCTGTATATATTCGTATCTGTCTTAGAAGTTATATAATTAAAATTAGTATTTGTTTTCATATTACTAATAACATCTCAGCTGAGAACTCACCACTTTTAGTCAAAACTATAAGGGTCATAAGTTCCCTAGGGTGTCCTATTAAATGAATCATAGGTAAGATCATGAATTAATGAATCATAAGGTAATTGCATGATGACTCTAACCCATCTTTTTAAACATTAAATGCATTAAATGCAACAATTGAAAACCAACAAATATATTTGCAAGGGAATCTCTAGATGGGGAGTAGAGAATTGTAGACAGAACTAGAAGAGCTGGAAGGAACAATATTGAAGAAAATAAATAAAATACAGGATTGAAAGACTTATTAGATGGAAAGACTTAAGGGATACTCTATGCTATTTAACAGAGTTATAGGAATGGTGGGACTACGTTCATGAGTTAAACACTTATTATATTTTGTTATCTTAAGTTATATATATTATTATTTTTTGTTGAGCTTCACATCCTTTTATTAACTTACGAAAACAGAAAATTCCTTAGTTCTTTTATGTTCTTATAACCTCAAAATATTTTGCTGACCTTCAGTTTGACCTTCTACCTAAATACTTATTACAAGAATTAAACAATAAGTTCGATCAAAAACTTAAACAATACAAATTAAGTACCTACTTAATATTTAATATAATTTTAATTACTTTAAATTAACCATTCTGTATACTGACTGACGCCCAAATTCTTGGTACTCGTACTTTCAATTTTCCTTTATTGTTTTCAAAATTTTTTTTTTGCAAATTTTTCCAATTTCATTCATATTATAAAATTGATCTTTATTATTTGCTTATCGTTTTTTTTTGTCATTGAATTAAAATATAAATTAAACATATTGGTATATACGAGTAAATATGTTTATACCAGAACGCGGCGCCACCTGTCAAAATGTTATTGTTTTCTCTCACGATTTAGCTTAATAAAAGAATTCACTAAAATTTAAACTCTTTATATATTATTATTATTTTATTATTATTTTTGTTTTTCGTGACATAATTTCGAACCTGGGTTAATCCTATTGTCATCTACTCTTCTGAATCCAGAAAACAACTTAAAAAAAGAAAATGAACAATGTTGGTGGCCCCAGAACAATTTTTTTTTTTCTCTTGCTTACCCTTAAATCAGTCGGTAGTTTTAATACAATTCATAATAGTGGATGTTAACGATCATTACAATAGTCTACTGTTATTTAAATGTTCATTGAATAAAGGTTTCAGAACAGAAGAAAAAAAAACAAAAAACTTATTACATCTGTCCTCAGATGGGTTAAAGCCACCATAAATGTTGCAAAAAAAAATAAAATATAAGTTAGTCATGATAGTATTTTTTGTTTGCTTTTTTTTTTAATTCAGTTCATAATTGTTGTAATTCATGATAAACGTGATTTACATAAAATTTTTGACCCCTTGTTACTAAAAGGGGCAACTTAAGTCTTATATTTATGTTTTGTATTCGTAAAAAAAATTCACATTATGGGGACACATACAACAGCAGAGTAATCTGTAGATTTTTTAATTTAACAAATTTGAAAAAATATTTATTAAAAAAAAAATTAACATAAATAAAATAAAAAAAAAATGTATAATGAAATTTAATCATGGAAAATTATTATGCTACATATATTTTAGTATTATTCTATTTGTTTTTAGTTTAATTTAAATATTGGAAATTGACAGAGGCAATTGGCGCAGAGTAATCAACACGCGATGAATTTGTAAACAATAATTTATTATAGGTTTTAAAATATCTGATATTTTAAGTTAGATGATGTTATTGGTGTGCTGTATTTAATGGACTTTATTTGTGAATTTTTTACAAGTTTTCTTTTAACTCACAGATCATTTCTGTAATTTTATATTTAAAGGGTCTTGTGAATTAAAAAATTTTTTAGAATTCAATTGGCAAAATTATCACGTTTGGCGGTTCTGCATGGCGTGGCATACGAAGTGATAGCAATTGGGTATCACTTCTAAAATTGCCCACGAAGAGGTATCACGTCTAGGAAATTTTAAATGTTAATAAACAAATATGAAAAACACTAGAAATTAATTTAAGTGCAATAGCATTGCTTTTGTTCGATTAAAGATTTTTAACATGCATGCTAGTTTAGGCTCCAGAAAATTTTCATATGTTTTAAAAAAACATAATAAATTTGATATTTTTTATTATTAATTACTAGTAAAGGAGGTTAAAATAAAAAATTATGTTGATTATGATTAAACTTATAAATCTTTTCTGAAAAATTCAGAAAAAATTATAAAATATGAAAAATATGTTGATTAAACTTATTAATCTGAAAAATGAAAGGTACATAATAAAAATTTAAGTTGTTCAAAAAGGTGTAGGTAATTGAAAATAATTTGAATTATTTCTTACAGGTACTTCTTCTTGTATTTTGCATTGAATTGTTTTCTTCATTTCCATAAGAACCGCACAACATTAAAGAACTCATCCTTATAAAATCATAAACTAAACTAAATTTAAAATTCTCATTAATTATTTTTAAAACTTTTCGCAACAACAATAACTCAAAAGTAAAGTAAAAACAAAATATTTTAACTTTTAAAAACTAGTTTTGACAGAAATTACTATCAACTTTACAAAAATGACACACCTTAAAAAAATCTTCCAAAATAGCTAGGCGTGATAATTTTTTTAAGTGCAACGCGCTAGAGAAGCGCATTATATGAAGTGATGAACCTCCTAGAATAGGATGATTATGTCTACATCGATCATAATAGAATTGGATTTGAGGTTTTGTCCTCGAAATACTAAATAGATTTTTTTGATGTAAAGATGCTCATAATCCATAAGTCAATAATTTTTATAGAACTATAGCTCATTTAATCTCTCAGGTGAATCTTAGGTTAAGTCATTCACATACTTATAAATCCCCCAAATAAATGAAGATCTAAAGCATGTATTTCAACTACAAGACAAATAATACGAATACATCATTTAGGCATAATAAACTTGATCTGAAAAAAAAAAATCCAACGAATCGAAGATTATGTCTTTAAAACTTGTTTAAGTTTTAATTATTCTGGATATCAAGAATAGCTAACATGCAAGAGTATTACATGTGGTTACCATGGAGATTTGTGAAGAAAAATTATTTTCAATATTTTTGTTTTTTTTTTTTTGTTATTAAAAATCTGTGTCTAGTACGGGAATCGAACTTCGGCTTCCTTTCGTTACCACCAAAGTCATTTGTTAAATGCTTCTTCAAGAAACTTCTTCTTCAAGGAACTTATTTGATGCCTGCAGGTGTTGATGTGATTTTTTCTAATCCTAGAGATTATTTTACTCAGAGATTTCCATTCAATATCGGGTTACAAATTATTTTTCGATATTATTTCGGAATAAATTTTGACATTGGAAACAAAAATTCGAAAATAAAATATTTGTTGTATCCCTTAAAATTAATAATATCTTGTTTTCTTACACATGTAAAATATCATATCCAGAAAATTTGTTATTATTACTAGAAGACTTCATTCTTTTTCAATTTAACTAATGGACAGAGGGTTTTTTTAAAAAAACAAAATTTCACTATTTTCAATTACGTAATAAACAAATATCTAATAATATTTTGGCACAGTTTAAGAATCCCGCCCTTCTTCGTACCAAAAAAAAATTTAAGCCTAAAATAAACAAGGGAAATCTTCTTTAAAAAATCTTATTATTGCTTTGGCCACATTTAACTGTTTTTCTGACACAATCAAACTAAAAACTATTATTTATAATTATTATTTTCAATAAAAATTTTTATGCAAAAAAAAAAATCCAATAAATTACATTTAATCAAGATCCATAAGTTAAAATTAAAGTGTAAAATCAATAAAATTCTGTTAATCTTTTGCAAACTCAGATAAAACTGACCATTGAAAAATTTGAATCACAATTGATTTTAAATAATCTTGTAGGAAAGTACATTTTTAATAATATATTTAAGAGTCATTATTACTGTACTATTAATTTACTTTTTACTTTATCTTAAACAAATAAATTTGCACCCCATTTATATTTAGCGCAAAAAATCTTAAGATTTCAAGAGTAAAATTTTTCGAAAAATTTTTAAATATGTAAAGATTTAATCACCCTTTGTTAGTCATGTTACAATTAAAAAAAAGAGGGGGTGAGTGGTAAAATCTTTTAGATTACTTAAATTTATTGAATATTCTTTCCTTTGTATAAGAAAAATATCTGAAACTCCGTAATGTGTGCAACAGATTACAAAAAAAAATGCTATGTTCATCACAGAACAAACCGCTATTACAACAAAAGCGTAATGGACTCTTCATTTAAGATTTTTACGTACACAAGTAATAATTTTTATTAAAGTAATATTAAGTTTAAAAATTACCCTATAAAGAGTGGTCCCTGGGGTTACTCTATTTTCTAAAAACTTATTTACTTTGCCGTTTAGGCTGTACACTTGTGTATAAATAGATGGAGATTACAAAAAAAACCATTTTATTTTTGGGTTTCTTCGCATAATTGAAAAAGTCTCAGACTTTAATTTTAGCTGCCAAAAAATACTTCCACCTTTATTATATTTCATATATAGCGGTTGGTTAAAGTATAGTCTATTGGAAAACATTTATTTATTGTTTTTTGTTAACTGGAAGTAGATAGAAGGCATCAAAAGTTTTGGATTTTATAAATATAAACAAGTTCATTATAAAATTAAATCTTAAAATTTTTACTTTTAATAACAATGAACAGCTTGGGTTTCGTGATCGATATTAGCAAAGGAAGAATAGTTGTAGGTAAGAATTCTGGAATTGTTGTAGGTAACTGGCGGTTATGTCGGATCCATTGACCAATAAGGAGTTTATGGGATTCAAATAAAGGCATCCCACAAAAGAATACCACATGTATTATAATATTTTTAAAATAATATTTTACGAGCTCAACATTTTTTTAAACATCTAATTATTTTAATCAAAATCCTAAAATCAAATTAACGATACTAGAGTTAACTATAAAGTCCTGAGTTGATTACCAGAAAGTTTAAAATTAATTACAAAAAAAACAACCGTGTTAAATATAAATAAATTCATACCACTGAATAAGAAATAAAATTTTAGTATTCAATTCTTTTTTTTTTTTGGAATATTAAAAACCAAACAAATTGACATTTTTAATTTTATTACACACCTTAAAACCCAATTTACCTCAGCAGGTATCAGCGCTCAATTTATGCAATAAAATGATCGAAGTTAATTTAATGTATACAGTTTATGTGAGATTGCGTGATAGTGTATATTTTTTCATATGATTTGAAAATGAATTTATGGGTTTCTGAAATTTTATACAAAAAAAATTTCAAACTAAATAAAAATAAAAGTTTTCTTTTAAGAAATTAAGTTATTCCTCAACTAAAACTACATGAGGTATTTGTATTTTGACAGTTATTAATACTAAAACCTGATATTAAACTGTCTTTAACTTACGTCTTACTAAATAAAAGCAAATTTATAATTGTGAAAGATATATAGAATGGTGGCTTTTCTTGAATGTGGCAAATTTATATAAAATTTTGAAAGTAATTTAGTAAATAATGGTCTTATACTCATATACGGTCTGATACACTTACGAGTAGTTTAATTTTAATTTAGGTAAGATGTACTATATTATGAGAATTAAAAATAGAATTGAGTTTTGTCGGAATTTGATACAGTTTAGTTGCAGTAGAGAGTTGAGAGCTTTTTGAATAATTAGTTATAACTCTAAATTTTTAATTTATTTATTAATTTATTCGTAGTACCAGAGAATAATAAATATTGCCTGTTATTATAATAGTCATTTACCTATTTTGCATTTGGACTTCTTATTAAACTATTATGATACACCTACACTTTATTTTCTTATTAGATATGATTTAGCCAGGGTTTGATGCCGAGTCATTTCGATTGAAAAGGTGCCACTTAGACCACTGAGCTATCGGTTAAACCTTAGTTTTCTTTACCTTTTCTCAATCAACCAATCACATTTGAAACTCGTCAAGACAAAAAGTTTTCATTTTTGAGCTATTGTAATACTTCTTGATATTTTCTGATAAATTTCAAATCGTTCTTGAAAAACTAAATTTCAACTGCTCAAAATAGCTGTCAAAGGTTCAATTTTTAAAAATACAATCAAATACCTGTTCGGAACTTTAAAAAAGAGGTTAGACAGTAAAATGAAAGTGGAGAAATTTCGAAGTAAATACAACATAAAGTTTTAACAGCTTATTCCAAGGATTCCTAAAAATCATATTTACTAAACGGAAACTAAATTATTTTTTTTCTCGACCCGGGAGATTACACAGTATTAGGAGGCATAGATATAAAATCACATGTTAAATAATTTCCATATACTTTTAAAAATTTAAAACAAATATTCTATTCCTAATGAATCTTCTGAACCTATAATGATATTACATTTCAAGAATTAAATTTTATATTAAACTTTTCTTTTACACATAAATATGTACTCTCCTACACTCTAGACCCTATTCCCTATATTTTTAAATAATGATAACCTGAGTTCAGCAGTTACAGCTGAACTGAATTTTCAAACTTTTATAGAATAAAAAAATTGCCTTTATATAGGTAATTTTTAATGCTGATTATTCAATACTGAAGGAATAGTGAATCACTATTGAAGTTCCGTAAAATGAAAGAAACAACAATATAGTACAGTTAATCTCTATATCGCTCTCCTTTTTATACCTTATATTCCATCATTAGCAATTAAATTTAATTAGAGTTAAAAAGTTAAATGGCGGAAGTTGTTATTATTAAATTGATACGTGAAAAAATTTTCAATAAAAAAATAATACCAAAAAGGTACATAGGTAGTTTGTTTAATTATTCTAATAATTTTTAACAAATAGTAAAATTAATATTAGTTTATTACTGAAGCAGAGCTGAGAAAACTACTTATATTCACTACTGAAAAAGTGTTGAAAGGAACTACTTCCATTCACCCACCACTGAAAAAGCGCTAAATAACTACTTCCGTTCGCCACTGAAAAAGTACCGAAAAGTTCTGAAAGGAAGTAGAAAAACTTTCAATGTGTAAGTGCAAAACTGATGAATTTTTTCCCACTATTCATATTAAATTCTGTAGAAAAGAAGTACTTCCATTCAGCACTTCTGAACTATTTCTGCACTACTTGTGGGAAATCAGGGCATAAACCGATACATTCTACTACACATTATATTATACAAATAAACATTATTATTTTTTCAAATTTATTAATCCAATAAGAACCAAAACAAATAAATAAACCGTTTCAATCTTTACTTTTGACAAAAAAAAAACCTTAAAATCCAATTAGTTTCCAATTAGAATTCAAAAATCTATAAATTCTCCTTAAAACAAAGGTAACAAAATTTTATTTCTAATTGGTACAACCTTTAAATACAGTTAACCAAGTAAAAATAAAATCCAAAACCATATTTACACAAATATTCCCATTGAAAAAAAATTTTATAAGGTTTCTTTAAAAATGGTTTGCGCCTTCGATCACCTACAAAGTGGTTCTGTTTGTAATGTTTCCTAATATGAACAAAAGATGGCTTTATATAAAAATTGTAAAAAGAAAATTTGTAATGGCTGATTTTATAATAAACAATTTCTATGGTTTCTTTTAATATAACAAAAATGGAATAAAACTTTTTCTTTTATTGTTGTTTTTTATTTATTTTACCGTTATAGTTTATAAGTATATATATTATATGTGTTGAATATATGTGTACATATTAATATTATTATAGGAGCGACTATGTAGTAATATTTTATTTTTAAAAATTTTTATACAGATTTGTTTTAATTGTGAGGGTTTCCTAAAGAATTTTATATGTAATTGGAAATTGTTGAATAAAAGTTGAAATTAAAATTTCCTTTCATGGGAACATTTAAAAGAACATTAAAGCAAAATAAGAATTTTATGTATCTGATTTTAAAAATATTAAAAATTATATTATCTGCAAAATTTGAATTGTTTTAGGTTTAAACGTCATTCAACAAGGTGTCATAAATTTTTATTAATTTTATTTCATTTATGTACAGTCCCTTACCACATACAATGTGATAAGTGAATGAATCTGCCTTTTCTTTTAAAGTGTTGCATTTAAATTTATTTTATATTAACTCTAGGAAATTATGGAAAGTGTTAAATAATACTATAAGGATTACTAATAAGGATATTTCAGAACATATAACAAGCATTGTAAAAAAAAGTGGAGAAAGGACAAAGGATGAAAACGAAACGGCAAACACGTTAAATGAATTTTTTAATGAAGTAGGAGAATCCATTATAAAAGAAATAAAAAAAAATAATAAAGTAACTATAGAACACATAAGAAATAATAAAACATTATTTCTTAGACCTGTTACTGAAACAGAAATTTATCAAATTATTATGAAGTTAAACAGAAATGCAGCCCCAGGATTAGATAATATAACGGTAAAGGATTTACAGGAATTAGTTAATATTATCAAAAAAACATTGACAATATTGATAAATAAATGCCTTGAAGAAGGAGTATTCCCTGATTCATTAAAAAAAGCGTACATAGTGCCAATTCATAAAAGTGGATCTAAAGATGAATGTGGTAACTATAGACCAATTTCTATCCTAAACTCAATATCCAAAGTATATGAAAAAGTAATTAATATAAGGATAAGAAATTTTATTTCAAAAACGATTGGTTTTGATCCAAATCAATATGGTTTCCTAGAGAACAGCGGCACAGAATCAGCAATAACAGCTACGTTAGAATATATTTATGAAGCACTTGATGAAGGATATTTCGTCGGTGCAGTATTTATTGATCTTACGAAAGCTTTTGATGTGGTAAATCATCGTAGACTGATTAGTTTTTTAGATATATTGGGCATAAGAGGTACTAGTAATCTTTTATTAAGCAGTTACTTAACAAATAGGACTCGGTGTGTTAAAGTGAACGAAGTGCTTAGCGATGAACTTATTATAAAAACAGGTGTACCACAAGACTCACTGCTAGGACCGCTGTTGTACCTTTTATATATAATGAATATGCCGAAAAATAATTTTATTTCAAATTATAAGGTTTATGCAGATGACACTAATATCATTGCTAAAGCTAGAACAATACAAGAACTCGAAAATATACTAAATAAGGATCTAAATGCGATATGTAATTGGCTAGATTACAATGAACTCTGCATTAACGCTAAAAAAACCAACTATTTTTATTTAAAACACAAAGAAAAAATAGCGAAAATATTACTCTTAAAATAAGGGAAACAATTATTGAAAGAGTAGATAAGGTTAAATATCTGGGAATAATAACAGATGATAACTTGAAAAGGGGCAATCATATCAAAAACGTGAAGAAAAAAGTTATGCCAATTATATTAACTATAAAAAGATGTGGCGGTATTTCCCCGCATGCTGCAAAGCTTATCTATAATAGTCATATACTATCAAGAATCAGGTATAATATATGTAGTTGGAGCCAGTGCTCAAATTTCGATATTAATCAAATTGGTATTTTAATGAATAAAGCGCTTAAAATTCTTTACAAATATAATTACAGAACTAGTACTAAGTATTTGTGTAAAAAAACTAATGAATTAGATATTAACCAATTAATTTATTTTGAAAAAGGTAAATACATTTATAAAGTAATAAATAGTAACATTAAATCAAATTTAAATTTAATAAATAGAGAAAATGTACATAAATATAATACTAGAAATAAAAAAAATATTGAAATACCTAAAGCTAGAACCACAAAGAAACAAAAAAGTTTAAAATGTAGTGCTATTAAAATTTTTAATTCATTACCATTAAACATTAGGAGAAGTCAAACTTTAGAAATATTTAATAGAAAATTTAAAAAATATATAAAAAGCTTTAGAAATTAAAATTAAAATTGGAAATAAGTAAAATTAGTGTATTCAAAATAATTATTTTTAAACTAAAATTAATTGTAATTATATAATTTATTAGATTGTAGTTATAATTAATTAATTTCTTATACATAATTTTATATATATTGTAAAATTATCTGTAATTAAATGAAATAAAAAAAAAAAAAAAAAAACTTTGGGAACTGGTCCTCTTAATTCCAATAATAATTAAAATACATTATGCATCTAGGGATATAACCCAATTAATTAGGGTTATAACCCTAAATGGGATCCAAATTTGAACCGTAAAAATTCTTTAAAGACGATATCTTTAATTTTATTTTGCTTTAGGCATTCTAAGTTAAGTTATATGTGGTAGGAGATTGTATGTAATTAAATAAACAAATATTAAAAGCCCTATACAATTTGCTTTTAAAAATTTTTAAAGCTTATAAGAACAGCTGTCTGTTACTGTTTTCTCTAATTATCACTGTTTAAATATAGAGCTTTTTCCATTCTTTGTGGGGCTGTAGCTCCGTAACGAGGGAGACTACAAAAAAAAGTTTTAACATTAAATTATTTTTATTGCAATACCTACTGATATTTTACTGTTATACCGTTGCTGATATTTCTTAGTCAGCCGTAGGTAAAAAGGGACGGACGAACAGAGTGAAGCTATATTTTTACAAAATTTTTTGAAAATGTGCTAAAAATTAAATAGGTTATAAACAAAATCAATTCCTCAACGGTAATACCATCAGTTTGAGGTTAGTTAAAAATATTTAAATAT
Organism: Dolichopus griseipennis; assembly: GCA_963082915.1. Classification (NCBI taxonomy): domain Eukaryota; kingdom Metazoa; phylum Arthropoda; class Insecta; order Diptera; family Dolichopodidae; genus Dolichopus; species Dolichopus griseipennis. Next base: position 71,321,120 of record OY720443.1, on the reverse strand, counting down.
CACTAAATAAAAATTTGACAATATTTCATTTTAGTGCCTGCGTGTAATTTCTTAATTTCCTCCGTACTTATTCTACGTTTATCCTATTAAATTATTAAAAATGGTTTCTTAAAAATTGGAAAACATATTTTTGGAAGGCAAATTTCGCATGAAAGAATAGGCAAGCATTCTCTCAAATTTAATTGAAGCGTTAAATAATCATATAGTCTATAATGTTTCCTTAAACCCAACCTATAATCATAAAAACTTTACAACATTGTTTAACATTTTCCAATTTAATTTAACAATTTTTATAAGTAGCCATTACAAGTTTGAACTACAAAAAAATTTGTTTATTCATATTTTAATATTAAAAGCAAAATAATACAAAAAAAAAATAAATTTAATATACATAGGTACTACATTGTCATCGTTCTGAATCGGAAACAAATTACAAAACAAAAGAAAACAAAGTCCACCTTTTTTAATTTCTTTTTGTCTTCTGAACAAATTACATACCATTTCTTTTAAGGTTAACATACAAAACAACATAACATAATATGCATATTACAGAATGTTCAGTCAACTGGTTAAAACAGTGATAAAATTAACATGATAAATACTCGTTTTGACATTTTTTGTTTTTTTTTTACCTAAAAGCAAAAGCTGAGCACAAAACAAAACAAAAATAGGGGGAACCAACCTCTTTAAGGTTTTAAATTTCATTATGGCGAGTTCGTCTCATAGTAACAAAAAACAATAAAACAAAAAAAATAAGGCTTTTTCGGTTTCTTTATACGCAAATTAGTGGTCAGAAAATATGAAAACAATTTTATAAATATTAAAATCGATTTGAATTGAAATTTGCTAAGGCTATATGATATTATGTCCAATCCCAATGAACTTCATCCCAAGCAGTGCAATAACACCGTTTTGCTGTCTCTTCCTTGACCACAAGGTTATATTGAGGCTGTTTGAGTTTACTTTTAGATTGTAGGATTCAAAAACTTTACGATTTTCGCAGGTAGTTTAACAGGTAGATCATTTAGATCGTTGAGTTCATGGTTATCAAGAGTTATTTTTTAGCCCTATCTAGCGCTATACATTTTCATGTAAAATGTATAATGGCTTATTTCAATATCTATTTACCACAATTGTGGTATGATTGATTAAATGGGACACATTGTGTAATCGAATTTTCCGCCAATTGGTCAATTTACCATGAAGCCGCCTCTTGTCCAGCTATATCCTGGCCCTATACATGAAGTAGGTTGTGCGATCATATTGAACATTTTAAAATCATTCCTGAAATTTTTAAAATAAGATTTTCTGCATTACCTGCATTATGAACATAATAAATGTAATTTTCAATATAGAAGCCAAATTGTAATTCCAATATATTCAAAAAATTTAAATTGTAAAATCATTCGAGTAATTTCGAAACACTCTGTTAATAATCTTAATCAATGTAAAATTTCGAAATTTGTATTTAAATACAAAAATATAGGAATGGCGAAAAGGATTAAATTACGAACGAAATGGAATAGAAAGAGACAAAAAATACAGTATGACAGAAAAAGATAAAAAATTGTATAACATTTAGGTTCTATTGCGGGTTACATCAATATTTTATTCTTCGGAATAAAAACAAATCCGACATGTTTATTGGCTTGTATTTTGTTTTGTTTTACCATTTTCTTCTTTTAATTTAGAAAAAACCCGGTTAACTGGAAATATTTTTGTATACATATAAAAATGTCAATATATATATATATATATATACATTTATATATATACCATGTTTTTATTCTCTCACTAATTAATTAAGTGATTCTATTTTCCTTGATTTTAAATTGAATTAATTTATTACAAAAAAGAAACAACATACATTGCTACATATTTAATATGGCATTTAACATAGACTAGGTACATAGGTTTGTTAAGTTCAAAAATTAAAAATTTGACATTATGAGTGCACATATATTCGTAATTTATAAAGGAGGAAACTTTATTAATTACAATAAACAAATTGTTAATAAATAATCTAAATTTGTGGTTTTGAAAATTGTCGGTTTAGTTAAAATTAAAAATAAGATTTCAGGGCGTGTAGATAAAATCTCGAAGCGTAAACCGTGAATCTTACTATTGTAAGTGTATTGAAAGATTTTTAAAAATAATTCTATTGTTTAAGAACCCAATAAAACAAATCCCCTAGTTGTAAAAAACTATGAAGTATACAATATTTATTCTTTTATTTATATTTAATATTACAAATTCCATTAGATTTTGGAATATTACTAGCACAATCGACTACCAGGTGCGTTATAGCTTTCATACTACTATTAAACTACCTACATGTAAAATCTTTTTTATCTAAGAAGTTAAATTTTTCAATTGCATACTTTTAGGAGAACTAAAATATAAACAATAATAATGTAAGCCCAACAATGCATGATTGGTTTCTTAAACAACAGGAATTAAACTGTTTAACTGAAATACAAAACGGACTTTGATGGTAATAGAGACCTTGCTTAATGATATAAGAAGTACGAGTTCGATTATGAAGTGAAGAGTTCGACTCTCTAACCAAGCGTCTTTTTTTACAGGGAGCTGTTATATGACTTTTTAAAATAATACGCCCTTAAATGACTTCATCAATATTGATGGTTTATATTAGTGATTACCACATTCTCTAAGAATATCTCTGGTAGGTTCAAATGAATCAAATGAAGAAGGGTAAGCAAAAGCAGTTGAAATTTTTTATTTTGATATGTTTTCGCACAGATTTCAAACTGTATGAGTATTAATTAAAATACCTGAATTCATCTAGTGATAATCTTTTAACTTTATATACATTCAGTCTTTTTTCTTCAATTTATTGCAGTAATTTGCTTTAAAAATTTGCTATCAATACTTTTAATAAAAATTTCAAAAAAAAAAAAAAAAAGAACAAAAAAAAAATATATCTTGAACTTATATCTATACGTTCATTATTTACGCATGTATGACGCATGTAAATGCAAATTAGGAACCAATTACTTGAGGTTTAAATTACATATAATAAATTTTTTGATTTTATTATAATAAAATTATGTATGGTGAAGTTTAAAAAAAATTGTACTGTTGGTAATTTGATATGTTTTCAAGCAAATTTAAAATTTATTATAAAATTAACATAAAACAATGTATGCGTATATAAGTAATTTCTAAATATTTTTTTTTTTTAGTTTAAAGCATAAATGTTAATTCAAATATAGATTAAAATCTTGAACTCATATATTATGGAAGAATGTAAGAAAATAAAATTATGTACTGCGATGGGGGCATTGAATTTAATTTTTAGTTTAGCTTGTATTTGCTCATACTTACATATTCTGAACACAAAAAGGTTAGTTAATAAAGTTGACGAAAATAGTGCATAATGCATACATTTATGCTGGAGTCCTGGGAACGGGTTAGGATTACTTCAACATAACAGAGCTACTCTTCATACTAATAATCTCAGTGCCACCCAATTCGGCATCCAATTTCACATCGTCATCACCATACAATCGGGTCATTCACCTTTTGTATACCTTTTGTTTATCTCGCATATGAAGCGATATTTTAATATGTGTTCCTTTAAGGTAATAACATACATGAGAACGAATTTTTTTTACTAGATAATATAAAGTTTCGAGAGCGACCAACTGGAACTATTCAGTATTCCTTTGGGTAGTGTGCAACTTTAAAACACTTCTTGAACGAAACTTTAGGGAGGCGTTTATACAATTTCGTAACGAGGATAGGAATTTGGAACGATTTGGGATTTTTCTAATTGTCGGATTATTTGGGATGGAGAAAATGGGATCTTAAGAAAAAAGATGTTCATGTTCTTATTAAATTTATTTATATCGTACACATATTTATTATAGAACACATTTGATGAACACATGAATACAGTTTCATACGCGTTACGTCCCTTTAATCCATCTCCCCTAAGCCATGTTGCGTCATCTGGATAATTAAACAGTGTGTTGGGATAAGCATCTGTTGGTTTCCTTCTTTTATTAGGAAAACTTTGATCGAAGGCATTAATTGTTTTATTATTTTAATGCAAGTGTCAATCCCAACTGATATTGAAGCAGATTAGTGAACTTACCATATGACGATGAGTGGAATGAAGTGGAACGTTTTGAGTCTGAATTCGAATAAGAGTTTTGCAAGTTCTATTTTCAGCACTCAATTCGATCAATTTGGAGTATGCACCCCTTTGTCTCTTTTCTCACCCAGAGAATGTTGCCTTGTCATCAAAAAAAAGAAATTCTGCAAAAACCTAAAAATTTGATTTTATGTTTTAACATAATAAAATGTTTACTACTTAATTAAACTAGATTTAAATGTCAAATATTTTAAACCGCAATTTCTTTTTGACTGCCAAAAAAACTTTCCATTCTAATTTAAGTCCATTGAAAAATGCATCATAAAATTAACATTTTTATGATACAAGCTAAACTAAACTTTTACTTCAAAGCTTACTAATTAATACTGAACTAAAGCAGAAAAAAAACTGAATTTTATTGGATTAATTATGATTGGTTGAAGCGATTGTCAAAAACTTTTTTGTTTTAACACAACCTTGAACTTGAAATTAACAAAGCGTATGTTTTGGTTTTAATTTTCAATGGTAAAGACATTTTAAAGTCAAGGAAATTCGTAGAACCAAACCGAATTTTTTTAATAATTCAAAAATTGTTTTAAAATTCTTTTTTAATTTGTCATTAAAAAAAAAAAAAATTAAAACAAAAGACAAAAATTAATTAATTAAACCTGTCTGACTTTTTTTACCTTTCCGAGCAAATGTTCTTCGGTTTCTTTTCTTTTTTTTTTGATATTTTAAGTTTAAAGGCAATTTGTTAAACTAAAACTAATTTTGGTTGTTTTTTTGGTGAATTAATAATTAAAAAAGTAAAAAAACTGCTTTAATTTTGTTACTAATAAATTTTCGCGTAAATTAGAAATTTTATTTGTATGTCATTAACCAAATACAGAAAAAAACGAACAAATCGAACATAAACAAATTTTTATTAAAATTTGAAATTTCTTTATTGAATTTTTTAATTTGCATGTATTGTCTTAAGGAGCTATTAAAGTTTAAAGATTTTAACACTAGGACTACCGTAAATTCAAAAATGGTGGATTTGTTGGGTTTATTTTTTTAATAAATGATCTTTCTTTTAAAACTTGCACATGGTACAACCAATACAAATAGGACTGCAAATACAGCTCGTTTTTTTGTGATTACATACACAAAGCGTTAGATTTTTATTTGTAGTACTACGAGTACAGAAGAACTGCTGTCAAATTTAGAGCATAAAAATATTTCTGCCTTTTATGAGCAACATAAACTGTCAACTTTTGAGATGTCTGGTGACGCTTAAAATAACTGACTAAAGCAACATAATTCAAAATCGTTTGTAGTAACATGAAATATAATTAATTCTATATGTAATTGTCAAAAATGTTTTTAAGTGTAGCAAATATTTTCTTATAGGTTTTAATTGTTTGTGCTGTATTTTGTAATATGTACTTCAGAAAAAAAATATTTAACTTAAACTTACAAAGTTAAAACTGCAAACTTGAACTCAACCGCATACTCTTGTGAATTTAATTACGTACTTTAAAATTTAATTCGATAAATTTGTTTGTTAATAAAATATTTGAAATTTTTTTATAAATTTATTTTGTTTCAATAATGATCTATTTCTCCATCTAATAACTTTTTCTATACATATTTTTAAAAAATGTTGCTAACCTATGTATATTGTTTCACAACCTTGGTTTAGATTCAAATCAAAATACTTGTTTGTTGCCAACATTCTACAATGTACCTACCTACTTAACACCCTCAAGCCTTTATGTACCTATTTAAATGCACATAAAATTGTATTGAATGTTGAGTTTTGAGCTGAGTTTTGCATTATGAATGCAAATTATACATTTTTTTTGATTCTATTATACCTAATTAAGTTAAAAAAAAATTAAGTTTTTTTGATTTTGAAAAAATTAAGTTTTTTTGAAATTTCAAGAAAATATACTGTGAGTTTTAAAAACTAAAATGAACTAATTCATAAAAATTTAAAATATTTTAAATTCATAAAAAAATTTTTGTTTTATTATCTTTATATTAAAAATAAATAAAATATTTTTTGGCCTGCCTATGATAATTTATGACATTTTATTTTCTAAAATAAAACACATCAAACAAAACATTAATATTTTATTTTTTTAAATTGATATTTAATAAAAAACATTAATTTGAATGCATTTGTTACACCTCATTTCCTGGACAAATATAAAAATAGAAATAATAATAATAATAATAGTTTCTTTTTTTATTTTCTTACTTTATAATGCTATAGCCTGTCTTTACCAATCTTACCAGTAGAACGAGGGGGACATATTATGATCTTAGTATTAAACTTGAGCCCTTAAAACATGCAGCAATATATATTGCAATAATTTTATATTTGAATTATCAAGTATTCCTGTATCTGTGAGTTATATTATTTAATTAAAATATTAGTTTATATTTTATGTTGTTTATATTGTACATATTAATGTATTTTGAACTAAAAGACGTAGAGTTATTAATTATTGATTACGTCATTAAATTGAACCCAATAACGAATGGTATCTGAGCCGAGTCAAAAACAAGATAAATTTTTTTTCACTTTTACTGGAACCCACCTTGGTCTTTCGAATGAAAGGTCGGCATGCTGTGCCAAAATACACAGATATAATAAGATATCCTGACTTTGATGTACCTTAAATAATTTCATAAAAACTCTAGATAAAAAAAATTGATTATAATTTAGCTTCAATGATTTCAAGTTAAATAAAAAATTAGAAATATTAATTCAAATATACAGCCATAAAGCATATGAAAATTTTTACAGTTAATGTTATCTATAATTTGATTAATTGCAGCATTAATAACAAATTTCAATATTAAACTTTTCAGAACCCCTTATCAAATTAATTAGTTTATCATTTAAATCTATTCTGTTTTAATTTTGCAAATTAGGTACATATAAGATCCCTACAACAACCAACTAAACAGTTAACTTTCATTATTAAAAACTCATTAACTAACTAAATTTTTTTTTTTTTAAATAATCAATCAATTTTTTAATCATGCAAATTTGAACATTTAAATATACCTTGAATTTTATTTAAATCTTTTTTACATATTAAACATAATGTCCTTCTTAATCCGTTTCTTGTTTTTGTTTTGTTTTTTAAATTAAAAAGAAAACAAAAAACTACAACAATATTTTTAGCTGTCTATCATGCATAAAAACACGCCTTCTTCTATTTCGTAAAAAAAAAAATATGTCACAAAAATTATGACAGATGAGATGTAATATAACGGGAATTAAAAGGATTTTTAAAAATACACGAAAACAAGGATATTAACACTTTAATTTTAAAATTTTTTAAAATATATTTCTAAGTAACTTCTGTTTTGTTATTAAATTTCAATTAAAAAAAAAAAAAACTAAAAAACAAAACGAAAAGGGGTTTATGTACTAGTACGCAAATTAGGGTTAATTTTTTTTATGACTTTTTTAAGAAAATTTTTAAAATATGATTTGAATATGTGAACGCAGATGTTGCATTACAAAAAATGTTTTTTTTTTTAATTTCTTTTAGAACTCAAGTTAAAAATTTGAGCGTCCTATTAATTGTTGTACTGCCACTTTTTAAGATGAGTGTATTATTTTTTAGGATTTTTCTTATTTTATAGAATATACGCCGCCCCAAATTAAAATAGAATTGAAACCCAAAAAGGCATTAGAAGCGCGAAGATCTACACTAAAAACCATTTGAAGGAGTTATTAACCAAACGCAGTTGGGGGAAGTGTTAAAATCAAAATCTGATAGTGGGTAGGACTTGATTAGGCCTTTTAAACAAAGGGTTTCGAATTTAAATCCTGCTCAGACCATATCTAATAGAAAAATATAAAGTATAATTCAAAATAGCACCCCATATTTCAATTTGGAAAAAGAGGTTACAGCTTACAGCTACCTGTTTCATTCATGTATCAATGTATCGAATAAATAAATACGATATTAGAACTCTCACAAGCACTCAATGGAATATAAAGTTCTGTTTATAAAAAAGGATTCTAGGTCGTAATGCTCAAATAATTCTAAAGAATTTTTACTATGTTGATAATATCTTTCAAAATCAGATTAATCTATAACCCGTCCAAAAGTAATTTACACTACAGTTTGCAATGACAAACTGTCAGACAATCAAAACAATGTTTATATTTTTAGAAAAAGAAAAGTACCTTCCAAAATTTTGAATGCAACCAAACCTAAAATGTAAAAAAAAAATATTTAAGATACGTTTTTAGTTCTTTGACTTTAGACATTTTTTTTTTACTTTTAATCGCGAATGTATTTGACATTTTTACATGATGGATTGTGGATAATTGAGGAACAAAAAGATTCCTATAGAGTACAGACAGTATTCTTACCTAAAAATTAAAAGCTGCTTACATCCCTTTTAGAAAAATTTCAAATTTTAAGGAATTTAAAATAAATAGACAAATTTGATTAAAATTAAAATATAAAAAAATTTAATTTTGCATGCAAATCAATCATCATATTAAAAATTGTTTGGTTTTTTCTAAAGAATCGCGAAAATTAAAAAAAGGGAAAATATAAATATAATTAATAAAACGAATGTCGCTTATTTAGTTTTATTTTTTAAATGCCTCTTATAGATTTTAAAAATTAAAAATTTGATTTAAATTATTGTATACCTATGACAGGCTTATTAATCATTGACCCCGTAGTAGTAATACTATTACCTTACAATGTCCATTAACAGTCATAATCCCCCTAATTTCTTTATAAATTTATAAATTTTTTGAAACGTTAATCCAAACTTCACATTAATTAATTTGCAAACTATTCTTCTTGTTCTTCTATAGCGCTACAGTCCGTTGTCGAACCATGGCCTCATTAATCATCCTCTTCCAGGTCACTCGATCTTGAGCAGCAATTATCAAATTTTGCTCTTGGAGAAATTATATAGTGTCTAACTCGACAGCATCAATCCATCGTTTTCTCGGCTTCCCTATTTTAGTTCTTTTCTATCTATTCTCCCATTCAGAACTTTCTTTGAAATGCAGAGATCTGGCATACGTTGTAGCTTTATGTATGTCACAACATCGCTGCCAGTATATACATTGTATAGCTCTGGTCTGGGTCCTGACTATATGCTCCACAGCAAAATTAAATAGCATAACTGCGAGTCCATCTCCCTGGTTCAGTCCCCGTTTGATGTTAAAGCGATCAGTGAGGTCCTATTGTATTTTTACCCTCGCGCTTGTGTTTTGTATGGTAGCTATAATCCATCTTAATAGCTTTGCCATACCCCCAGGCTAGCTCAAACTACATATAATTTTCCCCTTTGAATGGGCTCATAGGCGGTCTTGAAATCAACGATTATATGAAATTTTTTGCAGCTAAACTCTAAGTATCCACAATGAACAGGATTCAGATGATAAAGACAAAAACACTAACATTTTCACATCCTTTTTTATCTCTTTAACAGAGAGGGTAGAAATCTCTACTTAGAATCTTATTACCTCACTCAGAATCTTATTACCTCACTTGAAAATATTTAGAAAATAGAGCAAATCAAAACCATTAAAAAGGTTGGTTTGCAAATTATACAAAATGCAAAGTAACAACAGGATCTTGGAAAATAGGTCTTCCATAATTTTTGACTAGCTGTACAATATAATAAGAGAACCTAAATCAAATAAGTATTTTAACTGAAATACCTTGTTCTAACATTGCATTCATTTATTCCACCTGGTTAAAAAATTTTGTAAACAAACAGAGGAACAGACGAACAGGGAATGGGAGCTTTAGAAAGGTTCAGTGCTTTAGAAAATAACAGGATATTAACCATGATAGCAGAAAAGTGTTAGAGTTCATTCTGAAGTTCAGTTGCTTCTAAACTACCATAAAAACAATACAAAATTCCAAAACCTTGTGGAATGCGTTCATATATAACAAAAACATTCCAAAACAAACAATACTTTAAAGTTCAATAAATTTTATTCAACATTTAAAATATTGCGAAATGTGTATTTGTTTCTTTCGTGTTTTTGTTTTGTATAACGGTTGTGGTATTAAACAATGCTCTTACCACAGCAGGACATTTCGTTTCTTCTGCTGTTTTTATTATTTAAATACTATTTGAATTTAGTTAAACACTGAGACTGACCTAATATGATATTATATGTATATATATATTATATATAGAATGGGGCTGAAAGACTAATCGAATTTGATTACAATAACTTCATAAATAATGTCTAATGCTATATAAAATATATTTTGAGATTTTAAAGTGATGGTCAAAAAAACCTAGTAGTGAGGGTGTATCATTTATTCACAAAACAAACCAGTTGCCTAAAGTTTTTTCCAAGCCAAAAAACATAAAAACAAACCAAATTAAAAATAAGAATGCGTCAGATGGTGTTTTCTGATAAACTGTGTAAAAATGGTAATGTATTAAACAAAAAAAAATTAAAAGTGAAATTTATCATGACATTTTAAACTGTGATGGGCAATAAACAATGACAATGATACACATTGAATAAGTATGTAACAAACTGAAATAAAATAAAAATTTAAACAAATAAATATGAAAATGACCTGACCTTATTTGTTTTATTGTTTTTAGCACATTTTCAAAAATTTTTGTAAAAATGTGTCTATATAGCTTCACTCTGTCCTTCCGTCTGTCCGTCCATCCGTCCGTATGTTTACAAAAAATTTTACACCGTTTGAAAAAGAGTAAAGAAATTTTAACCACGTATATTGCAAAAAAATGAATTCGAAGAAGAACTTTTTTCTGTAGCCCCACCCGTTACCGAGCTACAGCCCCCCAAATTTGGAAAAAGTCCTATATTTAAATTGTTATAACAAGAGTTCTCTCGGATGTATTTGCAATCTGAAAATGGCAAAAGATAGCTGGTTTTATAAACTTTATAAATTTTTAAAAAGCAAATTTTTGGGGTTGCCAAATGGTACTAAAACTTACCACTATGCAAAACTCAATGTTCGCAAAATTTTTGCCCACACATATCTTCTAAACGGTTTAAGCTAGGGTCTTGAAATTTATGAAATTAGACCTTCAAAAATTATTAGGAGTCGGTTAACAAAATTTTTTTGTCAAGTACCCTGTTTAGGAGCTATAAGGGCTCGAAAATTCAAACTTTGAAATTTTATTCTTAGTATTTATTTCACTATTAGTTATAATTAATAAATTGATGAAATAACTAAATTATAATATTATCATTTATTTTTATATATATTTTTATAAAAATAAATTATAAAATACTTAGTAGAAACCCTAAATAATTTTGAAAATGTGCTTTTTAAAAACCCTTGGTTTTTTTCATCACTTGTTTTTTTATATTATGATCCCCGCAGATCTTAATGTATCTTTTCTTTAAAATATAAAAATACAAAACCCAAAATTTGTATCCCTTTGTTTTAAAACCATTTGGTTATACACGCATTCTTTTAGACAATTCAAGTCAAGGTTTCAAGGTTTTTTATAGCAAGGAACTTGACCACTACGTTTATATTATATTGTAAGGCATGATCAAATTTACATATCTTAAAGAACAGAATGTGCATAGATTAAAATATAGTGCCTAACTGGAGTATGTAGTAGTAGTAGTAGTAGTAGTGGTCAGTATAGTGATACGCACAGTAGTAGTCAATTTCTATTGAAATATGTCATTTAAAAATTGTTTATGATGATCATTTAATGTCCGTTTAATTTATTAACTACTTCCGTATGACTTACAATACAAAATAAATATAAACAGAATAAAAGAATAATAAATTAAAAAAAAATAATTTGTTTGTTGTATTATGTGGTTGAATAATTGTACAATAGCTAATACTAATAAATTCTTATGTTATAAAACTAATAAAATATTTTACAAGTTTCTGTTTTTTTTTCACTGAAACCCACAAATAATTTGTAATTTCTGGCAAATTATCTGTTGAATTGTTTTCTTTGGTAATATAATTGGGATCTTGTTTTTAAAGGTTTTTTTACTAGAATGTGACTTGATGAATTGAGAGGGAAATTGGGAATTTGAAAAAATTATATTTATATTTTGGGTTGTTTTTGAAAACTCACTGAAAAGAATTAAAAAATATTTTATTTCTGCTTATATTTCTAATTAATTACTTCGGATGCAGATCATTTAAAATACTTTATGGGAGTTCCAGAATTTATTAAAAATTTTTTGAGAAAAGTTAATGGTGGAAATTAGTTTTTTGGAATATGATGAAAACTTAATAAAATATTAGTTAATTCTAATTTTCAAAAAAAAAGTTGTGTATTTCATTGTCGTTTGTTAAAAATGAAACAATGAAACAAATTAAATGTCTCATTATTTTAAGATTGTAGCTTCTAATCTTTTCCGCTGATTCTTTGATTAATTTTTTTTCCCCTGTTAGATTTATTTATTTATTTATTTATGTATAGCTCCCTTGCCACATTCAATGTGATAAGTGAGTAAATCTATCTTCCCTTTTCAGGTGTTTCAGTAAAATTTATTTTATGTGAAGATAAAAACTATTATGATATCAATTATAAATTATATTTTCTTATTAGATATGATCTGACCAGGATTTTGGCCCGAGACTTTTCGATTGGAAAGTCGCCATTCTAACACCTGAGCTCTTAATTAGATTCATGTTAGAATTAAAATTAATTTTAGATTTGTTTCAACATTCTTAATTCATAGCCTGTATTAGAATGAGACATAAATGTTGTATGGCAAAGTTGTATGGCAGCTACTGGAACCCTTTGCAGTAGTCCAACCAAATTTTGCAGTAACTTTGGCCATTACACTAAACTATTTTTGGCAAAATTTCAGACACCCAGCTTCATTAGGTGTAAAGTAATGCTTATAAAATAAGAAGTTGTATGGCAGCTACTCGAACCCACTGCAGTAGACCAACCAAATTTTGCAGAAACTTTGGCCATAAAACTAAACTACTTTTGGCAAAATTTCAGACACGCAGCTGTAAGAGGTACAGAGTAATACTTATATAAACAAGTAATGATAAAAAACCAAGGGTTTTTAAAAAAGCACATTTTCAAAATAATATAGTGTTTCATACTAAGTATTTTATCGGAATATAATGTTCAAGCTTCAATTTTAACGTTTAAGGAAATATATACGTTGGTGTTACTGCTTACTAAGTTACTGCTTACTTATAAAAAAAAGTAAATATTTTATTTGAAAGTTCTAATAGCCCTTCAATGGGGAAAGTTGTCAAATTTCTCAAGGACCTAACTTCACCTAACCCCCCCCCCCTCCCTCTCCATTTTTGTAGTTTCTACGAATTAAACCAAAATTTGGAATTTTACTTAGAATTTTATTATCTAAGAAAAAATGGGTAAAACTGCGAGACACTTTCTTCAATTTAAGGAACCGCTTTTAAATTTAAGAAAAACCTTTAACATATGTTAAAATATAATGTTGGACCTTCAAATTTTGTATATTAATAAAAAAAAAAATTGGACAGGTATTCAAGTTACAGGTGCTTAAAAATAGCAAAATTTCAATTTTCGAGCCCTTATAGCTTCTAAACGGGGGGCTTGACAAAAAAATTTTGTTAACCGACTCCTACTAACTTTTAAGTATCTAACTTCTCCCAAAATTTCAAGACTCTATCTAAAACCGTTTAAGAGATATGAGGAACCAAAAATTTTGCAAAAATTGGGTTTTATATAATGCTAAATTTTAGTACCGTATGGCAATCCTATATATATTTAATCGATCAATTTTTGTTAAGTCTATAAAAGCAGCTCTCTTATACCGTTTTTCGATTGAAAATAAACCTAACAGAACTCATGTTATATCATTTTTAATATAGGGCTTTTTTGGAATTTGCCGGGGCTGTAGCTTCGTAACCCTACAAAATTAAAAAAAACCTTTGACACATGTTGAAACATAAATATAGAGCTTTGAATTTTGTCTATCACTAAAAAAAAATTTGGACAGGTATTCAAGTTACAGGTGTTTAAAAATAGCAAAATTCCAATTTTCGAGCCCTTATAGCTCCTAAGCATGGGGCTGGACAAAAAAATTTTGTTAACTGACTCCTACTAATTTCGAAGTATTTAACTTCTCCCAAAATTTCAAGACCCTAGCTTGAACCGTTCAGAAGATATGTGTGGTCAAAAATTTTGCAAAAATGGAGTTTTATGTAATGTTAAATTTTAGTACTGTCTGGTAACCCTAAACATTTGGCTGTAAGAAATTTATAAAGTTTATGAAACCCACTATCGTTTGCCGTTTTCAGATTGAAAATATATTTAACAGAACTCTTGTTATAACCATTTAAATATAGGGCTTTTTCCAACTTTGGGGGGCTGTAGCCCCGTAACAGGTGGGGCTACAGAAAAAAATTCTTCTACGAAATTATTTTTTTTGCAAAAACTACCCATGGTTAAAATTTCTTTACTCTATTTCAAACGGTGTAAAAGTTTTTGTAAACATACGGACAGACGGACGGACAGAGTGAAGCTATATAGGCACATTTTTACAAAATTTTTTGAAAATGTGCTAAAAAGGAAGTTGTATGACAGCTACCCGAACCCATGGATTAAAATGGCTGCATAGCTAAATCGATTTATTTTTCGATTCTGATCCGATCCATACGCTTGAGTCTATATCTACCCCCCTCCTTCTCGGCGTCACAAACGTAATGGCAAATTTATTATACCCTTTGACTATATAGTCGTACGGGTATAATGACTATATAGTCATATGGGTATAATAAAGAGAAAATAATGTAAACGCAAGCAAAAGTAGAAAGTTGCTCTTATACCTAACAATATATCATCGTTTTTCAATTTGGTCAACTTTTTTTAATCAATGTATTTTACTTAAATGTCAAAGCTGAGCTAGAAGCGATGCGAGTATTGGATCATCGCGTATATTCCTCTTCATACTGTAGATTTTATTTGAAAGCGTACTACAAAATTTCATCTTGAAAAAGTGATGTCATTTCCTTGAAGTCTTCAACTAGTGACATTCACATCCTTTAAGTATTCAACTATTCCATCAAAATATTCCAATCATGGCCTTCAACTTCTTTATTACCTGCAATGGTAAAGAAACTGAAATATGCTTTGTGAAATCTCAAAAATTAACAAATATATGTTGATTAAAGAAACTTTTTTCCAAAAAAAAAACCTACTTTCTAAAGAAGGAAACGAAGGAAAATACCAAGGAGGAAAATACGAAGGAAAATACGAAGGAAATAACCAAAAAAACATTCTTTTTATAATTTTGCATTACATAAATTACATAAAATCTGTATCAGTTTTTTTTTATTCTTTTTTAAAATAAATGATCATTAAATATATCACAGTTTTATCTGTATGCATTCTTTTCAACAGCTTGTTTTCAGATTCAAACCAAATCAAATAAAAGAAACAAATAACAAGCGAATTTTAAAATCAAAATCTTATCCATAATGTCATAAAACCATAAAGTGGCGTCTTTTAATTTTGTTCGTTCTTATCACAAAATTAATTTTTTATACAATTTTTTATGTACTCCTTTTTTATTTTTGTTTTAATTTTTTTTATTGTCTCATATTTTCTGTTTACAAACTGACTCCTTGCTGTGTACATATCCTGTATTTTTTGTGTGTTTAGAATGAAAAAAATCGAGACACAAAATTTGTTACAGCAACACAAGAACAAGAAACAATAAACATGCGTATTGTAACTGAGTTTAATTCATTTGTGAATCATTCATTTTGTGAATGAAAATATTATATTGTTGAGTGTTTGGAAGGACGAAGTTTTGACCAAGAAGTATCCGCCGCTTGAAATACTATTTTAAGAAAAATAAACCCATCTTTACTGAATAGATAATAAAAGAAACTTCCACATTTTGGAAGAAGCCAGATTATAAATTATAGCCCATATATTATTAGCAGTAAAATTATAGCCCACATTGTACTGCACAATATTTTTAGCATAAGCACTTAGGTAGGTAGGTCAGGTTATGCGAGAAGGCTTCAATTAGCACGAATTTGTGATGGATTATAATCCCACTGCACACATGTGACTGGGTTCATATTTTTGTTTTATGCCTAATCCATAGGGTTCAGATACGAATTGCACTTACAACAATAGAGTTCCCTAAAATGTTTTTAGCTAACTAGTTTTAAATTAAAACTATAAAAGCTATTCTGCCATTGCTTGGACTAAAATATAATAGTGAAGGTTATGCGGTAGTGTCAAAATTTACATTTATGATGATTATCTAAACTCTTCTTATTCCAAAATCTTATAGGACTGTATAGAAAGGAATTTGTTTTACTCTTCCAACAAAAACTCTACCGTAAAAAATTAATTCTAAAGCCGAAATTAGGGACATAAAAAGTTTTTCCAGATCCAATCAACAAAGTACGGATATAGATAATACCATTTCAATTTAAAATTAAAGTTATTTGTTCCACTACCAACTTTTTCCATATAAATATGATGCTACAGCACAGTAACGTCCTCTATTTAGTACAATCAATATTATTATATACAACTTCCTTCAAAGCTTCTACTCCGTTATGTATTCAGAAAAAATCCAGTCATAAGTTTGTCCGAAATTGTGTTAACTAAAAATCCCCTAGACTTTGTTGAACAGTTAAAATCCTCAGAAACAAACTTGTGAATGCAATAAATCACCTATATTATATGTAGCAAAGCTCTTAAAACATTTCATGTAATCTAATTATATAAACATTTCTATAATCTCAAAGATTTGAATTAAATTTGTATGAATGACATTGTTACATATGAGTATTTTTATACATTTTATCTTATATGTCGTTGCATTATCATAATTTTACGGCGATCAAATAAAAAAATAAAAACAACAACAAAAATTCTTTATTTCAGATAAGAACTTTAAAAAAAAAAACCCAACCTTAAGATACATTGCCATTTTATATAAATTATTGAATTGTAAAAGCATTAGCAGTCCATTTTATTTTAATTTGTGACAATGTGATATTTTTTTTTTAGTGTATCTATAGATATTTATTGTATATATCTATAGATATATCGCTCACTAAAAAATACAGACATTTAAGAAGATAAAAAACAAATAAATTTTGGTTATTTCACATATAAAAATGATTATAACAATGTTGGGATTTAAAATACTTAAAGATAACATTGGACCAAAAAAAAACAAATACATACCTTAGTTTTTTAACATTGTTACCTTAAGTATAAATAGATAGGAATAAAATACATTAAAAATATAATAAAACACAGAAAAAAAAAACTGTTTCATTAAGAATGCATCAGTGCGCTAATAATTATTAATACTGATATAATAGGGATAGTGATTGATTTGAAGAGTTTTTTTTTATATGGTTTTACTTAAATAAATTCTTTTAATGTGATTGTGTGAAATGAGATGTGACAGTTTAAACAGTTTTGTCGAATTGTCCAGAACTGTGGTAAGGAGTAAAATAAAAATCATTTTTTGCTTTAGTAATATAAAAAATTATTATACATGAATCGTCAGATTTGTTGCTGAAAAGAAGTTGATCTCTTACAGCGTCTATAATCCAAAATAAGTATTTTTTAAAGTAGTCATTGTAAAATCCTTAAAGAATCACAATTCGATATCCCGGTAAAATATTTGATCTAATATCCAATGTGTCAAAAAGTGCTTATGCAATTTAAATAACATCAAGGAATTACAGTTATGATGCATCTGACGAAATGTGTTAAAATAAAAATAATTCGATATAATTACTATTTCCACTATAACTTTTTTGAGGAGGTTTTATGCTTAATTGTATTTTACCAAAGATAATATCACAACATAATTTTAAAGAAAGTCCAGTTCTGTTTTTTTTTAATTAGGTTCTAGCAATTCAACTGTTGGGCCCGTCTTTACAATAGTTACATGTCGGAACAGAGAGGACATATTATATTCTTACTATTAGAATTGTTCGAAATCAAATAAAATTATTAGAAGTGAATCTTAGAGCTAGAACACTTCAATTAGTCTAGCAAGATGTTGAGTCGTGTTGTGTAAGGTGTTCATTGATGGAAGTAAATTTGAATTGCATAGCGAAGATGGAAGACTACTCATTCGTAGAAATCCAGGACAGCGACGAATGTATGAAAGAAATACCGGAAAAAATCGAGGCTACCACGGTTTGCTTTAGTAGAAGTTGTTTGGTAGAACTGGCGGTTATTAACCGAAAAATTACCGCAGATATATATCTAAATGTTTGAAAAAATCCGCTGATGCCATTAACTTTGAAGCTATTCGCTGAAATTGACACGTTTATATTCCAACACAACCAAAGAAAGGTATAATAAATTTATTAATTAATAAAATATTTTTAACAAAATTTGTCTTAAAAATAGTTTAGAAAATATTGCTAAGATAATTTTTTTTATTCCTTACTGTCTGTACAGTATTGGAACAGTACTTAAACCGTTACTATATGCACATATGGAGTGGCCATCATATAGTCCATATTTAAATTCCAGATAAAAGTTTTTTCATTTAGATTCGACCTCTGGCCTCAAAGGAAAATTCTGTAATCACTATGGCAACCAGGCCTATAAATTTTTCGATCGTTATTAGAACAAAATAGCTTAAGAGCGCCTCAATATTGAACAAGAACTCCTTTTAATATTTTCAATTTATGTAACGATTTTATTTTTAATTAATCTTGTAAACTATTGTGTATTAATTACAAATCTTTGTCAAGACAATATCATATCAAAATCAAAATGAAAAATTTTCCGAATTTTATTATTATTGAATATTGACTAATATTAAAAGTATATCTTCACAAAACGACAATATCTTAAGATAAAATTAAGATTAATAAGAAGTCTAAAAATCTTTAATTTAACAATATTTTTCGATTAAATATTGATGTACCTGTATTGATTTAGTATACAATATAAAATTTATTGTAATAGTGGTATAAAAAGATCATTTTAATAAAATCCCAAGTATAATATACAATAAAGTGTTATCAAAGAGGACCCTCTTTTTTATTTTGTATTTCTAAGATATTATACATAAGTTTTTACTTTTTGATTCTTAATATCAAAAAAAAAATATCTTAAAGATAGATATTTTGATTATATTAGGGATCACGTTTTATATTATCTTATAACATTGTATTTTATATAAAATGTGTTTTTGTTTTTTTTTTTTGTATCTTATAAATACGCAAAATATATCAGATACAAAAGGTATTTGAAGAATATAAAATTAGGCATTAAATGAAGAAGAAAAAATAAAATCTTATTTGACAAATCGATCAAAAAGTGTCCAAAAAGCCGATACAATTAATTCGCTTCTTTTGGGTTTCTTTTGTTATTATTGAATTTTGTTGAAATACAGAAACCGCTTTTATATTTAAGCACAGAGCTATCATCTACAAATGATCACCTTTAATCTTTAACAAAAAAAACCTATAATATGCATTTTGGTTTCAGTTTTGTTTTATTTTTTTTTTATTAATCTTTCATTAGAAGAGACGCGTTTTTTTCTGAAAATGGTTGTTTTAATATTTATTGGGGCTTTTTTTTTTGAACTGTGTTGTTTTCTTAATTAATCTTTAAATTTTTGTATATTAATTTCAGGTGTAAAAATAGCCTGAAAGAATAGTTAATAGAATTCATTTTGGATTGATATTCCTATATATTTTTTTTAAAATAAAAAACGAAACTAAAACAAGTCGGTAAGATACACTTTGATTCAAAAGATAAAATTTTTAAAGATTCTCTCTGATCTTTAAAAGACTATGAAAGATTTTAAGTGATAATAGAATTTATTATGTGGAATCAGGATTAAATGATGAAAAATCTATAAAGTTTTTTTTTTTTTTAAATCTTTTGTTTAAGTTCGGTTTTTCTTAAACGCCATCATGATTTTGGTTTTTTTTTTCGCGGCTAATACAATCTTAAAGTTATTTGTTATAATATTGTAAATT
Source organism: Dolichopus griseipennis (assembly GCA_963082915.1). Lineage (NCBI taxonomy): Eukaryota > Metazoa > Arthropoda > Insecta > Diptera > Dolichopodidae > Dolichopus > Dolichopus griseipennis. The sequence goes on along the minus strand of OY720443.1, from coordinate 71,301,035 downwards.
TAAATAAATCTATTATTTTAATGCCATCATTTGAAATTTTAAAGGAAACGAAATTTGTTATTAGAGAACTGACTATTGGAATCTCTCTAAATTGAAGTTCTTTTTTTGTATTTTGAAGGGGGGATTTGAAAGTTGAATTCTAATATTGAAGTTCTAAAGTAAAGTCTTTAAAAAAACGAATTCATTCATAAATACTTTGTTTAGTTTTTCATGATTTATAGTTTTAAAGAAATCGTAATAAATTATTAATTTGTAGAGTTGTAAGTATTCCATGTATCTTAATGATTATACAAATACTTTTACATTAAAAAGAATACCTTTACATTGAAAAATATATTGAATTAATTTGTTTGAAGAGTTTTTCAGGTTTTTATAAAATTGGAATTGAAAACAGAACAACTTTATAAATAACTGTATATAGATTTGTTGCTTAAAACAAGTAATACCAACCCCAGATGGTATTTATCTAAAGTAATCTATAATTCCTAATGCCAATTTGCCAAATTTCCTTTCCTAATCCCTATTCTAAAAACCCTTGTGTAAATTTTTATAAAGGTTCCAATTCTAAAATTTATTTTAATTAATAAGGCCAGGTTTTATTGCTTTAAAGTCCTTAATAACCCAAAGAAGCTCCGTACCTCCATATACTTTTCCCGTCCCTCTTTTAAAAACAAAAACTAAGGAGATTTTGAAAAACGCGATTTTGTTAAACGTTTACGTCTAACATTATTTATTTAAGACCATTTACTTTAATTAATATGGCTTTGTTTTATTGTTTCAAAGTTAACAACCTAAAAAAGCTCCATACGTACAAATACTTTTCACGTGCTTCGTTTAAAAACAAAAACTAAGGAGATTTTGAAAAACGCAATTTTGTTAAACGTTTACGTTTTATATAATTTCTTTAACACTATTATAATGTGCCTATCTTCCATTCTGACACATACCTTCCTCTTTAATTTTTTTCTATTCAAAGTCTAATAGACAAAAAGACAAATTTACATTGTTTATAGACAAATAAATGTGCCACAAAACTTTTACTTTGTTGTAAAACTTATAATAAACTTATAATAAGATACATTTCACAACATATCAATTCAAATTTTAAAAAATTATTTAAATACAATGTTTAAAACTTTCTTAAATAACACGATTTTAAAGTTTTTTCTAATTATTCAAAAACATGAAAAAACAGTTTGCCATTTAAATTAACTTTTGTATATACAAATATTTGTAATTCGTGACAATTGAACAATTCAATTGTTTTTAACCGTTAATATTAAAAAAAAAGCTTCCAACATAATATAATATGGTCAATAAACTAATAACAACTAAATTCAATGCTTATGAAGAAACCAAATTTTTGATTAGAATCATAAAAAAATTCATGTATCAAGTGATTCAAAATACAATCGAAATTCATTACTTAATAAAAAGTTCGTCAATGCTCAATAAAGGTTAAAAAACATGCTGGGTTAAATTAACTAACATTGATTTTAATGTCTCGAACGTATTTTTTAAACTCAAGTGCTTTCAAAACAAAAATTGTTCCATTGTGAAACAAAGACAAGTAATGTTGTAAATTGTAGTAAGTCTTTCATATCAGAACGACTATCATATCTAATATAAAGATAAATAATAAAAATCTCCCACTAATCATTACTATTGTTTTTGGTAGTATTGTTACAATGAACCTAAAAATTAAATCAACAGTGCAACAAACTTAACTATTAGTTATGGTAGCATTGATTATATTTTCATTATAATTTTTGGTTTTAGTGTTGAATCAATGAATCCTGTCCTATATCAACGGCAACTCCTAAAAATTAGAAAGAAATTTTACTTTTTCCATAACTTATAATTATCGGTGAATATGTATTAAAGCCACAGTCCACAATTGGAACCCTTTAAATTTTTTAGAGATTCCTAAATCTTTAATGAATTTAAGAGACATCCCTTCCATAACCTTTTCAGTTCCTACGTTCTTCAACTCAGTTTTGATTCACAAAATTGCGCCTTTTGACTGCGCTACCAGTCTTTCGGAAAAAAAATGTACGCGGGATTGTTCTATTTATTTAATCCAAGTTTTCTGCCGAAGTATTTTAGATTTTTGATAGCACAGCTGAAATTATTTTTTTAAGAACTTTCGTTTCCCAGAATTTACTCAGAACTTCTACTTGACTTCCGATTGATCGCTTTAAGGAACCTCTTGACAATTTGAAGACGTTCGTTCAAATTGAAAGGGAACATTAATCTCTAATTTGGGAAGTGAAAATATATTAAGAGATGGGGAGCTTTCAAAATATATTAGTTCATTTTCATTATTGACGAAAAAAGGTTTCAAATGAAAATATGGAAAAATCATGACTAACGATAACAAAAACTTTATCTGACATATTGAGACATCCCACTGAGCATATCAATATTGCACAAATATAGAAAAGGAATTTACGTAAAAATGTGTGTGTGTCAAATACAAGTGGTGTAGTAAAAACGAACAAAAAATACAATTTAATACTCCAACTGTGAAACTTACAATGAATTCATTGTTTTTAGTTGTTTTCTCCTTCTGTTATCACTTGAACTGTAGTACAAGGAATTGTCACACTTTTTAATGAATTATTTTCTTCCTATATTCCTATATATTGATCACACACGAACGTAAATACGTTTGGAATTAAAATTTTGAATAAAAAACGATAAAGATGTTAAAAGTAATATTTGGTTTTTTTTTTGGAGGACCTTTTTATAATTAAAACATACACAATATATAAGACTGGTAATGAATTACGTGGGATCATGTCGTGTGATGTAATTTATGAGTTTTCTTAATTGACAATTATATGTTTTACAAATTACTGTACGGAAATTAACAGTAAATCATTAGGAAACATCTGTTTTTCTGACATTATTTGTGACTTTATTAAAAATTATAAATAATAGAAATGGTACCTATTGTATTGTTTTATCTTCAAAGTTTAGTTAATTTAATTATTGTGTTTAAATCAATCATCGTGCACAAATTATTGCAACTTTGATTGAATGGAAAATGTACTAGAAAAATTTACCAAATTATATAATTTAGAATATGTTTAAACCTATTCGTAGTCTCTTAAGGTACAAAGTTTGATTTATGGAATCCTATAAATGGCAATATAATTCTTAACGTAGTGATAAAGGAAAACAGAGAAGGTTAAAAAAAATAGTGCCTAGTAGGATTTCCTTTAATCTGCTAATTGTTCAACTGTTAGGCAAATAAGCCTGTGTATACCATTGGTACATCTTGGAACAGGGGATCATATTATATTCATGGTATTAGAATTGATCTTAATGAATTCCACAATTTTAATGAATACAATTTAAACATGAGATAGTACTAGGCCTTATAACATGTAGAAACGTTTTAGATTTTAGTATTTTTGTAATATTTTGTATTTAAGTTATATGTTATTCTATATCTGTGTTTATAAATTATTTGTTTGTATTGTTAAATTAATATATTTTTTACTAAAGATATATAATTATTAATTATTGATTAAGCCATTAATTTGAATCCAATGGCGAATGGTAGCTGAGCCGAGCCAAAAACCAAAAAAGTTTTTCCCACTTTAACTGAGATTCGAACACGGGCCTTTCGAATGAAAGGTTGTATTGAAGTGTATTAAATGCAACGTTTTTAAATTATTCAAAATATAAAGAAAAAATCTTGTGGAAATGATAAGCGATCAAATTTATACCATGTTCCTTTTTGCTAATTCTATTTCTAATTTTTTTTCTCTCCATAAATGCTGCTCGTAAACTATTTAATTTTAGTTTTAGTGACTCTATGTTGTTTAACCAACAGTTTTTCTAAAGCTTCCAATTTGCTATTTTTATTTTTGTATTGGTCACTTTTGGCTTTCCACAGAAAATCCACAAAATTGATCCAGAACTTCTTCTCGTTTTCTTTGTATAAAATTAAAAAAGATAAAAATTAAAACATTACGAAGTATATATACTTTTTACTTACATTTTATTCCGAAGATGTTTCGTCTTCAAAATTTACATTATGACTGAAATTTTATAAAAAAAGTTCAAAATTTATGAGAACATTGCCACACACACAAATATGTTCGGCCGAATTTAAAAGATTCGAAAAATATCAAAAATTTTTTTGATTTTTTGGCGAAAACATTAGCACACAAGGAAACATGTCTTAAGCGAACATGAATGCTACTTGAATTGGCCTCTAAAGTGGATTCAATAATTGATAGTTTACTGAATTGTCAATAAATACAGTTAAGAAATATGTATTTTTAATAATTTATTTTTATTTTACGTGCTAACTGTTAGAGTAATATGACTGTCTATACATAATAGAAACATGTTAGAACAGTAAGGTACGTAGGATATTTTAAAAATTAATACAATAGCACTTATAACATACGTATATCCTATAGTGTAGAAAACATTCGATTTGTTGTCTTTTATAAATAAATTTATCTACGAATTTAAACACTTAAAATTTCAAAAGTAAAATATTTGCGATATAACTTCTAATTATAATTTTAAAATTCAATGTCCAATTTAACGTATAATTTTGTCTTTTCCTCCATAAATTGAATAGCTACACTACACTATCTACGATACAACATTCTATATTTTTAAATATATTTTGTATGTCACTAATTTAAATAATTGTAACTAAGTGTTAACTGCTCGCTTCCTATATCTAAAAATAAAAAAAAAACTTCTATTAAATGATAAATTCAGGTTTTCTTGTTATACAAAATCACAAAAATCTGAATTAAATCTGAATACACTGATCCATCTAGCGACATTTTAAAATGATGCCATATATATATAAAATAATATATACATTGTATATACATATATTATTTATAATGATTCGTTAATGAATCAATAATAGGGTAAATGAATATTCATGAACTAACAATTTTTTTCTTGATTTAAATTTTAAAATTCAAGATTTTTATCAATTTAATTTGAAATTAAGTTTTTAACTGATAGCTGTGTGTATATTTACGATTTAAATCAATTGACAGTTACAGTTTTATTTTTGTGATATCAACTATTTTTTTTTTGTCTTTATGATATGTGAACAACATGTTGAATGACACATTTAAAATCGCACGAATTTTTTTTTTTCATTTTAATTGAGCGCAGACATTGTCAGATTTTGAATATATTGGTTTTTAAAATAAGTTCATTTCTCTTTTGTTTTTAATTTTAATGAATGGTATAAAAGTAATAAGTTAATATACTTTTTTTAAGAGCTCCTACATCGAATTTTGTCCAAATTTGTTAAAGGATTATTTGGAATTAATAAACTGGTACCATAATTTATATCGTAAGAGTTTATATCATAATATAAAATAAATATAACTGTCACACCTGAAAACAAAAGGCAGATCCACTCAATTATCACATTGTATGTTATATAAGGACATTGTATAAGGACATCATCTGTAAATTATAATTTTATTTATACATTGTATAAATAAAAAAATAATTTACAGATGATGTCCTTAGGGTTCAAAAAGACCTATTCACTAATCACCTATTTTAGATACGATTGAAAAATATTAAGCGTAAATTTTGATTTTGTAGGGGTTCTTACTACACTTCAATAAAGGTACTGGAACCCGGTAAATTTTAAAAAGTTTATCTGAAGCTATTGATTAGAAATATGAATGGAAACTTTGAAGGGTTATTTGACACTTCAGCTCAGGGTTATTTGTCACTTCACCAACCAACTTTATTTATTTTTGCGTCATATTTAAAAAGAGGTGGACGCAAGAACTAAATGACGGTTAAGTTTACTAAGTTCGAAAATTTAAAAATTCCATTAAAGCAAATTCTAATTGTGATTCTACTTAGGTACATTGTAAATGTTTTTCTAAGCAAATTTCCAACATTTACCATAAAACAAAATTACTTATCACAATTTTTTTTTTAAGTCAAATGAAATTCTATTTTTAACTTAACTTGAAACAATCTTATTAAATCACATTTTTACAAAAATAAATACTTTTAATTTTCCATCTTATCCTTGAAATATCCTTCCTTTTATGCTATAATATTTTCAAATTACTTACAGCATCTGCTTCGAATCTTAAATTTACATCACAAGGATGTTATTGCGCATGTGTCACATTTTTTTTTATCTGAACACAAAAAGAAGCCCAATAAAGCTTTTAATACCAAAAATATTTGACATTTCGGCAAAAAGGTGAAATAATTAAATTTAAATAATCAATTTTTTATTCGCCTTTGGTTGTTTTTGTAATTCAATATGGAAGTATTTAGAGCACATTCTAGGACATGCGCTTTTGTATAATAATTTAAAAAATATTAAAATACATATATATTAAAAGCTTCAAAGAAAGCAAACAATGAATTGTTTTAAGTTTTTTTTTTATAGAATCACTTACAAAAATTAGAACCAACGTTTGGTTGTAGTTTAAAAATATTTTACGGTGTAAGCAAATGTTAATTTGAAATTTTAATTAGATTTTTATTAGAAATGGTTTATGTTAGCAATGTAAAATTTAAAAAGACTTAAGCTTTATGCCAATTAGTTATAAATTCAAAATATAAATATAAACAAATAACAATTATAAATTTAGTTCAAAAAGTACAAAAAGCTTCCGATTTGAACAGTATCCGTTTTAACCCTATAAATTGTTTCTTTCAAACAAATGTGTCATCCAACTTGAAATGAAAGTATGGTGGGATGAAATAACATCGAATTAAATAAAGTTATGTAAGCAATTTTCTTTTCAATTTAAAATGCAAAAAAATAAATGAAACTCAAAAAAAAAAATCGAAACATAATCGAACTGAATTTTATTTATTTATTTGTAGTACCAGTAAATATTGCCTGATAACATTAATCCTTTGCTTATTTGACATTTGGACTTCTTATTAAATTATTTTATTATACACTATATTTTTTTATTAGATATGATCCGACCAGGATTTTAACCCGAGACTTTTCAATTGAAAAGCCGCCACTTTACCACTGAGCTATCAGTCGGACGACTGACTTTTGAAAACTATTATATTTTTAGAAAGGTGTCACAACACTCATGGCAAGAATTATAGACCTATTTTAAGATTTTTTTGTAAATGAAATATTCATTGATTTCGAAATTCTAAATAAGGAGGGGAACGATTTAAAAGTTGATTGAAAATTGAAAAATCTGAGAGTAGTCTCTTTTTACAGAAAATGAATATTAATCTGTTTTGATTTTACTCAGTCTCCTGTTCTTTGACATGTTATACGTACAAGTACACACATATTCTAAAAAAAAGAAAAATTGATATTTTTCAGCTGAAACATCCAGTTAAGACATATTAGAGGAATTCCCTTTATAATACGTTTTATTTTGAAAAGATGGATAACCTGGATTTTGTAATCTTTAATAAAGCCCATTCTTTGTTTTAGTCGGAACCAAAATTTATCTTATATTTATTGGAATTAATTAACATTTTACAAGCCTTTTCTTTGATTTGGAAATGATTTTTTATTTCATTTGATTTTTATTTTAGAGAAACTTTATAGTTTATTTGATTTTCGAACATTTTTATTGACAGACTAAACGGATAGGACGCAAGTTTGACAGTTTTTTTCTATTCCATTTTAAATCAAAAGTAACATGTTTGCATTTTACCTTTACAAACTTCCTTACTTCTTCTTGACTATCAATTCTTAGAAACTCAAAATCACAAATGCAAATAAAAATCGTTTTGTTCTGTGGTAGAAATTTAAAAAAAATAACGGTAAACTTAGAATTAATTTTAACTCCCTATATTTTTCAATTTTAATATCGTAATAACCTATGAAAAAAATTGAATTCATGAACCAACAAATTTTTTTTATCGTAAAATCTATACTTTAAATAAACAAATTTCCCTAAAAGAGGTACCAAAGACCAAAGTATCATAAGAACCAGTTTTTTTTTTCTACATAACTACTTTAATTTTTTAACAAAATAAATTTCCCAGTTTTATTTCATAAAAAAAAAAAAAAATTAAAAAAAAAATTGGTAGGTGGAAACTTCTACTACATCCAAAAATTTTCAATTCGAATCAAACCCTATAACGTTTTTTTTTTTTGTACATAATATATTCTAAATTCAACCATAAAAAAATACGTTCACAGCTGCATAAGATATAAGATAAAGGAAATGGAAAGAAAAGAGAAGTCGAAAGAGGGAGAAAGAAAATATATTGCATTTTCCTACATATACGATGAAACCTCTGTTTTTTTTAAATTAAAGGAATTATTTCTTTGTGTTAGTTGAAAAAAAAACCATTTTTTTCATTTGGGAAATTTTCCCCTTATTCATTACAAATAGGGGAATTTTTTCATTTATTTTGAATGTGTTTGTGCGTCATTCTATTGAAGTGTTTTACTTTTATTAGGGTCAAAAATGATTATGAAAAAAAATTCTATTCATTTTTAACTCAACGCTTGTGTTTGAAAGAAGTCTTTGTAAATGTTCTTTAAAAATCGGGTGGAGTTTTTGGTAGTGGTTTTTTATTTAATAAAATGTAAAAAATAAATTTAACTTGGTTGTGATGTATGGAATTGTTAGTTTATTAAATTTTTTTAATAAAATTTTGGGTTGACTTTCATGTAGAGATTAAAAATATGTGTTACTCCAAGAAATTAAATTAATTCTTTTAAAAGTTTTTTGATTGCAGGAAACTTTTGGTTAAAAAAATTATATATAACAACATTTTAAATCGTCACATGTATTTTGGAATTTTTATTGGGGAAAACTCAGTTTCGAAAATAACTTTAATAAAATATTTTCAGAGTTTGACTATTTTACCTACTAAAACTGTTTATGGTCTAATTAAATAAATAAATTAAGAATTTTATTTAAAAATGAAAACCAATTTATCATTGACTAATTTTAGAATTTTCATAAATATTTTTACAAGTTTTAATAAGATTAATTTTTATTTATTTATTTATTTATAAACAATCCTCTAAAATATACAATGTGATAAACGAGTAATTCAGTCTTTGCTTTTCAAGTGTGGCAGTCTATATATTTTTATTAGACATGATCCGTGTAAACCAGAGTCCCCTTTCGATTGAAAGGCCAACGTACTAACCACTACGCCACCAGCCTGATTCTATTAAATTAAAGAGCCTTCTTTATAAAAACCGCTAAATAAATTCTTATCTAATTGCATTATTAACACAATATTATAAACTAATGGAATTATAATAATGAGGGTGGTTTTATATTGATATTACTTCTCATTGACAGTTGGAATTTAATTTATAATTAAGTTTATATTTATTCCAATCATATTTGTCAGTCAGTAGTACGTGAAATAATTTTTCAATATTTATAATCATTTCTCAATAAATACTATTCGTAATTTTTAACATGTTTTCCTTCTTGAGTTCACAGGGTTATAATATTTAGTTGCATTCAAATTAATGTGTTATTAGATTAATCTTACTAATAAGTAACAGTTAGCCATACAAAAAAGTAAAGGAGTAAACCATATCTTTCCATTTCAGGCATATTTCAGGAATAATTTTAATTAGTTTAATAAATAATATTAATTAAATTAAATTTTATAAATATTTAATATATTATTGAGCGTTTGAGTGAAATGTATATGAAACAAATAAAAAACGAATCTAATACTAACGTTGAAGAAGTCTGCATGCCGTAGACGAAATACTGGTATTTGTAAAAATAAATAATTTTAATGAAATAAAAGGAAACTAATTTAAACTAAATTTTATATTTTATTTTATATAACTACCTATTTGGTCACCAAAGTGATATGCAATTTATTATAACCCCAAGCTTTAATTTAAAATTAAAGCACATAGGTAATAAGTTTTTAAGGAATTGAGATTCATTAAAATTTCAGAACCAACTCAAAATGTTGTTAATATTTACTATAAAAATGTAATTGTAAAAAATTTAATCAAACTGAACTTTAAGGTATCTGAAGAATAAATTGGTTCTTACGAAATTATTTAAAACTATATATGCTATACTATATTTAAAGACTGTCTATAGTAACGAATCTGACTATGTCCAACTTATTATAAGTATCAAATTTTTTTCATTACCATAAACATTGCATTTGGCATTCTTGTATACTTTTCCAGTAATTTCTATTATTGATTATTAGAATTATAAAACTGAATGATATTTTCAAGAGAACTGAAAGACAAACTACTTCCATAAATTTTGAAAAATTTTTTAGGCTTCATTCTCTTTAAATAAAAGATCTCTTTAATAGATAAGCTTAGGTATTAGACTAATAAAAAAGAATTGAACTTATTCAAAATCCAATACGTGATATCAGAGTAGTATATTCATAAGTCAAGTCGAAATAATAGTTTTTTTTTAAACGCTAACTGTTCAATAGTTAGGCTAATAAGCCTGTCTGTATACTATAGGTACATTTTGAAACAGGGGCCATATTATATTTAGCTACTAGAAATTCCCTCTCTGAGTTTCAAATACCGTCCAGAGCAATTTTAATATAAAAATATAACTATACTTTCAGTTCTTTAAATCATAAATAATTTGATGTTATGTATCCAAAATGTACTTATATTTTGCATTGATTAACAATTCAATTCATTGTCATCATATATTAATATATTTACATTTTTTTTTGCAATATGTATGTTTTGTATTTAAATTTCAACATACATATTTCCTAACAGAAGTTCATTGTTCTACGATTTTTTTTTTTTGATGGTTCCTTTTATTTTTTGTGCAATCTACAGAATCAATAGAGCGATGCTGTATACTTTAAAAATTAAATATTGAATAACAATTGAATTGAATCTCGCCTTCTTGTATCTCCTACCAACAGCTCCAACAAAAACAAGAGGAGAAAAAAATCAATTAACCATTGAGTTAAAATAAATCTCTGTTACTTTCAATGGCGTTTAAAAATAAAATATTTTTTGGTTCCTTGTTTTGTGTTTTTTTTTTATCCCTTTTATGGTTCCAGTGAATCTCCCCAAAATCCAAACAAATAAAAAAAAAAAAAAACAAAAACACGATACAATATCATTTCTCCATTCTTATTTTTTAAGTAACACAACATAAAATGTTTATGTTGGACTGCATTAAAAATCTTCAACATGGTGATAATTTTATATTTCTTGTTATTTTTTGTAGTTATTTTTATTTCATATTTTTTTTGTATTTTAATTGTTTCGTATAGCAGCTCTTATATGCTGCTTATGTTGCTTATGTTGCTATATTATGCTGGCGCTCTTTATTTTTTTATCAATAAGTTTTTGTTACCAATCAATTTTTATTTTGTGTCTTTACTTGTTCTTTATTTTTTTTTATTTTTAATCCAATTTTCAATGGCTATTGAAAGATTTTCCACACTTGAATGAATTTTAAGGATGAATTCAATTTTTTTTTTTGAATTCTTGTTTTGATCATCATAACTTTTTTGGAGTAAGTAACAGCAAGAGTTTTGTATTTAATTTAGAGTTTTTTTTTATGTTATGAAACACGAAAGATCAAATCCGAAAACAAAAAAAAAAAAAAAAAAATTGTGTAGTTTGGTTCGTATTTTGTTGTGAAAAACCAATTGAAAGATGTTACAGGGAAATTTTATCGAGTTGTTGGTGATTTTCATAAAATTAAAGATGGAACATGAATTTTGTGTTGCTTACAGAGTATTTGCAACTCAAAGAAAATGAAGAGCCGAGGTAACAGAGAAGTTCATAATGAACTAACTGCCTTCAAAGTAATTTTGTAAGTTTTTGAAGCAAGAAACAACATCTTCGTGTCTGTTTGACATAGTCCTTAGCTTTAGCTAGCTACTGACTCTTAAACAAATTTACAATGCTGTACAGGCGGGAAGATTTTGTTGCGAAATTAAACCCTTCGAGAACAAAATTAAACCCCGCCTCTTCGTGGTCTTTAAATTGCAGACACCCTGTATATTGAGTTGCATAAATATAATATATACTCCTAACAATATGTACCCAATGTTCATTGTAAGCAAGTATTTAAGAGATATAGCTGCAACAAAATAATTTTAAATCAATTAAAATTGAAAAAAAAATTCAATTCGAATATTTGGTAATATTAAGGTATTAACAAAAAGAAGACTGCATTTAGTTCAAATGATGTGTAGAAATAATACAATAATACAGTTATGATCATCGGATTCCATTTCAAACTTTTCGCTAAATAATTGTTAAACAAAATGTTGAATGCAGATTCTTCTTCTCTTCTTCTAGTCCGTTGTCATCCTCTTCGAGTTAACTTCACAGTATTGATATAGCGTCTAACTAGACTGCATCAATCCATCGGTTTTCCGGTTTCCTTTCTGGTCTTTTTTTATCTATTTTACTATTCAATACTTTCTCTGGAGTGCGGGAATTTGACATACGTCGCATGTGACCGCCCACCTAAGGCGTTGTAACTTGATGTATGTCACAACGTCGATGTCGGTATATCCAATATATAGCTCTGCGTTGCGTCGCATTCTAAATTAGCCCTGGTTGATTATTGGCCCGATAATTTTACGAAATGGGATAGTAAGCTTGCCGTCGTTTGAATGAACGTCCTCGTATAACTGCCGTATCATAACACCGGTCTGATAAGATATTTGTACAACTCAAGTTTAAGTTTACATTTTCTGTTCACTTCTAGAGATCTCATTGTCTTTAACACAGAGTAGAATGCATTGTTTGCATACTTCATGTTTCATGTTTCATCGTTTACACTTATTAATCTCGGACCTTAGAAAGACAAAACTGTTTACTTCTTCCACATTGTCATCACGAAAAGGAATATTTTCCTTCTCTCTTTGGTTAAGTCTGGATACCACTAACATTTTTTGTTTTCCCAATGTTAACCTCAGACCCTGTTCTATATCTTCCCTATAGATTTAAGTCATCTGAGAATGCTAAGACTAAGTATGCTATGACTTAGTACTAATGGCAAATATTGACAACAGCAAATAGACCAATTTAGTTGGCAAAACTAGAAAGGGAAAATAAACTTTGAATTTTATAATAAAAATCTAAAAATTAAACTGTAATTTATACTTAATCTAATCTATATTGTGTATCTCATCTTGTTCTTACTAAATTATTGGATACGATTACCATTTCTAAATCATTTGTTATTTTAAATCTAAATATTTATTAATATTTCTGTATAATATATAATATTATTATTTCTCTATGCCGTTTGATATGTTTATATTAATCAAAAGACTATATATATGTGTTCCAAATATGCATCTATTATATTTACATGTCTAAATGATTCCTTATAATTTCCTCTTTTTTAATTTCCCTGACTTTGTATTATTTTTTTTGATAACGATTATGAATTTGCTCATGGCTATAATATCAATCTTTTTTACTTCCAACTTTTTTTTAACTCCGGTATTTCTTAATACCTTTTACCTATACCTATTAAATGTTTTTCCCTTTATTGTATATACTATCGATAGATACTTTTAACTTTTTTTTTTAACATTTTCTGGTAGGTAACCTTTTGAGCTTGAATAAATTCATAATGGCTTCTGGAATAGAAAAACAAAAGGTAAGCCAAACAACAACAACAACAACAAGCTAAAGTCTAATAAGAAAAAACCATTTTTAATGAAGATCCCTATTTCCAGTATATATATATGCAATAACAAATCTTTATAGTCCTACATTTTCTATATTTTTATACACCAAAATTGTATTTTATTGCTAAAACCAAATTCAATTCCGTATTAACTATATTTGTATTAATGTTAATAATAAAAACAAAAAATTCCAAAGTACTTACAACAACTGCAACATTAATTAAATTCAACACAACAACAATAGAATGAGATACAAATAGTTAGTCATTTTTTTTTTTCTAAATGTAAAGAAAATATTATAATATAGTAAACATTGTTAAATAAAATTTAACAGATACTTTTAGTAGCTACCAATTTAATTCAAAAAAAAAAAAAACAAAAATAATGTATCCATAAGATACAATTGCATTTTGGAATCGATAATAATGAAAAAGTATAAAAAAAGAAAATGAATCGATTAAAGGAAAAATCATGTCGAATTAAAATTATATATATAGATAATATATATGCGCAAATATATATATTTATATATATAGGTATATATATTATTTTTTGTTTATGAAGTAATCTTACTGAACATTAACTGCACATTGTTAAAACAAGTAACGTACTTATATTTAATTCAAGGAAAACTTAAGCTTCTCTTATGGATATTATAATTGTTTATTATGGAATTGCATTGCAGGAACCGGGGAATGAGTGTTAAACAATAATAAGTTAATAAAGAAAAAAAAAATGAAAAAAAAAAATAAATATAAAATAAACAATAGTAGATTTTTCTAAGATTAATCTTAAAGATATTTTGTTTCTATCCTTTTTTGTTACTAAACAAAACTCTTTTTTTGGAAAATTGAAATTCAGTCAAGGAAATTTTTTTTTTTTTTGTTTTTGTTTTTTTTTTTTTATTGCCATGATTTAAATTTTACTATATTAAGATATATGGTTATTGTTTATTATCCTCGTGCTTATTGTTAATTAATTTATTCATATTAAATATATATATTTTTAAATTAATATTGCATTTTTTTTTTTATTTAATAGATACATTTATTATGCATTAATATATACATTTATATATTTGTATGCAAATATGTATATGGATAACCATTTATATATATCTACATATCTACATATATAAACCAAAAAAAGTACAGAAAAATTTAATAAATAATAAAAAAAAATATAATATATATACATATATTCTCCTAATTAAATGTTTATATAAAAAGTGTGATATGAATTTTAAAAAATTAAATATTTTTCATTTTTGTTATACAAAATTGTATTTTGTAGATGCAAGTGATATAGGATAGGTCATAATTAGAAAATGCAGAATAATTGAATATGGAAAGTTTCCTTAAAGGTGATATGGAAAAATATTTAAATAAAAAAATGCATGAGTTTTTATAATTAATAATGTTAATTATCGTATTCAAAGTATCTTCTAGCTACACAACTATTTAAATATATAATTATTGTGCGATTTAATTTGTAATTAATTTATATTTTAAATAATCATATTTCTTCTTTATTTATTTGTGCCTTATTTCGTTTTATTATGTCCCTATTTCCGTTCTATTTCCGTCAATATCGTTTATTGTCATTTTACATTCTAACTTTCTAAACAAGGTCCTGTATTTAAATCATGAAAGCTTAAAACATTTTTTGTACATGCTTTAAATCATGCGTATTATAAATACAAGTACAAAATGTCTTTAAGCCACCACCAAAATCTAGTAGCTGTTTATTTGTTTTAAAAATATACTTCAAAAGAAATTAAAAATATTATTCCAGAAATCAAACGCTCGCGGAGAAATAAACGTTTAGTAGCTCAATCTCGCATTTATATACTGTAGAGTTATTCGAAATAGAACCTGAAATATAAAAGAATGCTTTTATAAGTCTCACCTCAAAATTGTGGAATTCATTTGACATTACCCAAAACTTATGATATAGAGAAATTCAAAGCAAAACTCAACTTATTCCTTCTGGATTTCCCGTTGAACTTCTGATGGACATTTATATCACTTTAGTCACCCCGCAAGTTAGTTGGATGTTTATCTCATAATTTTACCTACAGAGGGAGGTTTCTTTTTGCTGAGTAGGAATCGGATACTACTGGGAGGTTTAGTATACCAGGTGTTGAACATTTTTTTCTCTCAGATAACTGAATCGGTAATAAATAAAATGTTTTCTTTATTAAGCTTTAGACCTGAATAATTTTTAATGTAATTAAAACCTTAAGCTTATAGAAATGGATGTTTACTACCAACTTCTGTAATATGGATTTATTCTATAAAAACTTTAACGCCTATGGTAATCAATAGTGACAATATCTGCTACAAAGAGCCTCGGTGGACTTAGTGGGTAAGCATTTAGTTCGACACATTTTTGAAAATTGCTGAAAAATAATTTTTCGTTACAAATCTCCATGGTGACCAGATATAATTTAAAATATACAAATATATAATATAAACAAAATAAATAATATTACTTTTTAAATTGATAAAAAATATTGAAAGTAGGTGCACAACGGGCTGCAAGACCTACGTGCTAGGATGACACAAGCGATAAAGAAGAAAATTTCCAAATCATCCACAAATTAAGATAAAACCAAAACTTTAACAGGTTTATTGTAATTGATTACCGTTATTGGTAACATAGTAACACTAAGTATACTATCTTGTTCAATCAATTCACGTTCAAATTTTACAAATTTTAAGGAAACAAAAAAACTGAAATTTTATCCTGTTCTCAAACCATTGATTTTCTTAGCAACACATTGATTTAGGGACATTTTTAAAAACCAACCTTTAAATTTATTATTTGGTTTTTATCTTCTTTCTTTTCCCTGTTTTTAAAATCAAAATATTTGTAGATTTTATTACAAAATCAAAATATATATATATGTACCTATATTTATTAATTTTTTATACCGTAAAAGCTCAAAAAATATAAAATATACCTACAGTTATAGAAAATTTGATTTTCTTAAATGATTTTTTTTTGACCCTAGAATACGCAACACTACTAAAAATTGGAGAAATAACATATTTCCGCTTTTTCAAATAAATTTATAAATATATTTTTAAAACTTATAAAACAGTATACTAACACTAATAAAATTATAATTGCATTACAATACATTTACACTTTGAAAATATTCTCCCATATTAATAATATAAAATTATTTAAAATTTCAATAAATGATTCTTCTCTATCAACATTTAACAATAGCTCCAAAGAATAAAATATACTTTATGTTTACCAACAAATGTTTCGCTACAATATTTTTAATACCTCTGTAATCTGTTATTCAATTTATTTTTCTCTCTCAACTAAACTTAACTCTCTCTCTCGCGTTAACTCTCAAAATTTTCAAATGTATACTAGTCTTCTACTGCAATTATTTGTACAGGAGGTGGGAACAATTTTTTATCTTTTATTTGCTTAGAAACAAAATCAAAATGTTGCCAACAAAAAAATTTTTTTTTAAATGTATATACAAAAATAAAACTGCATTTCTTAAGTTATAAATTAAAATGTACACCCCCAATTTATAAGATTTTTTTTTTTATTAGATTTTATTGTTGTATTAGAAAATATTTTTTGGGGAATGTAAAAAGACACAAATACATGCATACATACAATTATTTGTATTTTGTAAAAAGCTTCCATTTTTTTCTTGGAAAGAGACAAAAAATTAAGTGTTTTGGGGATGATATGTGATTGATGAGTGTGACCAAATTGTATAAAAGAGAGGACCAATGTTAGAAAGGAATAGATGTATGGTAAAACTTTAATTAAATAAGTTTTTTTTTTGTGTTATTTGTATGTATTAACAAATTTTTACTATTAAATATAAAAATGTGTGGGGATATTTTATGAAACAATACTTATATCTGGTTTTTTCTATGTATAAATTTTTTTTTCAAATGTTTCCAAACAATTTGATAAGTTGCAAGAAATAAAAATTAAGCATATGTACATGGAAAATCAAAAAAAAAAATTAGAAAAAGTCTTTGAAAAAATTTTAACCAAATTTAAGTATATAAATGGTCGTAAATAACAGAGAGAGAGAGAATGATAAATAAAGTTTTTCATGTATTTATTTGAATTTTGTTGCACAGATTTGTTGCTATAAAAACAACTACATATATTATTTTAAGCATTTAAGAATTGTTATATAAAAGGTAATGTACAGCAACTTTTTTTTTTTTTATTTATAGAAAAAAGGGGGTCATTTATTGGAAAAAAAAATTATTAATTTTTTCATGTTCTAATGTAGTATTTTCATTATATTATAAAGGTTTTTTTATATTTATTGCACTAACATAATGTTTTCGTGCTGTGTATTAAGAAAGTATTTGTAATAACATCTATGTATTTATTTTTTTTTTTTTTTTAAGTTTTAGACTTAATCTTGTATTATATATGGGAACGTTTTTTTTTGTATTATATTTTTTATTTTCATTATGTATGATGCGTATATATAGAAATTTTTTTTTTGTTATTTTGTGTGTTGTATTTGAGCTTGTTGTACAACATGCAACCGATTTGTCGTTCTCATCATATCGTCATTGTTTTGGTTGTTTAGATAGATTTTTATTTTATATAAAGATAGGTAACTATATTTAAAAAATTATTTAATATATTATGTACTTTTATATAGAAAGTTTAACATACATACATTTTAGGTACATGTACCTATATACAGTTGTATAATTTTATAAATTCGTTGTTAGATTATGATTGCTGACTGTTTTAGGAGATTATGTTTCAAATATTGTGTATAAACATAAATGTAAACTGTTATTTTCATATTGCAATATTATTATTATTAGTTACAATATGGTTTCTATATAAATATGATTTTATATATTAACGGGTCGTCATCACACAGTTTTTGTGTGAAATTAACAATGAATTGTATTTAAAAGTATAAATTCTGTTGTATTGTAACATGTACCAAGTAAAATAGCTAAAAATTTTAAAATATTGGTGCTAAATGTAGTTGTTAACTTTGACTGAATCTTACCATAGATAAATTTCAAACCTATCTAAATAAGACAATCTTCTACTTCTGTTTCGCAACAACTTCCACATATTATTTCCCAATAATCAGTTTAAGAAATCTAACCCTATAAACACAATGAGCCTAGCCATTAAAACAGAAGTACTAATTCATTAGTTATGGAAAACATACGGAAAACAATACAAGTTTCAATGACGCGAAGTTTGACGTTCAAATTTGACAGCTAACAGTTTTTTTATAACATTTTTCAACCTTGATGGCTACGCTCAAGCTATAATGGATACAATATCTGTCAAACTCTGTAAAATTTTATATAGGTATTATAAGTAATCTATATAAAAATCCAGGAATTATTAATTGCGACAATTTTATAAAGCATTAAATAATTCATATAATTCTAAACTTTTTAAATATTTTACCTCATTTTTACATAAAATTGTACTTAGTCAGTTTCATTTTTAAAGTGCAATTTACATAGGTATACATATTTCATATAATATACGTGTGTCATGTATAATATCAAAAATGGAAAAAAATTAGTGTTTTAATAAAAGACTAGAGAGCGTTTTACAATATATTAGGTTATCTATATATTTTTTTTAATTTTTTTTAATTTATATTTTTTTTTTGTCTTTTTTTTTTATTTTCTAACCTTTTGCACTAATCTATGTTTAATACACATATATATGTATAAATATATATATACATATATATTTTTATATATATATATATAGGTGGTATATAACAGGCAGTTTAATATGGTATAACTAACTATAACCATTGAACAGCAGCTATATTTTAAGTATCTATGGTATTATATAGTAGCAGTGGCAACTGACAATATTAAAAAATAATTTTGTGTGATTTTATTTGGCTTTTTTGCTTTTTTTTTGTTTTTTTTATAAATTTGATGCTAAAACTGTGCTGATGATGATACATAAATCTTTTTAATTTTTTTTTGTTTTTTTTTTTTTTTTGTATCCCAATATGTAGTAGGTATAAATGTTATGTGTAGGAATAAAACATAAGTACATATGTACAAATATTAAATACTATATAAAAAAAAAAAAATAAAACAAAAATACACATTTTGATGTGGGTGGAGGCGTTTATTAGAAAAAAAGAAAAGAAAGCTAAACAAAAACAAAAATTTGTTGAAATTTAATCGTTTGTTTTTTTTTTTTGTATTTGAGGAGCGGGAGCTTGGGAAAATGTTTTTTTTTATTTTTTTTTTTAAATTAATAAATTTTTTTTTTACTATTATAGATTCATTCATAAAAGCAAATTAGTTTTTAAAGAGATTTATTTAATTTTTATTTTGTATTTTAATAAATGTACATTTTGGTAAAATAAAAACTTGTCAGACTTTTTTTTTGATTATAGGCAGGAATTTAAAAAAAAAAAACAAATATTGTATGAGGAAATCATTTGTACAATAAATATATACATATATAATTATATACAGTTAATAATTTAAAAATTCAAAAAATAAATAAATTGTGGGTGTTGGTTTCTTTGAAATTTTTTTTTTGTTTTATTTTTTGTTTTTTAATTATAATGTGTGTAAAATGAATAGGTAAATTTGTTATTAAATGAGTTTATGTGTTGATTGGCATCACTCTTTACATTTAATTTATATTGACCAAATAGTTTTGTATATAACTATATATGTTATTTTTATATCTTATAATATACCTATGAAATATAACCTCTGAAAAATAGGTGGGTGGATATGTAGAAGACAATTGTGGAATAGGTAATGGGAAAATAAATTTGAAATTTTCGTACACTTATTTAGAAGACAAATCTGTTGTATACAGTTTTTTTGACGAATAAAGCAACGTATTTTTGGGTTTCCATGGTGATTTGAAAAAAGAAAATATAAGCACATAGCTATTTACAATTTGTTAAGTATTTTGCTTTTGGATTTAAATATTTTTTTTTTAAAATTAATAATTTGACTAATTTATGATTAAATATCAATTATAATTTAGAATTAAGATAAGGTTAATTTTTTATGTAGGGGTATTTTTGTTTTTTTTTTTTTGCAAAATATAAGTGCCCAATTATAGAAATAGTTGTATTTGAACTAAAAATTAGGTTAATTAGTAGTAATTAAAATATTTTAAATATACTCTTAATTATATAGCTAATTTGTAAATAAAATTTGTTATATTTAATTTTCTATTTATGGTACATTTTTTAAAAAATTATAATTAATTTATTGTTTTAAATTAACTTCCTGCTTTTTAATTAAATTTAATTAAATATGTGTTATGTTAATATTAATTAGTAATTAATTATTTAATATAAATAATTTATTAATATAGTATAATAGATTTGTGAGTATAATAAGTTTATTCGATTTATATTAGATATGGTTATATATTTATATATATATATATTATAATATGAAACAATCATAGCTTTTAATTGCTAGTTTTAGTTAACAATTTTTAATATATTGTAAAATATTAGTTAATGTAGGTACCTACCTATATTTTGATTAATATTCAAAATAATAATAATTACTTCAATATAATAAAAATTTTGTACATAGTTTGGATTTACTTACCTTTTAAGTCGAGGCGGTGGGCCCTGGAAAACAAAAATTAATATTTATTTTACTGTAGTAAATTATATTTATATTATTAAAAAAAATTTTAATTGAAATTTTTAATAGAATCAGTATCAACAATTTTATTAGAATCCGTATCAACATCAATATTTCTAAACACAATTATTTTAAATTTAATAGACTTGACTAAAAGTAAATGCGATTCTCTGGATTTCTTCATATTTAATGGATTAAAATAATTGAAAAACTTAAAGGACAGGAATTAAAAGCAATTCTTGTACCCAGATCTAAAAATTTTTTACTATCAACAGGTATTACAAATACCTTAGATCTATCAACAGGTATTACAAATCTTTTTAAGCTATCCTCTCACTTGGGATATTCCTTATATTATGATTAAGCTTCATAATTGTCCATCTTAATTTTCGAAATTTTATACTTCCTTACAGCATTCATTTCTGGTATGCAAGGAGACAATGACTATAAATGGAAGGATGTTACATATTTTAGTTGTTTTTACAATTAATTATTTTCCAAGATCAGTTTTAAGTCACTTATAGAAACTTCAAAAGTGTAGAAATAAGCACCTAAAGATTTCTTTACTTCATCAGATAATATGTCGATTTCTAGACAACATGGCTATTTGAAATCTTGATATAATGCTTAAGTGCTATTCGAAGCATCAAGCTATTGGAATGTGCGAGTGCTAAAGGGGGAAAAAGTTACGTGGACAGGACAGGCTTACCAATTAGACGCTATATACGCATTCTTATATTTTGTAGAAATAACTTAGTTTAGTTCGAAGGCCACATATGTGTCAAATATAATTCATCCTAGGTCGAATCATGCCTTATCGATACCTAACAGATATAGGCTTTGCAAGCTATACCATAAAATTGAAAGTTACCTGAATGAGTTATTCGTTTAAGTATGTAATTAGCTAATTTAGTAATTAGTTTATAATTTAATATAGAAGTTTTTTCATTCAACTTAAATATATTATTTAAAAAAAAAATTGAATTATATTCTTTAAATACTACCTCCTTAAATACTACATTATTTTCACAATTATAAAACAAATAAAAATATAATTAAAAATTGTTTAACTAATTAAAAACAAATAATAATTTATAAAATAATTAAAATTATTGTCTTATATATACATAAGACATAATAAACATAATATCTGTAATTAGAAGATAAAAATATATGTATGTATATATACATATATAAAAATAATTTAATAAATCATAATATATATAGACATACACGGACAGAAATTTTGAGTTTGGCATACGGCTGAAAGTACAAAATTACGTCTGCCATTTCCAAATTGTAGCAATTAAATTCGATTTGGGGGTATTATATTTAATATTCTGTTGTAAAAGCTATTTGTAAGTAGAAAGAGCTAACATTCGGCTGTCATACTTCTATTCTTGGCTATAAAACAAAATAAAATATTCAGAAAATCATTTGGTTATGATAGCCGTAATTTATTTTTCGCTATACCCGCATATATCAGCTGCCTCTCCTTTCATTCGGCTCTGATAACCATCTTGGAGCTGTGGAAACCAAAATGCTGTTCTCACAACCTCAATTCGGTAATGTATTGTAATAATTTTAGAAACCACGAGTAATATTTCATTCTGGCGGCGTTTCTTGAACAAAGTGGAAGCATATAATATTATTATTTAAAAAATTTTAATTTTTTTTTACAAGTGTAATATAATATTGTTATTTAAAAAGTGCAAGTGAGATCATTAAACGTAATTTCAAAACATTTAGCAGTAACATACTCCTTAGAAGAAGAATACCTAGTGATTATAATTAATTTGGGTAAGTCAATTAGTTTTTATTATATATAGAGATGGGAAAAAACTGTTATTTTACGATATACCTAGTTTTAATATTTTGAATAGTTAATTGTTGTACTGTAATCTAATTTGTAATAATAAAAGTGCAACAATTTTATAAAATTAAAAAACACAAATATTAACTGTAAAACTCATTTTATTAAAAAAATTTAAATACATATAGCCATAGACAAATAACATATAAATAAGTAAATCGTATGAAAAATTTTTTAAACATTTTTTTTTTAACTTTTGAAAAAAAAAACATGAGATGGTGAACACATCAAAAAACGTTTTGTTGCTGTAGGTATATGATTGTTTATATGGTTGTCATGGTTGTATAATAAGCATTGAAACAATTTGTTCGTTCTTTATATATTTATTCGAGTTGTTGTTGTTTTACTTTGATAGTTTTGATAGAAAAATAAAAAGAAAATCAAAAAATATTTGTTTTTAAATAATATAAAAAAACCAAAAGTTTTTTATTGTAATAAAAATTGTCACTGCTTATACGTATAAGCATTGATTAAGAATTATATGTAATTCTTAATCAATGGTATAAGTAACTAGAAAGCATAAAGTATTATACCTATGTATAGTATTTAATCCACATACTAGTATTATTTTGTACGTTCGTAAGTTAATGTATATGTATTATGTATGTATATTACATTATTTATTTGCAGAATAGCAAATAGCATACCATCTCTAATTATAATAAGTTTCTATTCTGTGTTTGGCTGTAGAATAATAAACATTTCTTAATATTTTGCACTTTTGTGTTGCATTTTTTTAGCATGGCTATCTTTTTTAATACAATTTATAATAGTGCTGCAAATATAATTAAAATATGTCCAAGTAATAGCAAGTCTTTGGCATATGACGATTTTTGCACAGCTGGTATTATTAAAATATTAATATAATTAAATAAATAAGTTAATTTTTCAAATATTTTCAGCTAAGAAATTTTATAATATTAATAGTATTAGTTTTTATGAAAATTCAACTGGAATTAATATTCCACCTGAAATATTCGTTGAATATGTTATGGAGAAAAAAAAGGAATCTCCTAGTTGGATTTTGGGTATTTGTAATACAGGTTAATGTTAAACTTTTTTCCAAATATGCATGTGAATTGCAAGGGAATTAAATATTAAATCTTTCAAGTTGAATTCATTAAAATCAAACATTTTCAAACAATTAGTTGAAAAGATTTTTTGGAATCGTACAACATTTACAACATCGTAATATTGCCTCTATTTTCAAAATTTATTTACCTACTTAACGGTCGATTTTATTAGTTGATAAAAGAGTATCAAACAGTATCCAAGTTTCAGTTTTTTGTTAATAAAATAGACAACAATATCAAATAATTTTAAGTAGGTATATTTAATAGGATGTTGTGAATGTTGTACGATTTTAACTAATCTTTCCACATAATAATTTAATTTACTTTTTTAAACTGTTTAAGTTGATTTCAAAACCATTAATTAAATGGAAAAAATTATTGATTTAATTTGAAAATTTTTAAATTTAATTTGAAAATGAAACAGTATCTACTATTTACATGAAATTTATAAATGTATATAAATATATTTTTCTTTTTGAATTCATTAATTATTTTTAGATAATACAGAAGTATTTCTGCAAACCACTGCCGTTGATGATAAAATTCCAACTGCATCATATTTAAATCTGGACAACATCGTGCCTGAAGAAACTGTATCAGAAGAAGCATTTATAGATTTAACGAGAGTAATTGTACCAGAATATTCAGAGGAAGTTGCGCAATTACATCAGACAATATCTTACCACACCGCTGAAGAATTTCAGAACATAGAAAGTGTCAACAAAAATATAAAATTATTATATCCATCCAAAACAGTTTTTGATAATTTACAAGATTTAGATTTTATTATTATAAAAAAAAATTTTGCTAAAACATTATTTTTGGATAATGCCGATCGTGTCCATATTAGTAAAATTATTATAAAAAGTATTTTGCTAAAACATCCAAGTTTAGAGTAAATTATAATTTTTTTATTAAATATTATATAATATGTATTCATTATTATGTACATCTATTTAGATTGAATCGGACGGATTTTTTATACTTGGCAAAAACTATTTGTGAATATTTCGAGAAAGAAATAGCCTGTACGTATTACACAATTGGCCACAGAGACCGAAAACCTGCGGGTAAATTATATGATAGTTATTGCTTATACCGAAAAAAACTTTCTAATTGTGGAATTATTACCAGACGGTCAAGACTTGCAGTTGTTCAACCAATCTTAAATTTACCTGTTCCGGGTAAGTATTTTTTATTCATTATTATTGTGTATTTTATTAGTATTTTTTATTGATACTAAATGGAATATTTAAATTCTTATACTCTCGTATAATCTATTTTCTAAATACATAATATATTGATAAAATACTTTTTTTTATAAATGTTATTTTATATAATTTAAGAAAACTCTGCAGCAAAGGATTTACAGTTTCTAAAAGAAAACTCTGAACCCTGGGAGGAAATATTAATCAAGTGGAAAAATTCTTCCACTGAAAGATTAAAATTATTAAAAAACTCCAAATCAACTTTGGAATATATTGAGAGTTTTCTAATTTTATCACTCGGAAATGAGTCAGTTGTTACAGAACTTGTAATTTAAATCACTGTTTCTGTAACAAAAAATTCTACAATTAAATTTTTATTTGCAGTTCACTATTGATATAAAAATATTATGTCCAACACTTCTCGATTTGAGTACTCAGTGGGAAATTTATTATTCAAAAATTTTAATTTTTGCAAGAAATTCTAGAGATGCGAGAGTAAAAATTTTCTTTAATTTAATAGAAACTTGCGTGGAAGGTAATTATAGTCTTTTTAATATTTTTTATAAATGATAAAATCTGAATTTTTTTTAGAAACCGACAAAAAAGTATTTTGTTTTTTAATACTGCCATATGTATTTCCATCATCCAGAACAACAAAGCGACAGCATAACCAATCTAGCTACAAAATAAGCAAAATTGAAAGCCAGGAATATTTTGTTGCATATTTTAAAGTGAGTATTTAGTTGCATATTTTAAAATGATTTTGAAATAAAATTAGCATAAAAATAATTATATATAACATTATATTTAATAATTTATAAAAATATGTATATTTGTAGACAATTCAAGAAGCTGATGCTTTTGAAAATAAATTAATTACTCTAAAAAAAGGAATACAACCACGAGTTGTAGTAACTGGAGATATCACCAGTGGCAAATTAACAGCTTATGTAACTTTAATTACCAAAAAATATTATTTTGATGATCCAATGAAAGCTTTGGAAAAATGCTTTCATATGTATTATGCTCTTGATTTATCATATCCAGTAGAAAGCTATTACATCTGGATATTTATGCAGTTGTATGTTTTTGGAGTTACTGTAGCAAGTGATAATAAAACTCAAGGAGCAATATCAGCTGTCGAAAGCGTAAATAACGATTTATTAAATTTATTATAATTAAGTATTCTTCTTTTTGCCTCTTTTTATATACTCGTAAGTTTAAATATTTGATTACCCAATTATAAAACTTGGATATATATTATATATTATTCATAATGAATTTTAAATGTTGTATTTGTTTGACTGAATTTCATTCGTCAGATCAATATAAAATCCATTATAAAAATATTCATCGAAACAACCAGAGATTTGCTTGTACAGAAAATAATTGTGGAAGAGTCTTTTCCAATATTAATAAGCATATATATCATATACAACGAGATCATTTTGAACCACAAACTAATGATATAACTAATTTAAATAGAGAATCAACAATAATAGATAATATAATAAATTTTAATGAATTTGATCATACAGTAGTTCCAAACATTATAAATAATAACATTTCATTGCAATTTTTGAAAGTTATTCTTAAACTTATGGCAAACGAAAGAATTCCGCGTACTACAATTTTTAAAACTTTTAAAGAGTTATTTTCGTGTTACAATAGTAATTTAACAACAGTTTTAAACATGATAAAAGATAAAAATTTATCTGTAACAAATGAATGTTCAGATGTTATTGCTATTTTAAATTCATTGCTGACATCAAAAAGCTTAAATAGCGAACACTTATTATTCAAATATTTAAATTCAGAAAATTTTTTATTGCAATATGACACTTTTATATTAACCAACGAAGAAAATCAACACTACACTGGGGGAAATACCATTCAAAATATACAATCCCAATATTTTACAAAAATTATTATGTTAGATAATCTTTTTAAAATTTTATTTTCTAAAACCTCAATTTTATTACAAATTACTAACTATATAGATAGTATTAAAAATTCCAAACAAGAAATATATAATATAATGCAAACGCAATATTGGCAAGAAAAAATTAAACTTTTTAATCCGGATAATTCAAATAAAATTTTACTCTTACCTTTAATGATTTACTTTGATGATTTCGAACCATTAAACGCATTAGGATCGCATTCGGGTTTATTAAAATTAGGAGCAGTATATATTAAATTAATGAGTTTACCCGATCATTTATCATCAAATTTAAACAGCATATTTTTGTGTATGCTATTTTTTTCTCAGGACAAACAGAAATTTGGAAATAACGTAATATTTAAACCATTGATAGAAAAATTAAACTATTTACAAACTGAAGGAGTTGAAATTCAATTTAGACAATACAATTTAGTAAAACTTATTCCTTGTGTAATTGTGGGCGACAATTTAGGAATGAATTCGATTTTGGGATTTACCGAATCTTTTAATTCTAAATATTATTGTCGCATTTGTAAATTGTCTAAAGAGGAAATGCAATGTCAACTTGAAGAAAATGTAGAAAAACTTAGAAATCCTTTAAATTATGAAGAAGATTTAGAATTAAGTAACATTTCTGATACTGGTATAAAAGAACGTTCAATCTGGAATAATATTATTGAATTTCATGTAACCAATAACTTCAGTGTTGATATTTTTCATGATTTACTTGAAGGTGTATGTCATTATGATTTAATTTGTATTATAAGCAATCTTATAAAAGCAAAACTATTTTCTTTGCAAGAATTAAATCGCAGAATAGAAGTTTTTAATTTCGGAAAACATTCTAAGAATAAACCGCCACTATTGAATGCAGATAGCTTATTAAAAAATAAAATTCGACTTACCGGATCTGAAATGTATACTTTAATTATTTACTTCCCTTTGCTTATCGGTGATAAGATATTTAATGAATGCGATGAATGGAAACTCTTAATTTGCTTAAGGGAAATTATTTCTATAGTTTTTAGTAAGCATATAAATATAAATATTTCTAAATATTTGAAGACATTAATTTCGGAACACAATGAACTTTACATTAACATATCCAAAAGTCATTTGAAACCTAAATTCCATTTTTTGTTGCATTATATTCATATAATTGAAAAAATAGGACCTATCTCTGCTTTAAGTTCTATTCGTTTTGAATCTAAACATCAGATATACAAAAAAACAATATTTATATCAAATAATAAAATAAATATTCTACAAACTCTTATTATAAAAAATCAAATTAATTTTGCTAATTTAATAGTAAATTTTAAGGAAATTTTTGAATCTCCAGTGTCGTATACAGCACTCCAAAGTATTCCAATTGACTTAAATATTAAATTTAATTTTACAAACTACAACTATAATATGAAATTAACAAAATATCTGACATTTTTTGATATATACTTAAAAAAAGATTTAATTGTACACATTGATATGCACAAAGATGGTGACCCTATTTTTGGTTTAATTCACTATGTTCTTACAGATAAACATAACTTTTTTCTCTGCTTACAATCTATCGAAACACTTTACTTCGATAAACATTTTTTTTCATATAGAGTAAAGAAAACGGAATGTTATTGTACTGTTCCTCTACAAAAACTTTTGTGCAAGCAAACATCTCAAATTAATATAAATGCTAAAGGCGAAGAATTTGTTTTATGGGACAATTAAATGTAATAAATAAAGCTTAAATAATGTAATTAATAAATACATGTTTAATGAATTATTATTTTTTTTTGTTTAAGAATGAATTATTAATTAGTTATAAGTTTTTCTTTTGTATACTGTATTTAAAAAAAAAATTAAAATATGTAAATTAATAAACAAAAACCTAGTTTTAATTTCATTAATATATATAAAATTGTTGGAAAAAGCTATCGTTAGAGTAGCCACAAATCTTCTGTTATCAGAACCGAATTACTGTAGACATAGCCTAGATTTATGGAGATTTTGCAACAGCAATTCAGCTATCATAGCTGATCTTTGGAGTTGTTACACATTTGAATTAATGGCTGTGAGAAACAATAATTAAGGTAGGACAACCTCGTTAAAGGTTATCTTAACCTCATAATTGGGGGTCGGGTAGCCGAAATATAGCTGAATTAATGGCTGTGAGAAACAGTAATTAAGGTAGGACAACCTCGCTAAAGGTTATCTTAACCTCATAATTGGGGGTCGGGTAACCGAAATATAGCTCTGATAAAATCAAAAATAAATAGTTTTTACAACCTCGGGATTACAGCTGGCACGATTGCGGGTTATCACAGCCTCTTCCGTTTTCTCCGTGTATATATATATACATATATGAACAGAAGAACAATCGTTTTAATTCTATATATTAATTTTAATCGTCGAATAAAATACAAAACCACAAACATGTCTGTCTATTCCTTCAAAAAAAAAAAAAAAAATTGAAAACTAAAAATAAAAATAAAAAAAAAACAACAAATAAAAAAAATACTACTTTATAACGGAATAAAAAATTTCCCATCAAAAAATTAAATATTATTATTATAATTTTCTTTTTAAACTTTTTTTTTTGTTTACTCTCATACTCCATTATTTTTATGTATCCAATTTACCCAACCCCCATTAATATATTTTTATGTATATATTAATGTATGTATGTTTATCATCCCTTTATACGAAACTTTATTAATATAATATAATTAGGTTTTAATATATTTATATATAATATATATTTGTTAAAATAGTACATATTTTGATTTTTATATTTTATTTGCAATATTCATATTTTATTTTCTTTCTTTTTTTTTTAATTCCTTTATTACAGTTATTATATACTTATATTTGTTTTTTTTAATATATTTTTTTATCATAACCATTATTGTTTGTTTAATTTTTTGTTGTTGTTTGTTGCTGTTCATATTTTGTTATTGTTGTTGTATTTTTGCTGTTATTTTTTTGCACTTTTATTGCTTCAATCAAAATGGTTGTCACTTAATTTACGATTTATTTTCACATTTTTCTTCTTCTTCTTTTTCTTTTGTTAAACTGTTATTATTTTATTTATGTACTTATATTATTTTTACAGTTATATTACTTATTTTTTTTTTTTTTTTTTGGTATATTTTTTATATTTTTATATGTTTAATTTATTTGATACATATATATATATATATATATATATGTGTTTTTTAATATTTGTGTGTAATTGTCGTAGTTTATGATATATGTATATATTTTAATACCTACCATTTTTTTATTTTTAAATATTTCACATAAAAAAAAATATATATATAATATATATAAAAGAAAATTTATTATTTATTTGTATATAAAGAAAATAAATATATGTTTGTAAATAAAAGAAAATTCATTTTTAATGTCTGAAGTTTTTAAAGCTTTTGTTGTTGTATTTTTAATTTTGTTTTTTTGTAAGAATTTGAAAAGTACAAATTGTCATAAAACGGTTGTTATTTTGTTCTTGTTATTCTGTTTTTTTTTATTTTCTTTCTTAAATGTATATAAATTAGTTTCTAAACATTTTCTAAGGAAATATATAAAAACAAACAACCGAAGAAAAGTTTTCCGTGTAACAAGGATTCTAAAATCTACATATATATATATTTTTAGACTTTGGAGCCCAATTTATATTTTGTAAAATTTTTTATATTACAAAATAATCACAAAATATATGTTAAAAAAACAAATGCCAAAACATGGTGTTTCCGTTATAAAAAACAACAAAACATGGGGTAGGTACAAAGTAAAATTTAGGGCTTTACCTTAAAAGTTTTTTCTTAGAGTTACCAAATCAAACAAAAATGTGTCCTTCTTTTTTAGCATTGTTTAAGAATAACGACTGGGTGACTCAGGGGCTCTTTTGTTCGAGTGTGAGTTCCTGTAAAATTGAAAAAAACATTTATCTGGATTTTGACTCAAATAACATTCGTCATTAGTTTACAATTAATGTCATAATCAAATGATTAGAATTTTCTTATCAATGATAAAAAAAATATATAAAATATATATAGAAATAATTAACAAATGATAAGTCATAGATAAAAAAATAACTTATAATTTATATATAAAATTCTTACAATATATAGAACATAAAATTGAATTTAGGTGGAATCTAAGATATTGTACAAATGATAAATCCTAAATTGTATTACAAAGTAATTTTATGTGATATTGATTTAGATAATTTCTATAAATATATATCTGTATATTTATATAAGAATGATACAAGTATTGAGTATTATAATTATAAGAATGTTAAAAGTCTAGTACAATAATCATACACAATCAAAAAGAACAATAAGTCAGAATTGATACGATCTTATGTTTTTTTGCCAATATATCAAATGTAGGCTGTACTCTACTCAATATGATTTTACTGATAATTTAATTTTTTGTGAAAAATTCAGTTAAGTATATAGGTAAATCATATTTTTCAATAGGTGAAATTTCATATTTCTTAAAAAAATGTAATTGGTATCTTAGGTAATTAAAAGATGCTGTATGGCATTAAGTTACAATTTATTTTAATTCTAATAGAAGTCTAATCTAATGTATAATCTTGAATAATAGTCTAATCTAATAGAAAATAAAAATGTAATAGACAGAAATTTATATAAAATATTTTATAATATAAATAAGGTATCTGGAGCAATTTTTGCAAAAATTCTGCTACTAGAGCTCTTTTAGTTCAAAGTAAGTAAGCTAGCATAATTCTTTGAATATTTCTTTTGTATTAGGAACAGATTTGAGTTCTTCCTATGTACAGAGTAGAGTTTTTTAAAAGAGTTCTCGAATATCAAATATATTGAGTACCTATCTATTCTATTTAATTTATTGATATTTTATAAATAAAAGCTCTTATTGTACAGGGTGTTGTTTTAACATATATTTTATCAAGTTGTTTCCTACGAATGTTATTTATTATCGCTACTTGCTGTTAATGTTTAAATTCCGGTTCCAGGAAATAAGGTTTTCATAACAGAGATTGCAAAGGTCGATTGTTGGTTACCAAGTTTTAAAATTTGAAAACCGACGGTTACTTTTTCATTCTAGGTTCACTATTTAATTTTCATCTTTCTGCTATATCAAAAACTTTTTTTTATCGTGAGTTTTCAGCATTTTCTAATTTTAGTTAGAGTACCACTTTACAAGGAATTAGGTGCAAACAGTTGGGATGCTTTTGATATCTTTTAGAACTTCTTCTTCATAATAAAATGTGGAGTAAAAAAGAATTTACAGCACCCAATAATAGAAATTTTCATTATCTTAAGTGTAACATATATATTAAACTTAGCTATGTACATCATAGGTACCCTGTAAAATACTTATTTATTTCACGGAAGTTAATATATATTTACTTTTTTTTTTAAACTTGTCTTCAAACAATTCGTCCTTTCAACAATTTTGATTGTTAATATATATATAAATATCCTATATTCCATATGAAAAATAAACATACATATATATAAGTATATAATATTATGTAGGTACATAAACATTATAAATTCAAAATGACTACAGTAAAATATTAAGTTGAAGTGTTAAAAAAAAAAAAAAAAAAAAAACTAAAAAAAATGAAAATCCCCAAAGTTCATGTTAACTTTCATATATAGCCAAGTATATTTTTAACGGTTTTCCTTTTGTTTTACATTATTATTGTTGTTGTTCTTTTTTCGATTCATTTATTATTGTTTGTCTGTATATTTTTCTTGCTTTTCATTTTTTTTTGTGGAAAATTTATTTCAACATTATAATTTTCTTGTTTCACACTTGTAACATTTTCTTCATCATTTTTTTTTTTTTTCGCTGTAAGTTTTTTTTTCTATTTTTTATGGTAAAATAAAACTTATATAAAATTTAATAAGTGAAAAAAACTACTCATACCTAAATAATATAAGTATTTTATATACACTAATACTAACAAAATTAAAAAAAAAAACATTTTCAATGGTTGCGTAAATAAAAGAAAAAAAAATTAACAGAAAAAAAAAAAAAAAAACGTTTAACATTTTTTTTATCTTTCAATTTTATACGGTAGAAAAGCTCAAAATAATTTAAAAGCAAAAACAAATCTCAGATTCACACACACACACACTTGCAAAATTAAAAAAGAAAAACTTAACATTAAATAACTGAAAAGTTTATAAAAGTAGTAGAAGAAGTAGAAGATAACGTAAAACAGAATACATAGTCAAGTATAATGGAGGTTCATAAAAAATCTAAAATTAATAAATCAACTAAAGTATAAAGTAAATATAAATAAATAATACAATTTATGTATGTACATATGTATAAATTTAGAACACATATACACATATATAAAGAATTAGTTTACTTGCTTCACATGCTTAAAGCTTCAAAATAATAAAATTTACGAAAATGAAAAACAAGATGAGATGAAAAATATAATTTCCCCTACCTTTTTATTGTGAATGTGTTGGTATTGCAAGGCGTTTTATATTTTTTTTAAATTAATTTTTTTCGAAGTACTAAAGTTATGATGAAAAAAAAACTTGTAGGTTCTTATATATGAAATAAAATCATATATATACAATAAACTTTACATTATATACTGATACGATATATTACATATATTTGTATATATTATGAAGCAATCATATTGTGAGTTTTTTTAATTTTATTCGAGTTCTAAATCGATTTTAATTAACTTTCTTTATTTTCAATTTGATAAGATGCCAAATTAATCATAGCAATTTGAAAATATCTGTTGCAGCCTTTTTCAGTTCTTTTGAATAAACTGGATTTAAGGGGACTTTATTGATTTGGAACAGAACAAATTTTAACAGAACTCTGATAAGAACAATGCAAAAAACCTTTTTAATGAAGAATGGAATTTTGTAGTCCATATTACATTATTAACAATTTGAGAAGAACAAACACCACTCCACTTTATCGCAAATCTTCAGGACATAATATAAACACTATAAAAAATCAAATGATCAGTATCAAGTTTATATCCCATATCCTTGTTCCAATTATTTCCAAAAATTAGCTTGTTTCCAAATTTAAATATTCTATCTCTATTGGTTTTCCAGATATGCTCCTTTGTCCTGTGCTCGAACGGAAGCATTCAAAATCGGAAGCCATGATCTGATCTAGCCAGAATCCCCGCCTTACTTTAGTCATTAGTAACCTACGGTATAAATTTCATGAACTTCGAGATTTGCGTCCGTTCATCCGGACATCACTAAATCGACTCAGGAGATGAAGCTAAGCAAAATTAAATACACTTTTATATTTCTAGCTTGCTTCCTTTTAATAGATACAAACACCTAAATTAGATACCGTATCTAACCTATTAAATCTCACATAATAATATAGATTAATATATTTTCTTTAACAACTTAAAAATTCCCACGCACAAAACACCATCAATGGGATCGCCCATTCTTCAAATAAAAAAAAAAAAAATCTCAAAATGCAATCAAAAGCTTTTTTTTTTCTAAATTTTCACATATAACAATATATTATTTATTTTTACATACATATACATAAAAAACCAATACATTTAAAGATTTAACTTTTCCAATTTTTTCTATTTTATTCCAAATGGTACCAACACCTCCCTATATGTATATTACATACATCTATACATTCATACATATGTTATATGTACATTCATTCAAACATCTGTTTTTTTTTTTTTAAAATAAAATTTTTCTTTATGGTTTTCATGCATATTGCAAACATTCAAACACAAAACACCCAACATTTTCTGTTCTCCACTTTATCTTGGGTTCGCGTTTACAAACATTTATACAAGCAATGAGAAAAATTCAAATAAAGAAATTTATAAGTATTAAAAAAATATACATAATATTATATTATAATCTGATAGATACAATTTATTTTTTAATTTTTCGCTGGTTTTTATTTTTATTTTTTAATGTTATTGTTGTTGTTGTTGTTATTTTTTTTTATTAATACTGTTACTGTTATTAATGTTAATGTTGTTACTACTAGTGTTATTGTATGTTCAAGCGATGAATCTCTTCTTCTTCTCTTAAATATGAAATGGAATACAATAAGAAAAACCAATCTTGTTACACGAAAAATAGGTAAAAAGTGAGAGAGTGAAAGAGATAAAATAAAAATTATAGTAAAAAATTTTTCAAAAAAAAATTTAAAAAAAACAGTAGCTTAAAAAAAAATAATAATAAAAAATAAAAAACAAAATCCAAGTAAAACCAATGTAATTACTTTGAAAAAGAAACAACTTATACATAAATCCAATAAAAAAATATATATATATATATATGTAAAAATCGAAACAATAATAATAATAATCAACATCATTTGATATAAATATCAATCAATATCATAAAGTCGTCATCAATAATAAATACATATAGTACCTTAGCATCTTATTGTATATACATATTTACAATATCTGTCTATTGGTCGGGGTACCTACCTACCTACCTACATATATAGTTTAAGTCTAATTCTATATACAATTTGAAATTTTTTGATTCTTCTTTTGTACCATTTATGATCTGAGAATTTATAATATATTATATGTATGTATGTGCTCATACATGTAAGTAAAATATCTATAGATTTTTCCATATGTTCAAAAAATTGCATACAAAAAAAAAAAAAAACAAAAAACAAAATATAAAATAAAATAAATAAAAATATGTATAACTAACATCTTTTTGAAAAAAAATCCAGTTTATTATTATTATTAATTTTTCTGTTTTATTTTACACGATTTTATGCAACAAATTTTTTTTTCTTATTTTTTTTATTTTTTTTTTTTTTTACTCTAGTAAAAAAACCTAATATTAATTTTTCAGTACCTAAATACATTGGTTACATTGAAAAACTGATTAGAAACATTTTCTTAGAGGAAAAAAAATCAAAATCGTAGATACTTATTTGAAAATACAAAATGTATACTTACATTATACTTGTAAAATAAAAAAAAAAAATAAAAAAAAAAAGCTTCTTCGTTTTCTTGAACGAAAAATTTTCAAAAAAAAAAAAATAGAAAAAATAAAAACAAAAAAAAAATAGTAATAATTTTTATTTTTAACTGTTTTTTTTTTTAAAAAAAAAAATAAATATTATTTCGCGATTTTTTTTTACTTATTCTTTGGTTTTTTTGCCTGTTTTATATGCAAAGTGATAGAAGTATATTTTTTTTTTATTACGTTATTTTACCGTCGCTAAAACACCGTTACATATTATACTTGAATATATTGAAAAAAAAAAAAAATAAGAAACGGTTACGTGTCGCGTGTATTCTACGGTTTCAATATTTTTTAATATTGTTTTTTAAAAAAAAAAAACATCTAATAATTTAAAATTAACAGAATTTTACAGTGAATTTAAACTATTTAAAAAAAAAAAAGTGTTAAATTAATAACGGTTTATTTAAATTTAAAATTTAAAAAAAAAAAAAAATTTTATAATTAATTTTAAAAAATAATTGTTTTTAATTGTTGAGTATAATTAAATGTCAACTGAAATTGTCTAAATGAAACAAAAAATTAATATTGTGAATTGAATAGAATATTGTGAATTGTAAAATGTACGAAAAAGAAATAACAAATTTTTAGCGACGGAAAAGTATAAATTTTAAATTTTTGTTTGATATTACATAAGATATTTTTATATATATATTATATAGAGTTGTATTTAATTTTAAATTAGTAAGTTATAAACTAATTTTAATTTTTAGAATTTGAAGTTGTTGAAATTTTTGAATTAGAGAATAACTATTTTATTTTAAAAGTTGAATTATAGATAGTTAATGTAAAAAAATTTGACAGTTAAAGGTAAAAGTGTAATAAAGGAAATATTTTGTTTTTGTTATTGTCACTCTTTTGTGACGTATAGCGTAATAATAACAGCTGTTTATAGGCATACATATAAATATTATATTATGGTAATTTCACATGGTATCAAAAGTTAATTTTGATCAAATTTTTGAATTAATATTCGAATGAAATTATAAAATGTCACAACATAAGATTGTACTATTATTTAGTTTTAATATTAAAATTTATTTTAAATATGGTATTTTAATATTTATAAAAAATTTGGCTACATTATTCATAATAGGTTTGATTGTAAAATTTCAAAACTTATATGTACTTGACAGTTATACTTCATATTTTATACTTGGTATAGAGTATTTCAAAATTACTTGTTTAAATCTGATCGTATAATTCACAGTAGTTGTTTTAAATTCAAATAAATTAAAACTTAACCATTGGAATTTATATTTGTTGTCAAATACACTTTGTGTAGGATAAGATAGTATTATTGTTAAACTTAAAATCTAAGATTTATAGTCTAGTGTAGTCTAAATTAGTAACCTAATCTCTAATGTTTTTTTATTTTTTTTATTCCTTTTCCACTCCTTTAAGGAGTATAGGGCATTCAGCAAGTTTATTTTAAACTAGGCTTCAGTTTCTTCAATCATAATATTCACTAAGCCGTTGATTACTTGGCTGTAGCTATTGTATAAGGTTATGAAATATGAATGCCAATGTTAACTTTGTGCGCCATCTATAATCTTACACAAGAATTATTTATATATTTTTATTAAATCTTATTTTATATTACGATATAATTAAACAATTTTACGATATTTTTTTATTGAATATGGTCTGACCGGGGTTTGAACCCGAGACCTTCCACATGAAAGGCGGCGTCTTTACCACTACGCCATTGGTCAGATAATCTCTAATGTTAATTACTTCTAATTAGATCTAATCCGGAATGTTAATTAATTTTAATAATTTAAAAATTATATTGTAGTCAATATGGCAATCAAAATTAATAGTTTAAATTTGATGACCCTTTAAGAATTTAATATTAAATATTAAATAAACATTGTTCATGAATTGTTAGTAGAATAAAATCTTGAT
The DNA here is from genome assembly GCA_963082915.1 of Dolichopus griseipennis. NCBI lineage: Eukaryota > Metazoa > Arthropoda > Insecta > Diptera > Dolichopodidae > Dolichopus > Dolichopus griseipennis. Next base: position 71,262,724 of record OY720443.1, on the reverse strand, counting down.
ATACAACAACAATAACAATGTTCATTGTTTGAATGGTTGAGTTGGGCTTTCTGTTCATTAATAAAAGGATTTAATCAAAATTTGATTTCTCAATATGTTTTAAGGCATCAGGAAGAAATAGTTATCATTTGAGTTTCATAATTATATGAAATACACAATTTTTTATAAGAGTATTCGTCTAATTTGGTTTTATGTCACAACTTAAAGTAATTTCGATAGTTTTTTTTTTGACATATACATGACGTGTCAAATATTTTAAAATTTATTGAAAATTGTCAGCTTCAAATTAAGATTCTACTGTATTTTGAATTTAAAATTTCCAAAACCTTTTAATTAATAAAGTGAATTAGACTGTCAAGTTTCTTTGCAAATTCCGAGAACATTTTTTAATTAAGCGGATCAAATGTGTGAAATATTTCCATATTGACTGGATGTTGGATACAAAAGCCGAATTTCAAATTTAAATGTCCAATTAAAGTATCCTTGCATTGCATAAGTTTTAGATTAAGTGTTTTTAAAAGCATTTAAATATATAAGTTTCACAATTATGCTCTTATTCTTCTTGACTATCGCTTTAAGCAAATGAAATGTGTTCTAAGTGAAATACTCGTTGAAACATGAAGAACTGGAATAACTCATTTTGAGTTTTTATAAAGAAAGGTCAAAAAAGGTTATTAAATACATTTCGTTACTCATTTTTAAAAATATTAATTTAAGTGGAACTTTGCAAAGAATAAATCATTTTCAATTAATATTTATGATAAGGAGTCTCTATCTCGATTCCATTGAAAAAACAAAAAATTTCATTTTTACGAATGCATTTTTCTTTTAAAATTAACTTATTCCATAGTTAAATAATTTTCATTGGAATTAGTGATTTAATTTAATCTTTGTAAAGTTACTAGGTATTCGTTTTTTTTTTTGGAAGTACGGAAACAAACGAGACTAATAAATAATATCAGTAATAGTTTAATGTAAAAAAAAACGAAAAACTAACAATATTTATTTATGGGAGCGATAATTTTTACCAGAAAATAAATAAAAAAAAACACAAATTTTTAAGACTTTTATTAAAACCTAAAACTTAAATTAAACATGATTTATATGTTTTTTACATTTGAATGAAAATTAATTTAAAAAATATAATATGTATTTTTTTCCAAAATAAATAATTCATTAAAATAACTCAATTTTTTTTTTATCAAATTTTCATCTTATTTTAAACTCAAAAATTATGAAATAAATTTAATATCGTTATTACAATTGCAGTATTGCAAAAAAATTTTATTTTTTAATCATTTTGTAATCTAAACAATTGTACAAAGCTGAATGTAATATCAAAAAAATTCCCTTTATCCTAGAAGTATGCAATATTTTTAATTTTTGATTTTATTTGTTGGGTTTTCGAAAAACTTAGAAATTATTTTGTATAAAAAAATTACAAGTACATATAGAAGCCTTGGTGGTTAAGTGATTAAGCATCTTGCTTATAAACCGCGGTAATGAAGGTTCGATCCCCACTCAAATCAAAAGTTTTTTTCAATAAGTATTTTTCATTACAACTCCCGCTTACGATCCAATATAATTAAATATGAAATAAATAGTATTGGTATAACCATTTATGATATGTAATATAAATAAATAAATAAATAAATCGATTATGTAATAATAAAGTAATAATTACAAACAATTTTCGTAAATTGAAAATTATGACAGTCAAACCATCATAATATTAAATATTAATCAAAACAATTTTTGTACAAATAATAAATGCTGAATTAAAAAAATTCGTGTTATAAATGATCATGTTTGCAATATCACATAAAATTAAAAAAAAAAAATTATAAAATAAAATTATTTAATTAGGTCTTTTTATTTCAGTTTAACATTTCAGTCATGGGTTGATTTTTGTTGATTGCCATTTTTAAATTTTATTATAAATTTTAAAAAGTACCTCTGAAAATATTTTTGATTATAATGATGATTTTGATTCAATGACTCAATACAAGTGTATATTAATATGTATATATACATTATTAAAGCAAAAATTAATTTTAAATTAAAAATAAAATTTAAAATAAGGTAACAAAGTATAATAACAAGAATAATAACATTTTTTTGGTTTTTTTATTAGTAATTTTACAAGTTAATTAAATTTACAAAAAAATAAAAAAATAAGAGGCAATGAAAATGGCGTTCCAATATATACATTTGGTTTATAAAAGTAGCATGAAATTGCATTGTGCAATGGCGAAACTAGTAGAAATTACTGTAATTGTTAGAGTGTACAGTTGTAAACGTACAAATTAATATTTTTTTAAGACATTCAATAGCTGCAAAATTGGATATAACACATGACAAATATCATGCGCTTCTCATTTATACTGGTGTTGTAAATGTAATCCTTTTCATTACACTGATGGATTACTATACATTTTCAGATAATTTAATAGATAGGGTCTAAATAAGGCCGTCCGTGTGTTGATAACGGTTCTACATACTGTAGAACGTTATAAAACCAGGTACAACAACGCCCTGGAGCCTCATAGTAATTGAGCATTAAAGACCCGGGGTTTTATTTCTATTTTTAGTTGAATTATGACTTCTTTGAGAAATAAAGACCCGGGGTGTTGCTTCTTTTTTAATTGAATCTTCGACTTCTTGAGAAATAAAGCCCCGAGTAATTATTTCTCATTAAATATGTAATAAGATATTTTAAAAACCCCAGGGCGTTATTTCTCATTAAATGGGAAGTAACACCCTATAGACCTTATTTCGCAAGGCCTTAATTCAGGTCACCGTTCCAAAGCCCTATTTTGCAATTGATATAAAGAAATTCTATAAAGAATATTTTTAAGTTGGAAATGCCAAAAAATAGCTGATTTGTAAATACATATATAGAATTGCCATATGGTACTTTTATTTTCTAAATATATTCTTTTCTAATATCTTCAAAACGGTTTAAGTTAGAAACTTGAAATTTTAAGAGGTGTTAGATGTTTTTAAATTGCTCAGATTAAATATTTGAATTGTTGAAACTTGCATAATTGTTGCATACAATATTCTCAACATTTCAAGCTTTTTAGTATGGCACTCTATGTATGGCACTCTATTTTAAAGCAGAGCTCCAACATTATAATTTATATAATATTTTATAATTTTATATAGATTTTAAAATAGCTGATATCTTACAATTCTTCTTAAATAATACATTTCTAACATAAGTTCTAAAAAATTGTAATATTTTTTTTTTTCAATGTACAGCCCAAAACTATTATGGGATATTGTTTAATTTTGAAAATGTGCTTTTTTAGAAACACTTGGTTATTTTCAATTCTTGTTTAAGTTGCTCAGATAAAATATTTTAAATTAAACCTGTATAATATTTGCAGACAATATTCTCTTTTGGTTCAATATTCTATTAATAAAAAGCCCAAGTGCATCTACGACAAGTATTTTAATGACTGATCCTTCTTCCAGTAATACTTTAAGATTAGTTTTTTATTAATTACTGTATAACTTATAATTGCTATACAACTTAAGTTTAAGTATACAGAAAATGTGTTTCATTAAATTAAAGAGAAAGAGAGAGAGAGAGAGATTTGACAAGAGTATAATATAATGCTACAATACAATGTACTACAGTCTGTATTCACATAATACTTATTAACTCATGCAAATCTGTCTTCAACTGTTAAAAGCCTATACAACTGATGTTCTCATACCTTAAGCTATAGCTTCTACAATTATTTTAAGATTCAGTTAGAATAATATAAATATTTACTTTTTTTAATATAATACAAGACATAAATTTAAATATGTTAATTACAATACTGGAATTCAGTAATGTGGTTGTGTATTTTGTTCGATAGTTTAATGCAATGGCTATTTTAGGACATCTATGCACTAAAAATTCTTTTTAATCACTTCTTCTAATAATCCCTATAAAGAATTAAGAACTTTGAATAGTTTAAACAATCTTTAAAAGTTTAGAAATTTTAATATAGGTACCTTGCTCCTAAAAATGATAATTACTGTTAATATTATTCAAATAAACTTAATATTAAATATTATAATCATTAAATATATAATACAATTTAATAATATATGTATGTATAATTTTACAGAATTAATTACAACTACAAAAAAATAAATTAAAACAACAACAAAAACTATATTTCAAGGACCAAAAAAAAAAAAACAACAAAAACACAAAAAAAAATTGATTAAAAAAAGGAAAACTTTAAAAAAAATATTTAATTTTTACTATATAGCTTTATTAAAGTGTATAATATTATATAAACTATATATTTTATAAACTATATATTTTATAAACTATATATTATATTATATACTAATTATGTATATAATATATTATTTAATATAACAGCTTATATTATTTTGTAAATTGTGGTCATTAATACAAAAAAAAAAAAAAAAAAATCCAGTTAATTATATTAAAGTTAATAACCATATTAAAACAAGTTGAAAAACAATTGAACGAAGAGGATATAACAAGGATAATTCAATTTTCAAAAAGGATTAAATGTTAATAATGTGGTGAAATTACTGTTTTATTATTCAATTTAACTATAACTATATTATATACATATTTGTATTAATATTAATTTTTTTTTTTATTATTTTTTTTTATATTTAAATAATAATTAAATAAATTTTAAATTATGTGTGATATAAATTGAATTATTGATTTTATATATTGAATTTAAATTGATATATATATATATATATATATATATATATTTTGATTAAATGAAATCTAAACTCTAATCAAATTAATTAAATTTGTATATAGATACAAAATACTATACAACAATATGTAAATAAAAATTATGTAATATATTGGATATACACAGGAAACATATGTAGGATTAAATTATTTATATTAGTGATGGTTATTAGTAAAATAAATATTTTAATAATATTTTGTTTTTTTTTAAATTATATAAAGTTTAGACATTAAATAAAAAATTTAGTAAAATAAGTTTGTTTTAAATAGTGTCCTTGTTTAAGGATCTGTATACAATAAGACATTAATATAATTTAATAAAATTCATTAATTTAATGTGGAAATTAACATTTTTATAGTGCAAATAACCAAAAAAAAAATAATAGAATGGCAAATTTATCTATTAGAGGATCACCAAAATTACAGGTAAAATATTTTAATTAATTTTTTTTTATATTATATTGTATTATTTTTAATAAAATTCTGGTTACAATTGGTGAATTTTTAAATGATATTAATAAGACTATTATCATAGTTATAAATAACAATCAAATGAAATGATCAAACTTGTGAGACGCTGGGATTCATTGTAATGATTGTTTTATTATTTTTTATATGCATATATATATTATATATATAATATTATTTTCATAAGAAATCTGAGTGACCAGATTAAAAATGCTAATATTTTGTATTTTAATGACTTAATCTATGGACTAAATTAGTATTCAGGATATACCGTTATTAAATGATTATAGCTCATAATTTGCTAAATACTGAAATAGTATTTGCTGGTATTTTCAGTCTGAAGACTTTTAAATTAAGATATATTACAAAAATTTGTAATACAACACGGTTACCCTTACTGAATTTGGCATACCCTTTCTGGCCCTTGAAAAGGAAGAATTAGATAAGTACATCTATCAAATATTAATCAAGAAACTAGTCAAATCCGTTATTCTGTGCCATTTATCCGTTCATCTGTCCCCACGAGAAATCAAGAGCCAAAAAAGGTACGAATCCGAAATTTTCAAAAATTCATTTATACGACAGCAAATGAATATTTAAATATCTTTTGAAATTGAATAGTTTGTTTGCTCAGCGGATTCGAATTGCTGCAGCGCAAGTTTTTGTTTTATATGAACATAACTTTTGATTGATTAAGATGACTGTTTCGATTAGCAGCTTTATAAATTTCAGTTACTCCTTAATCATCTACACTTTTAAAATTTTTACAAAGATGTTTAAGTTTTATTTCTTAAACTTCTATAAAATTTAATTAGTTTGATAAAACAGATTCCAAGTAGCAGCCATTCAGCACTGGAAAATTTTAATAATTATTGTGAATATCTTAAACCAGATGATATTATGTTTTTATCATATTCGTTCACGAGAATCCCAGCAGTGACAGAGAGTACTGATGAGGAAGATCATAGTTGCTTCTGTCAACTTTTAGATATCCGTGCATACCCACTATGATGTTTAAAACATAAAATCTCTTATTACTTTACTTTACTTTATCGGCATAACAAATTATTATTTTTGAGTCGAGTCAAAAGCCTTCCGCCATTGGCTTCTGTCTTGCGCAGCTTCTCTTCAACTTCCAACAATATTCAGCATTCTTACTTCATTCATTCGTAAGAATAAAATCTCTTATGATTTAATAAAAGATAAAAATTTGCAGTTTCTATGGTTACTACTGTTAGTTTGCCTATACTTTTAATTTAAACTTCCTAGTGTAAATAGTTCTGAAGACATATAAGCAGAGTTCTAAATTTGTGTGGCAGGTCCCCGAAAATAAAGCCTTAAAATTTTAAAATTTCATACAATGGCTTGCAATATTAAATAACTTACCATGTGTAATTTTGTTACTCCGAGTGTTATAAATTTTAAAGATAATCATTTAAATGAAGTCGAATACTCTAATACAATGCTTTTATCAATCATACAATTAAGTGAATTTAAAAAAAACCTAACTAAATTTATATTACTAATAATAAGTAATAAGTGTTAACATATTTACTTTTACCTTTCACATTTCAATATTTCAAATTAATATTAGCAATAAATTAAAAAATAAAATTGTCATTCAAATATTGTACTGTTTTAATATTTAACATGTTATTTTACATGAACATTTCCAAACTTAAAAAAATTATATGTAATAAACATTCTAATTTTATTACCATATAAAAAACAAAAAATTGTCAAAGTTTAAAAAATAAAATTACAAAAAAAAAAATATTAAAAAAGGTTGAACCAAAGAACTCATTAGAAAAATTTAAATAAATAAATATGGGAACCAAAACGTTAAACATAATATTAAAAAAAAAAATTAATTTTTTACAATTTAAAAACCTAAAAAACAACAGTAAAACAACAACTGGAATCCGAAATAGAAAACTTCGCTAAATAAAATAACACAACCCCTAACAATAAAACTATAAAGCCGTGATACTTAATGTGTACGTTTGCAATAACTATGAACCAAAAAAAAACATAGACAAAATGTTGAAGGAAAAAAAAACAGCAACATAATTTATGCAATAACTTCCTGTCCTAAAAGGTCACCACATACAATGTAATGCAACAGAGTTCTAAAAAACCAAATATATATATATATATATAACATTAAAATAAAAGGTAAATTCATAATATACTAGCAACTGATAATGCAAAGGTGTATTAAAGGTAAAAAGAATAACAAACAAACAAAAACCATAAGTGAAGGGGCACCTTTTTACCTATTTTCAAAAAGTACATTTTATACTCAAAAATAAAATTATTAGACAGGAAGTATAATTATTTGTTATTTTTTTCTTTTTGTATTTTTTGGATTTAGTATCTGACTTACTATACTAAATTTAATAAAATTATTGCATAAAGGTGCAAAGTTCTTTAAAATAATTTTATTAAACTCAAATAGGGATTATTGTCATATTAATATTAAGAATCGAATAGCGCATTTATTTTAAACTTATTTGTTAGAAAGTCAAATGACAATTGGACTTGAAGAAGAAACTCAACTTGAAGACAATTTTAGTAAAAAACAAGGAAGAGTGTAGTAGAGTAGACTGTGTCAACTCTGGGATTCCGGTATGACCGTAATATATACATTTTATCATTATTATTATAAACATTAATTACTTTTGGGCAAAATTTCAGACACGCAGCTGTAGTAGGTACAGAGTAATGCTCATATAAAAAAAGAAGTTGTATGGCAGCTACCCGAACCTATAGGCCAAAATGGCTGGATTTGAATAGTGATGACTGCATAAAAATGGATTTGCGAAAATTTCAAGATCCTAGCTCTTTTATTTTTTGAGTTATCGTGCGGACGGACATACATAGCAAAATCGATTTTTTTTTCGATTCTGATCCCATCCATACACTTGAGTCTATATTCACCCCATTCCTTCTCTGCGTGACAAAAGTAATGGCAAATTTATTATACTCTTTGACTATAGTCATACCGGTATAAAAACAATAATTTTGTAAACTTTTCTAAATAATGCTATGAACAAGGTGTTTCAGAATAGGTCACTCATGTGTTTGAAACTAGGAATAGTTTATTGAATATGTATAAATTGTAAAAAGCCGATATATGTTTTTGAACTTTTTCCAATTTATGCAATAGTTTGTCATCTAACCTAATCTTTCTTGCAGACGAGTTTATTTGGGTGCAAAGATTCCATACCTACAGGGACTTTAAAATGTCAAAACTCTTTAGTTATCTGAGAATGTGAAGAAGATCAATCATAGTTGAATGAAAAAGTTTAGTTTTAATTTAATTTCTCTTTAGTTTATCCTCTCTTTAATAGCAATCTGTTTCCTTGAAATAACCTGAGATTCTAAGACACTGCTAGAAAGTCACGTTAATTATACTAAACTTTGATGTTTGATAAAATAGTTAAACGTCATGTACTCAATCGACTTAGGAATATAAATACAATAATGTAAGCATCCACGAGGAAAAAAAACACAGAAAAGGCTTCAAAGAACATGCAAAGAACCTGAACACACTCTGTTGGAAAATTTTTAAGATGCATTTTTCTATTTTAACAGTTTTTATAATGGAGTTACCATAATCAGTTTCAAATTCTCGTACAATAGATGCACTTAACGTCTCTTAAAAAATGTATTGCCCTTTTTAAAGTGAGACATAATTGATTTTAATTCTATAGAAGATGTGCCACTACCTGCATAATATATATGGGTTTATTATTGCATCATCAATAAGTTGAGGTTTATATCCTACCAATTAATATATTGCAAATTCCGTCAAAATAATCTTCGTCATTGTTATTAAAAAATGAGTTTGACGAGCCTGTAGTCTCTCTCCACTTTACTATGTAACATCTATGCTGAAGCTATTTTTCACAAAAATATTAAGATGTTGGTATCAAAGGAAATGGCACGTATATAAGTACTATCAGATATTCAGATGATACAGTTATTATAACAGACAATCTAAGGGACTTACAATATTAGTCTATAAAGACAACCACCCTGAAAAATTGTTCATCTGTTAAAATAAATACTTTAAAAGCTAAATTATTGATCGTAAGCAGAAAAATAATCCCTTTCATTGCAGCAACAATTTAAATAAATAACATAACCTTTCAACTGAGAGGAATACCAATACAAATATCGCGATGCTGGTTACACGAGAATTGAAGGTGCGAAAAAGAAATTGGAAGCCGAATCAAAGGAATAACAAATGCATTTCTTAAATACAAAAGATTTTTCTATCGGAAAATAAATTTGGGCCTTTGTTTACGATTTGTTAAATGAATGCTATATTTGGTCTGTACTGTGCGTCTCACATTAACTACAAACGAAGAAGCTCAAGTAGTGCAACACGGAAAGGAAACGACTTCTGAGGCTGAAGAAACAAAAAAATCTCTTACTTTGGGCATATTATGAGAGAAAACAATTAACATGGTTGTGCCACTTTAGAAACTGGACAGGCATCAGAAACATAGGCGATTGGATCCATTCAGAAACGTATCGAAACTGTTTTCAGGACATCGTTGCCAAAATTATATGATCGTTGACATCCAATTACAGATAGGCAACAAAAGAAAGAGAAAATCCCTACATCTCTTCCATCATGTTATGTATCTAGTAAATTAAACTTTCGACTTTGCTATGAATACTTTAATTGAGTTCGGAGAATAAAATTGTAATTTTGTTGATCGTAAATTGATTATAATAAAAAAAAAAAACAAATTTATGCTCATATGTAAAATTTTAAAGTTCTCTGCACAATTTTTTTACCTGCTTTTAACCTTTGTATCTTTTTTTTTTGTACCAGGTAATATAATATTTATTAATATGATACTTCATTCATTAAAAAACAAAACCATTTTTGAATTAAAAAGTAGGTGACATAAGTTTTGTTGCAATTTATGGTTTTTTTTTTTTTTTTGAATTTTACTACTACATAACATTTGTCAAATGACACTTTTACATATACTTATTGTAAATTTCAAAATTTACATATTTTCAATAAAAAAATTATTAAAAAATAATATAAAAAAAAAAATAAAAAATAAAATTTTAAATTGCACAATTAAAAAAAAATTATGAATGAAAAATGCAATTATTACAAATTTCTTGCAATTTATTTAAAACGACTATGGTGGTAATTTACAAATATAAAAAAAAAATTTTGCATTTTATGCTAAATGAATCATTTTTTTTTTTTTTATAATTTAAAACTCATTTCATTCAATAAAAAACTTAAAATGTACTTAAAAATTGCTGAAATTCAGAATCATAAAAAAAAAAAATAACCAATAAGTTAAATGAATAAAACGCTTGTTTGTAATTTGATAACTATATAATATAAAAAAAAAACATTTTACTACCAAATCATTTTTACATAAGAGAACGAGTAAAGGGCTAATTTTAAGTTTCAAAAAATTTTAAATTTAAATATTATCTATTTATTTTAAAGCATATTGAAAAACACAGTAAATGTTTCTGCGTACTTTTGTTCGAAATTTTATAATTTTAATACCCTACTCCTATAATAGGTATAGAGCTATATTAATTTTGATACGGTCTTTTTAACCATCAAAACAATCTAGATATAGAAAGTTACAAATATATTTGATCTCAGTTTCAACTCTTAAGTTGACTAACCGATATTCGTCCGTCCGCCTTTTCATCCCTCCATCTGTCCGTTAATACGATAACTCAAAAAATAATAATGTTATTTTGACGAGCAGGTTCGGACTAGAGTTCTGGAAGCTTCCGGTCAAACTAAAAGAACAATAAAGGTAGAGCATTGAAAATTGGCACAAAGGTGAACCTTCCTGTTTTTTCATATGTACCAAAAGGTTTGCATAAGTTGAAAAAACATATTTTCGAAATTAATGAAAATAGAAACTCTAAATACAGAACAAGAGTATGTAAATTAGGGATTAATTGGAGTTATACGACACCTTCGAATATCTAACAAGTCTATGTTCAAAATTAATAATGATAGAAAATTAAAATTTGGTACAATGTAGAACAGTTAAGTTTCCATTACGAATTTTCTTAAGTTTTTAAATGTAATAATTGTTGTTTTGGGTTCCTATCACACCACTCCCAAGATTCATAAGAATATCTCCGAAAGTGATAAAGATTTAAACTTGAATAAAAATACAGTACACATTAAATAAATTACAGGCTAATGAAATTAAGTCAAATGATATACAATCTTATAGTAGACCACTTTTGAAAATAAGATAGCTGAATAGTTGATATATTTCAACTAAATTTGATATTCAAGCATGATTTAAAATTCTTCTGATCAAACCCAGGTAAAGTTGTTTTTAAAGTTTTAAAAATTGATTTTCATTATTGAAATTGAACACTAGATTATTTAGCTTTAGTAAAAGTGGCAAAAGCTATTAGAATTGTAATTGATATCAAAAACAGTACCAACAGAATTTATTTATATGGATGGCACTGTGATTAGAACCCGACTTTTTAACGAGAAGCCCGGTTTCGAATGCCAGTTACATTCAGCTTCCATTCGGAATTATTAAGGGCTTACCAATAATTAATAATTATATATCTTTAATAAAAAATACATTAACATAACAATAAAAACCAATGCAAAATATAAACAAATAATTTAATTAAATAATATAACTCACAGATATAGAATACCATATAACTCTAATACAAAATATTGCAATATAAACAAAAATAGAATTGTATATATTGAAAATCTAAGACGTTTCAACATGTTATAACGGATAACATAATATTTATCTCATGCACTGTTTATATGTGGATTACGTCTCCTGTCCCGCCCCCGTTTATAAATTGTCAATACATTATCTTACTAGTACGAATTCTTATTATTTACTCAAATAAAATAAATGAAAGCAATTTTTGGCCACAAGACCTCATTAAAATTTTATCATATATAAATCTAAGGCAAACTTGTATTCAAAATTAAAAAAAAAATTCTGAAATATTTTAAGAATGTGATGCAAAGACCACTATTCAAATCAGTATCAAATATACCAGATAAATGTTAGTAACCTAATAACTTATCAACTCAAACTTATCAAATCATATGAAAACTAAAAAATATTGTCGCAGATATGTTAATTTTTAGATTAATAAATTTGATTAAATTTTATTTTACCATGTATATATATATTATACATATATATACATATATTTATATGTAGGTTATAAATATTAAATGTATTGATCGGAAATTCAGTCACAATCAGTTAAATGGTAATTTTTAACATGTCAAATTATAAAATTTTATTTAAATCTTTATTTTGCAAAAAATTTTATTACAACAAAAATTAAACAAAATAAAAAAATTAATTTGAAATTCGAAAAAAAAAAACAAAATCAAAATATTTTTTTTTTTCAAAAACCAAAAAAAAATGAAAAAACTGTATGTTTTGCAATTTTTTTTTATTACCATTAAATTTAACGCGTTCCGTTGTGCGCATTTCCGGTTAAAGCGCCTATAAAAAAAAACCAAAAAAAAAAAAAACAAAAAGTACTAAGAAAGCACAAAAAAAAATTTAAACAACTCTAAATCGAAACGATGTTGTATTTAATACCATTCTAAATGTTGTGTTATTTTAGTTGTTGTTGTTGTTTTTTTTTTATTGATTTGAGATTTTTATTATTGAATATTTGTAATAAAATATTATTAACAAGTCAATTTTACATGATCATATTTTAAAATTTCGATTAACAACTAAAATTAAAATAAAAAATCAAAAAAACAAAAACAACAAAATGCCCAGACGGAAAAACAAAAAAAAAAATAATAAAAATTTTTACAAAATTAAACTGATCCGACCCCGGAACATTGATTTGTTTTTTTTTTGATTTTTGTGTTTTTTAAAATTCCTTAAAATTATATTCAGAAAAAATTCGATAAGAGTTTTTGATTTTGTTTTATTTCTTATTTTAGTTTCCGCTTTAAAATTTTTGATTTAAGTTTTTCTTTCTGTAGATATTTTTACTTTTATCTACAGATATTTCGCTAATGAAAGAACTCTGCAAAATATAATGCTTTTGGTTGTAATTTTTCAATTTTACAGTGCTTCTCTTTTCTTAGGTTTTACCGTTGCAATTGCTGAAAGAAGCATTCTTTGAGGATAATGTTTCGGAAAATTAATCAATGAATAACTTAGTAATTCTTAGAAATTTCCCATTCAACGTGCCATTAAAAATACCTTTGGGTTTGAACTCTGAGTTCAAAAGGCCAACAATTTTAGATTGGAATCATTGCTATCCGTATGTATGTTGAGAGGGAGAGATATGTAGAAACATCATTAGTTTGTTGTATCCTATTTTCTTTAATAAAATAATTTCAAAAAATCGGCTCTTATCGAGGTGTTTAATCTTTAGGCTTTTGGTAAGTTAGCTCTTGACTTTATACGAAAAATATTAGAATAAGGGTGCGTTTATGTTAGAGCTTCGATAAGATAGAAAATTTATATTTTTTATCGATGATCAAAGCGATGCTCTAATATAAACACCTCTATTTAAATCATGTGTACAGTTTCCTAAGCTATGCTCTTATCTATGCTCTTATCACTTATCACAGCTCCAATATAAATGCACCATTAGAACGTCTTAGCTAAAAAAGAAAAACTAAGAAGAATGGCAAAGTGTATATTTTTAATGAAAAACGGTAAAAATTTATAATGACTTGACCTAAGAAATCAATTAAAAGTTCTCAGTCAACTAATTAAAATGGATGCTCTTCATATATTTAAAATCAAAAATTTAAGGTCTTTTGTTGTAGAATTCTAATTAAATATTATAATTTCTGAAGTCAGACGGATATAAGTTTTTTAAGTTCTGGAGGAGGTTTTTACTATAGAAATTTTATAGAAACCAGTCTATTCGATTGTCAACGAACAACGCGAAGCTATTAGCTTATAAAGGTACTGACGACACTTCAACGAGTCTTCTATATTGGACGCGGACCAAGATGTTTTAATTTCTTTAACAGGTTTAAGAAATTACTTTGAAGACGGTTGTCACGGAAAACGTTAGATATGTGCCACCCCCTTCAATTAATATTTTTGTTCATCTAGACATGCCGATCACCTATTTGAAGAACGACTATCGAAAACACCCAGCATAAAAATTTTGTATTAAAGAGCTTCTCTATTTAATATAGAATTTAATACAAAGAAGTTTTATCTGAATTATCGAGAACAAGCAAAGTTATAAAATTATATTTCACTTTCGGAAACTTTTCTAAATTAAGATTTTTCTATCCCAAAAATTTTGTAAAGAAATAAATGACTGTAACTAGTGAAAGTATCAATATATATATTATTTCATGTAAAAATTACTAGATTGTTGAAAGTCAATGTTTATTTTAAGGATCTAATTGTCAGATTATTATCCTTTCCAAATTTTCTTTAATTTTGACTTCTTCCTTTGTCTGCACGAAATGCTAATTTTTGTTTAGAAGGATTCAAATCCATTTTTTATTAGCGTGTGCTTTTGAATTTCATTAATTTCAAATAATACCAAGTCATTTATACAGTTAATAAGTTCAGAGCTCTAATTAGTTTCAAAAAAAAAAAAATTACAATTAGAAAAAGAGACATAACTTTTAAGCATATCATCAAATATTTTGACGCACTTTTATATAAAAATGACACGAAACTTTTGTTTGCACAATTATCCAATTAATTTTATTATTTTACTGGTTTACTGTGTATTTTTTAATTGATAAAAATCAATTTTCAATGAATTACCAATTTGATTTTTCAGTTTTTTTTAAATGTTTTTATTAATTTTTATGTGTCCCAAATATACATATATATTGTCTTTATTATGTATTTTTGTATATCATTATATACATGTGTATTATATAGAAATTTTGTTTTTATTTTTTTTTTCTAAAGGTTCTTAAGTTTAAAAATATTTAATATATATTATATTTTTTTTTATTATATAAAGACTTGTTGTGTTGAACTGATAATTTTGATTATGAAAGCTTGTGTAGTCACTTTATTGGACATGAAAACTTCTCAGGTTTCGTTCGATATATTTATTATTTTTTGATTTTTTTTTTTTTTGTTTTATTTGCTTTACTCTACAAAATTTTATATTACATTTAAAAAAAATTATTGTACAGGTAAAAATTAGGTGAAATATATACCGTTAATTAAATTGAACGTTATTATTTAATTGACGAAGGAAATAGGAAAACCAGACTTTGAAACAACAAAATATAAACATTAGGTGGCCGGAAATAATACCAAAGGTAATATAGTCAAATGGGGGTTTTCCGCATTAGAAGGAAAATTTATATGGTATTGCGAATTTTTAGAAGTTGGTGGTATTGGTTTTTGATTTTATTATATTTGAGGAAAATGCAAATAGTATTTATTTATTTATTTATGTGTAGTACCATACAATAGTAAATATTGTACACTATATTTTCTTATTTGATATGATCCGATCAGGATTTGAACCTAATACTTTTCGATTGAAGAACCGCCACTTTACCACTGAGCTATCGGTCAGACTGCTAATAGTATTTTAAGCACAATAAAAGTATTTCTGAATTTAATTCAAAATATTTAAAAATTGTAACTAATTTTATTTTAAATTGAAAATTTTAATTTTAAACTATATTATGACTTTTTCTAGTCACTCTCAAGATTATTTAAAATTTATAGTTCCCTTTTTTTAAATTCATCTGCATATATTTTTTGCAGGTCAACAAATGCGATTAGAATAAAAATTTAAATTTTTACATTTTTTTTCTTTGGAACCATAATGCTTCATCTGACTCTATTTTGGATGATTGATTTAAATTTCGTAATTTCGTTGTTCTTTTTTTATCGTTCTTCTCCAAGTGTTTTTGAGAAAGCCAGGTTTTTTTCCTTTAGGGTTCTAATCTAATACCTGTTTGGCAATAGAATCTATTCCTAATGTGTGTCCAATCTATCTGTAATTCTGATTTGTTCTTCTTCATTAGCCACAGTTCTGCAATAGCTATTCTGCGTAGCTAGAAGATTTTCCATATAATGCTAAAATATTGGTTGCTGAAAACCTGAAAATTTTTAATATGATGCTTCTTCATTAGCCAGGTGTCACTACTTTAGGGGAGAATTGATTTTACGTAGGCGTTGAAGTTGTATTTATTCTCATTACTTTTGTTTTACTCATATTTATTTGGAACTCCCCTTCTCCTTAATATTTTTTAAGTCTCTCGAGTTTTCTTCTAGGTTCTGATTAGTGGGTTTAAGTAAAAATTTATCATCTGTATAGTCCAAGTCTTTTATTTTGTTTCTAACACCTCTGGGAAAGTTTTTCGTCTTTCACATGACTGTATCTAGAGCTACTCTTCATTGGGTAGAGTGAGCATCCGAAGTTATCGGTTTGCTTAAGTTTCTTACGAAAATTACATTCGCTCTAAAGAAC